>WEIT01009796.1:1152-13756 GCA_013389985.1 Dryoscopus gambensis | reverse complement strand
CATAAGGAAACTGAGCCTCTGTGAATCTCTCACCTGGTTTCTGAAACATCTCCCCTCTGCAGCCCCCCAAGACTGGGCTGGCCTGACGAGTTGGGGGCTCCCAGGGGGGAGAGAGTTTCATATATATTTATATTTTACACTGGTTAATTATTTCATTAATTTTGGATAGTTTTAATTCAATTTTTAAATATTTATACTAGACTTTACAGGGTAACAAGACTGTTTCCCAGATTAGCAAAATGTAGGGAAAATGTTTAAGATTGATGCGTGTGACTACTGTTCTGGTATTACTGTAGTATTACAAATGACAGTATTTGAGGTCTTTTAAAATGAGGTTAGGATTGGCTTTTCAGTGAGTAACCTTTACTTCTGCTTCTTTTATCGTGGACCTAGTGGAAGCCCATAGACTTGACATTTCTTCCTTCTCCCTTACTACTCATCTAGACCCACATGCACTTGTTCACAAAGGTAACTTCTTCATGGAAGGAACAGGTTAGCAAATCAATACGGAATGGAGTTTGTATCTGTTAAAGTTTGTTTAGTTGCCCAAGTGCATTTAATGTGGCCTTAATAATCCCTAAGAGTCCCTGACTTATCTAGGAAGGTAGACATATCACAGGATTGCAGGACACGTGCATCTTTTTCAACCAGCAGCCAAAAGGCAGAATATCTTAGGGCTTTTCAAATGCCACTAGATGATGTTTTTGGGTAGACAAACAAATTGTTCCCTTTCTCCTCAGTACTGGTACAGTTCAAGTAGACATAAAATTTTATGTGTTGCCATGGCATCATTGTAAAACCACTAAAACAACATGATTTTCCTGATAGACCTCTTGGTGCATTTCATGCATATCAATAATTTAAGGTCAACTCATATCTGATCAGGTTTGTCTAAAGTTAGAAATATATTCCTTCTCATAGCCCACTTGAGCAAGTGTTTGGACTACGGGAGTTGGCAGGCCCTCCTTCTGGACTTGACCTAGTTTAGCTTTACCTTATATTTTGCCTTATTTACCCTATTCTAGACAATGTCATATTTGTCTACCAACACAAGGAAGGCAGCAGGATAATTTAATATGGAAACCCCAAAACTGTACTTGATCTAATTTGGTTATATTTCCCTGAGGAGATGAAACAGAGGATGATTTCAAATACATGTTTTCAGTAAAGATTTGTAAAATTAGCCCATTCAGTCACTCATTGAAGCCAGTTATATTCTAAGTGCTAACATAAAATTCATTAATAACAAAATTGAATATCTAGCACCAAAAATTTATGTAAAAAAATGAATAATCTCAGAAAACCTTAACTTTTCACTTAGCAAGAAGTACCTTCTAGAGCAAAAACTTCAGGGACCCATCATTGTTTTGCAGAAAAAAAAAAAAAAACCCAGAATCTTTTTGTCAACCAAGAACATGGCAAGGACCAAATGAAAACAGAGGCTTAATGTATGCTGTTTGTTCATATAATTGTCATGTCCTTTTTCATCTAATCCCTTATACTACTGCTTGAAAGTGCAAACATTTTAAAAGCCCCTCAGCTGAAGCTTAAACAAAGCAATTACGCTGAACAAGTCACAAAATGTGATTTTAGTGCAATGCATTAGGACTTGGAAACACACAGCTTCCATTAAACACAGAAGTAGTATATTCAATCTTTAATTAATAAATATTCTATGACATGCTGTAGGAGCTATGACAAACATTATTATACAGTATGTCAGTATTATAATTAATCTTTTTAAGAATAAGCATCCAAGATATTAACTACCTTTGACTTCTGATGATTTTATGTGAGCACAGAAACTAAAATCCAGTATTGCTACTGATAATAAACTTAGCAAAATAACTCAACGCTAAAATAAACTAAACCTGTCCATTTGCAATGTTTTAGCCCTAAAACATATAGAAAATAAGTAGATATTGTAGCACATTGTTAAATTCAACTTATTTTGACTGTTTTGTAAAAAAGACAAGGGAGTAAGTAAGGAAAAAATCAAGGAGTTCTCTCAGAAACTACTGATTATATTCTTTTTAATATATTCTTTTATATATATTTTTATATATTTATATATATTCTGTGGGTCAAATGACAAAGACTGATAGCTCTGTGCTAATAAGCATCCTGTAAATGAGCAAAGACAGAACTGTAGTAGTTGCAGAACAGTTCTCATCCTCCACTGTTTGTAGTGATGGCAAATGAGGTATTACTCATCCCAGAAGAAAATAAAGCAAGAAGCATTCATCTGTGCCAGCCAGCATGCTAACAGAAGCCATACCACTTCAGAATCCAAGGGTATGAAAGCAGGTGGCACACCTCAGAAGAGCACTTGATGCAGAAGGAGTATACAAATTTATTTGCTGAACTCTGAATTTTAATTTTGTAAGGAAGTCTGAGAGGTCTGACATTACAGGTAGAAATGTTGAGGTACCAGTTTTAGTCAGCTCTTTGCCAAGTTCTACTTCTCCTGGCTTCAATATGAGTATTGATGGATAGTTATTGGAGTCAAACTCTGGAAGGAATTAGGCAAAACTGAAATAAAGCTTTAACCAAACCATTCACAGGACACCCATCAGGATATCTAACAGTTCTGAAATGTATGAGAAACAAACAAAACGAAACTAAAACCCCAAAAATTAACTTAGGAAAAAAACCAAAAACAAACCCTACACAGAAATATTTAAAACATTAATGCACACCTCAAAATCTACTGCTCAGAGGAGCTGTTCATCCAAATCCAAATAATTTCTTAAATCTTCCTGAGATCAGAGGCAAGTTAGTCCTCACCTAAACCTCCCAAGCATCTGGGCTGTCCTACTTAATGGAGGGAGCAGGAGCGCCCACAATTTTCAAACTCGACTAGGATTAGAGCTTTTATCCCGGAACTGAAGAGGCCTTACTGCTCATCCTCAGCCTCCAAGGCCTGAAATCTAGAGATCCCAATCACCCACAAAGTTTTAGCCAACTAACTTCAGGCAGGAACAGACAGGAAAGTCCTCCATGTGTTTGTGCATGGAACTGAGTTTTTTCCTTATACAGCAAAATCGCAGGAGTCGGAGCATTAGAAACAAAAATTGCAAGATGACTTTCTGCTAAGGCACATCCATGAAGACATTGCTGTCTGAGGGAGGGATTATGTTGTTCTAGAAAATTCACAAAGTTGCTTCTTACTGAGGGAGAGGTACAGTACTGCAGTTGCTCTCAGCCTCTCTATGGATCCTGTAATTCCAGAGTCAGAACAATAACAACATCCTTAGTTTTACCCACTGCCAAATTCAGTTCCGGAAAGAGAGATTCCACCTATGGAAATATCCAGCAACAGATCACCAAGAAGGATTCTCTGTGCCATAGACAAACTCTTTATCATAATCAACAGCGCATCTACATTGCTTCTTGTATTGAGTGCCCTACAACTCCTCAGTACAGAAAAGCATGTTCTCAGAGCTGTTTGGCATTAGTCAAATCTTGGTTCTCAGACACAGATTTAATGTGTCAATTAAAGCTAAGTACTAGGCAATTGATTTAAATTTAAATTAATTTCTCTTTAGCTGCTATGGTAAATCTTTGACAGATTAATGAGTTACAGTTAGTGGTGGAGCATGGAGCTTGTTGCAATTGGTTTTCACTCATTAATTGAACTGCCAAACAGCATAGATATATGTACTATCCTTACTGCAGTTCAGACCTATAATCATAGAATCATAAAATTTTAACGAGTTGGAATGGATCTTAAACATCATCCAGTCCCAACGCCCCCTGCTGCAGGCAGGGACACCTCCCACTAGACCAGGTTGCTCAAGGCCTTATCCAACCTGGCCTTGAACACTGCCATGGTTGCAGCATCCAGAGCCTCCCTGTTCCAGTGCATCACCACTCTCACAGTAAAACATTTCTTCGTTCAACCTTTTCCAGGGTGAACAGCCCCAACTTTCTCACCCTGTCTTTGTAGCAGAGGTTTTCCAGTCCTCTTACCAATTTTTTGGCCCTCCTCTGGACTTGCTCAAACAGTTCCATGTCCTTTTTATGCTGGGAAAATCAGAACTGTACACAGTACTCCAGTAATAATACAAAGATGTAATAAAAAATAAATACTCTCCTTATTTACTATAATAAATAAGACCAATGAAAGTATCACCAGTGTTTGTTAGCATAAGAAAAAAGATAAAATATTTCAGTTCAGTCTAAATTTATAGGTAGTTAAGGAAGGATATTCTTGTCCTTAGATTTAAAATGTTTTCTCCCTCCCCTTTGATATACGTACCAAAGGCAATCAAGTCATAAATTAACTCATAACACAAGTCCTTTGCATTATGAATTTAAAGAAATCCAACTTTTTATGTCCACGCTCACAGAACTGACTGCCCTGTCCAGCCCTGTATCATCCTTCCCTGCACCTTCTTTTACATATTCTTTTGAACGGCTAAGGCTGCACCGTAAATAATCTCAGTAATGATGGAATTCCAACTATTAAGCATGATGAAATACAAGGGAATCCATTAGAATACAAAAATTATACCTGCACTTCTCAAACATGAGTGTGAATTTCAAGGTTCTTCTCCTATTTTGATTTTGCAGTGGCATTGGTAACCTGCATAGAAAATGACTTGACAATTTGAGTGGCTAACTTAAATTTAAATATTTGAGTTTCTATACTAGAGAAGTTTCATCAAAGGCATATTGAAATCATTAGCTGAATAGCTTTTGTTCCACTCTGAGGTTTTCAGCTATGTAAAGGAAAAATAGAAAATACCACTAATTTACACAAAGTAATTAATTACCTAAAATGCAGCCACAGTGCTTAAGAACAGTGAATAAATTTAAAATGGAAAGTTTTTATTACCACAAAGTACTATTATGCCACAGGCCATCCTGTCTAATTGTACCAGTCAAGGCAGCAATAAAAAGCATGTCCAGTTGCATGCTTTTCAGAGACAGAGACAATAACTTTAGAAAATCTCAGCAATAAAAATTAAAACTATACATGTGTTCTGCAACATATAAGCTTTCTTGTATAGCAGTGAAAATGAGCTTTCATGACAAGTGTCATAGTTAACAGACGAAGAAAAATTTTTCCACAAGAACAATATTTGTTATAGTGTCTTATGTTTACTCTTAACAGTGTTCCTTCAAAGTCTGTAAGATTTCCATGTTAGAATTTTACAGTGAGTTAAAACCAGTGAAGGAAGAACCATTTGACTATGTTATACAAAAGACAAGTCTAGATTTCACTAAGAAGTATTTATGAGGCAAAATTATCATAATATTTGGAAAGGCAACAGATAGAGTTCTGTACTTTATGCATGAAATTCTGAAGAATTGGTTCAAATAACAGCATGCAAAAATGATGAGAGTAGGTGATATTCAGTGTTGAAATGAAGGGCATATTTTAGAATCTCTCAGATCTAGAAGGATTCCCCATGCAGTGCATATGGAAAACGAATTAAAGAAATAGTGAGGATTAGGAAATTAGTATCTTGAGGATTTGTGCAAAAATCTCCATAAAGCTACATTCTGTATGTTATGGTAATATAGCTCTATCTGTACTAGTATAATGAAGTAAAAATCAAAATATTCTGTAAGTGTTTCAGATTTCACCGTGTGCTGGAAATTACCAATCAAAATGTTAGTATTGCGGTCCACAGTGGCCTCAGCCTTGGCATGGACAGCAAAGTGCAATTACCTGATCTCCAATTTTCATTTTATTGAGCCTTATGAAGCAGATGAACAGTATCTTGACCCTCTAAAGAAAGTTCACAGTGTGGCTAAGGTTTTGAAGTATGGTGAAGCAAGTGCAGACCCATGTTGCACTCTCGTTCTGTAGAACCGGGGTACAGCAGCTGTTCAGAAAACGTCAGCCTTGAGGTTACAGATGAGGCTGTGAAAGTCACCACAATTTAAATGAGGATTTCTCCCTCCCCTCAAGGAACCTTTCTGTCACAGTTATTTGAATTAGGAGTTATCCTTGCAGGCAAATAGCACATGAGAATGCAGAGCCTCTTGTAGGATAACAAATCAATTCAGGCAGTTTGATTTTGGTGTCTGTGTTTGCATCAAACAACCCTACTTGTTTAAAGCAGTTAAGCCTTGTGCTCATAATGTGTAATTATAAACTGAGATGATGAATATTTTTCCTTCATAAAATAGCCGTTAAATATATCTCTTTCCTTTTGGTAGATTAGGGGGGTTTTTTTGTGACTAATGAATGCCAGTTTAAGTCAGACTTTTCAAGGCACAGAACAATGAAAAATAGCTCCGGTTGCTTCAGTGAGAAGTTTAACCAGGACTTTTTTCATCTTAAAACTGGAAACAATTTAAACCAATAAACTTTACTCATAGTGACATACAGAATAACTTAATATAATCTTGAAAGGATTCCATCATCTGCCACCCTCCATTTTCCTTTTCCATTTTGACTTCCTGCTATGCATTTTTCACCCGTTCTGTCTCACACATGTGAGAAGACCTCTACTCTGCAACTAATCCCATCCATGAACTCTTCATATTCTACTGAGAAAAGTAAAGTAGATAGACATCCCTTGGGTTGTAAAATTTAAAATATAAAGCTTGGGTTGGGCTAAAGTGCAGAGTTCTGAGACCTGCAGTGCTCCCACCCAATGCCCCAGGTTTAGAGCTAATGTTTCCTTCATTGCAAGGATTGCCCATGCTGGGAAAGGCAGTGGAGATGACATTGCTCCCATAGCTTTCTTCTTCCTGTTCTTTTGATTTTATACAGCAGTCTGGAATGGAAACTGGTACTACATGGTATTTGGGATGTTATGCAAAGAAATAAGGATATTTCAGGGGTTATTACTCCCTCTTACTGGAAGACACTAAAAATATAATTCTGTGAGCACTGCAGCACAAGCTTGTCTAAGAATCTTTTCTTTAGAAACACACAAAGAAATACAGGCTTATTTCTACATCTGTTAAGTACAAATCCCTGGCTCTGGTTTCATCACATCATGGTGCTAATTATAAAAAATACCAACAGGTTCTCATAAGAAATTCTTATGGCTTTGGAGGCTGTGACTACCCATGATGAAAAAGAAAATGTCTTTCAGTCCTTTCCTGAAAAGAGTTGGGGTGTATTTGTATGTGTGTGTTCAACAAATTAATTAACAGTTTATTTCTTTAAATAAAGCAGTTGATTAACAAATCCTATGCATTTAATGTTGCATGCTTCCATTTGGTCAGAGAGCCTTTCTCCTGTCTGCTGGAAAGAGTAATCTGAACTGATTTCATTCTTCAGGTGTAGTTTTCCACTTACATTCTTTGTCTTAAAATTTTTTAAGTTTATATGAACATAAAATTCTTTACTGGGACTTTCTCTATATGATTTGCAATATTTTTGATTTGCAATACTTAGTAAGCATGTTTTTAACATATTTGGCTACCCTTATTCAAGCTGAGTAATTTAATTGACCAAAACAGCAGGATGCTGAAGATATGGAAAACTGTTTCTCATGAGTAAATGTTGCATATTGAGGTTCCTGCTGTCCATGTCTGTTGGCATGACTCTTCCAACTACCTGGTTGCATGTTCCAAGTTTCCTAAGATAAATATTGAAAAAATGCTGGATTTTTAACAGTATCTACAATTTCTACACCAAGGGGGTTTTAATTAGTTAGTCTAACCTATAATAACTAGTATCCATAGTTTTTGGCTAAATTGTATTGCTCATCCCTGTGCACTTCATTTGCCATTCTGACTCAAAAGGTTTTCTTGTAAAAATTAATTTTCATCATCTTTTTTAACCATTAACAAGTGATGTTTTTTACATTTGTTACATTCAGAGGTGTCACGTAAGGTCTGACAACCAGCTCCCATTTTCCACCTGGAGCTAACCTTTTTCTCTATTTTATTTTTATCTTTTTCATTAATGCAATTCAAATAATGAGGAAAATCTTATTATAAGCAATAAAAGTATAGTTCCCATGCCCTTATGCTCAGTCTCAGTTCTAAATACAAGGAGAAGCTAATCACAGAATCACCAGGTTGGAAGAGACCTTCAAGATCACTGAGTTCAACCCATGCCCTAACACCACCTCAACCAAACCATGGCACTGAGTGCCACATCCAATCTGTTTTTAAACACATCCGGGGATGGTGACTCCACCACCTCCCTGGGCAGATGATTCCAGAACTTTATCACTCTTTCAGTGAAAAACTGTTTCCTAACATCCAACCTAAATTTCCCTTGATGCAGCTTGAGACTGTGTCCTCTCGTTCTGTCAGTTGCTGCCTGGGGAAGGAGATCAACCCCCACCTGACTGCAGCCACCTTTCAGGAAGTTGTAGAGAGCGATAAGGTCACCTCTGAGTCTTCTTTTCTCATGCTAAACAACCCCAGCTCCCTCAGTTGTTCCTCATAGGGCTTGTGTTCCAAGCCCCTCACCAGGCCTTCTTGCCCTTATTTGGACACGCTCAAGTGTCTCAACGTCCTTCCTAAACTGAGGGGCCCAGAACTGGACACAGCACTCGGGGTGCAGCCTCATCAGTGCCAAGTACAGGGGAAATATTTGCCTTTATTTAAAACCAAATATTTTCAGAGTGGTAAAGTTGTAAGAAAGTGTGGAGCCATAAATACATCTCTGACAGAATACATGTGCAGCACCAAAATTGCTTCCAGAAGTTTGAAGCACTCAGTCTCTTTTCTCTAAGAGCACTCTTGATTAAGGAAGGATTTTCTGTAGACATTAAGGTGGCTCCACTTGTAACTAATCTAATGTATCCTAAAGACTTATATGGTATCTACCCTATTTGAAGAGAGGAGGAACATGTGCCCTCCTCAGACTGCTGTATGGCAAGTTACTGCACAAACAGTGTTCAACAGGGAACTGAGGCACAGAAAGCCTATGTGGTGTGTCTAAAACACATAAGGATTAGAGAGAGAGAGAAAAAAATTAATTTAACTTCCCTTACAGTGGGACAGATTCTCACTGACAGAGAGAGGGAAGTTGGAATGCCTCTACCAGGGTTTGGGCAGAAAAAGGTAACACCATAAAACTCTTTTTATGCTTCTCATTTCAATTTCAAGACAAATTTGTGATAGGGGTTGAGTTATATGGAATTATACAAACTGTACATGGAGGTTGGATTTCCATCTTAGGATTTTTTTGATTGCCCTGAAATGCATCTTTATTCTTATCCATTGTGTCCCTGCTAATACAAATAGGTATCATTGTGGCATTCAGCTAAGTAATTCTTTTGTCATCCACAGATGGGCAGGGGATTACATAGCTAAGAAATGAAATAAAACCTAAATCCCTATGCTTGATAAAGCTTTGCTTGTTTTCTCTTTTATTCAGGATTATCGAGTGAACATCTTTCTTCGTCAGAATTGGAATGATCCACGCCTCGCATACAGTGAATATCCAGATGACTCTTTAGATTTAGATCCATCCATGCTGGATTCAATTTGGAAACCTGATTTGTTCTTTGCTAATGAAAAAGGTGCCAACTTTCATGAAGTTACAACAGATAATAAGTTGTTGCGGATTTTCAAAAATGGAAATGTACTTTATTCCATCAGGTGAGTCTCTAATCTAATGATTTTTTTCAGATAGAAGCTCAAAAGTATAACTAGGAATTGCTAAAACATATATTCAGTTGCTAGTCATGCAGAACTATTATGTGTGAGTTTTGAATGCAGAATTTTGTCAACGTTACTGTTTATTGTTAATACTAAAATAGGAAATTATCCCTCATTAGGCATGCACATAGTAAAAGTAGTAAGAAAAGTATCTTTCCCATTTTAAAGTACAGGTACCGAGCCTAGAGGAACAAAGACACTGCACAGAACAAACGATCCTCTAGTATTATAATCTGAGTTGGCCTATGTATGAGTTTCATAGTCTGTAGCCTCCAATATCATGACAATCAAATGTTATTTCTTTTCCCCCTTTTCGGATATTACAGTTGCACTTCAACATGAAAACATGTTTGAGGAAGTATGACATTTAAAGATTAGTCATTTACTGCTGGAGATGGAGAGAAAACTGGAAAGTAAATTTTTGCAAAGGTTTTGAGAACCTGAAAGCAGCAATCATAAGTATTGACAAAATTTAATTATCCCACTTCTCTTCCCACCACTTTCCTTTTAATACAGACATCAGCAGGCATTTTACCACTGTCTTCAAAAACCCAATCTAATGAGAAACACATTGGATACAAGTATGCTAATTCCCCACTAGACATGTTATAGATTTGTTACTGAAGCAGTGACTCACTTGTGCAAAATGTTACTCTTCAAAAGAAATATACTATTGTCCACTCAGTGTTTTGCTTTGCGTGCTTTTATGACACGGAATTAATGCGTAATTAGACTCTTTGAAGAGACATCAGGAATCTGTAAACAGTTAGTATACTGGAGAAAAAGAAACTCTATGACTTGCAAGGATGTGTCAGTGGCAAGAGAGCCTCCTCCCTCCCTCCCTCCTTCCAGTACGATTAGGCAGCACTTTTTCAAGCTTACAGAAGGAGAAAGGGTTGGGTTAAAATTCTTAGGAGCGTTTCACATCCAAAACGAGGTTAGTCTGCCACTCTGGGAACACCATCTATCTTCAGTGTCACAACATGTATTCTGTCACTAGAAACAGATGGGAAGCAAGTTAAAAGGATTCCTCTCTGGATTCAAGTAGAAAGTAGATCTAAATCAATTATCTTTAGACTGTCTGAGTCACCCCAAGAGGCACAGGCAGTTGTTCCGCTCTAATCAAGTAATTCCCAGCCTTGCCCTACTCCTTCCAAATACATACAGCACAGAGTATACATCCCACCACTCAGCTGAAGCAAGTTTGTATTGCAATTTCACTACAATTCAGGCCAGGTTTGTGGCTACATGAAATCGGGTGAAAAGTCCTGAATGTGAGAAATATTATCATATTAAATTATAAAGGTAAACATTGACTGTGCTGAAAGCAGATACCAGATAGCTCCTGTGTTTCTTATGAAGACAGAAAGTTTATGTTGCCATGATTTAATAAAGAGCTATTTCCAGTTTCTGAAACAGATTTATAATCCTATGATTGGCATAAAATTTGATTGTTACGTGCATTTCAGTGAGTTAATCTTTTGATAAGGGGAGATATCCTAGTTGCTAGTGTGCTGATATTAAAAGAAAAAGAAAAGTTTCTAAATTTTCTAAATTTGCCTTTTTCTTTCATTCCCTAATGTCTCTTCATCCCTAATTGCATTGGAACAATTCAGACAAGAAAATAATGGAAGGTTACAGTTCCTGACTCAATGAATACTTAATATGAAATACTAAAATATTTACTTAAGCACAAAATAAAGTCCAGGTCTGAAATAACTTGCTGTGTTAGGAGAATACTAGCCAGAATTTGCATTTGGAACTATTTTTAATAGCATAGGAATAGGGCCTGGGTCTGCCTTGCCTCCTCAGACTCTTCCCATGCAGCTCTGTCACTGGCTGGCTAAACAGAAATTATAGCAACAGTGAATCAAGATGATTTGGACAGCAAAAAAAATAGGTAAAAGAAATATACAGCTGTACTTGCCCACTTCTCTTTAGTCCTAGTGCCAAAAAACAGGAGAATGGGTTCAAGAGAGGGGGTTTAGAGCACTGCCATGCTAGAAAAGTCTTATGTGTAAGGAATTGAACTGAGGCTCCTCAGGTTTTTGTAGGACATTCTATCAACTGAACTGATTAATGAAGGTAGAGTCATGGCTCTGAATGATGGATGGATCCCTAGATATGGCCAGGGAGGGAAAACACGTGCCTTTTTCTCTTATAAATTCTTCTTTCTGGTTCGTCGGAGAAGTATCATTCTAAAGACAAAATATTGTATTTATTTAAAATGTAAAAATACCTCTTTTGCCTATAATTTGCAAAGAATTTCACGGGAAGTATTAGGACTAATGCTGACTCATAGCTACAGTTCAAAATTACCGGCATATTTCAGTCTACCATCAATACCATAAAATGTTTCTTTAAACCTTTGTGTTGACATCTTAAGCACTTTATTTTAAGACAATAACACATAAAACTAGTTTGCCACCATGATTTCCAGATGATATATATTATGAAATTCTTGCAAATTTGGGTAAGTTTTATGCCAAGGATTTGAAATACCGGAACAGTACAGTAATTCTGCTGCAGCACAAAAAGGCACACTGTTGCTGCATTCCTTTAGACTTCTCATAAAGTTAGGCAACCCTACTGAAAAATTTGTTTTTCCAAAAGTCTGTAAAATTTTTTTCCATGTTGTCAGACTAGGCTGAGTTAGATGTGTTCAGCCAATACAGACCCTTTTTGAGAGCTTTCTATTGAAACATGGCTTTTATTTTTAATTGCTTCCATTGTATTGATGCATTCTTCCTGCAGATTTCTATGGCGCTTTTTTTGGTATACTTTTAATGGGTTTTTTGTGTTCTTTCAGATTGACTTTAATACTTTCCTGTCCGATGGATCTCAAAAATTTTCCAATGGATGTGCAAACATGTATAATGCAGCTGGAAAGCTGTAAGTTTGCGTAATGTATTATCCTATACATACTTTTGCAGGGATTACAACAGCTATACAGGAGGTAGGAAAACCCCTTGTAGTGGTACAAGAACAAATTTTCAAAATGAATCTTCTATTT
>WEIT01009786.1:1221-11535 GCA_013389985.1 Dryoscopus gambensis | reverse complement strand
CACATCTGGTGCCCCCGACACAGTTGCCCTTTTTTTTTGTTTTGGTTTTTTTGTTTTGGGTTTTTTTGTTTGTTTGTTTTAGAAAAAGTTCTCCAGTACCTCTTCCAAAAATCTATCTAGAAGATCTATTGATGAAACCTCTACTTCTGTCAAGGATTGAGCAAGCAAAAAGGTAGTCTTTGTACCCTCTGCTGCCTGTACTTCATTTGACCGTAGCTTTTACTGAAACTCAGCTGAGGTTTATCTCACCTAATTTTAGTCATCCACAGAGTAGAAATCTGCACCTGCAAAAGTTATCTAAGTTCTTTTGCAGTTATTGGAGAAAAGCAGGCATAACTACAAGGTGATTCATCTCATCCTAAAGCTGGCATCCAAACCAGGGCAGATTAATCACATTCCAGAAGTTAGGTGAGATGAATCTCTACTCACTTGAACAGTAGTTTTGCTACATAATGTGACTCAGAGCTCACATAGTCATGACTTCAAGTGAGGCATGAGCCTAGCCCATGACTGTGAAAGAGAGAATGTGAATTTTGTACTACAGATGCTGAAATGGACTGTGATTTTATCTCCTTCGAATCAAATAAATATTACATATTGACACATAAACCATCGATGTTCCAGAAAACAGTAAAAGATTTAGTGAAACTAATACAGAATTAAGACACTCTCAACTGCAACCATCTCCATGTTACCTTCAGCATTTCCTAGCTACCTTCTCTTTTTATGTCTGTTAGAGTTCCTCTTATTTGAGAAAATTAGTGATTAGTTCCCACCTGCCCAGACAATAGACCCAGCTTTCTTCCACAGCCCCATCTGGCCTGGGACTCATTGTCAAGTTTTGCCATCTCATAAGGGGTGTGAATGGCAACTTTTTTGGAGCATGGCGAGGGGAGCAATATATTTCCCCTCCCCTCAAGAGGTCAATACATATTTATCTACTGATTTCTGCACTTTGGCTTAAAAAAAGTTTTCTTCCTATTCTCCCTGCCTTCAGACAGTCTTTGTACTGGTTTTCTGACTAACCAATTCTACAATGTTTTTTAGTCCACAATATAGGAAGAATGGAAGTCCTTCTACCTTCAAAAACCAAATTTTGTCCCAGAAGTCAAGTTACACGGAAGATGATAATTGCACCAGCACCTTGTCTATCAAACCTATCAAGCATTTGGTTTGATAAAGCAGCTCTGAGGGAGATTTCCAGCAGTTTCAGGACAGCAGTTAATCCTGACCATCCACTTCTGAATTAAATAGACTTATATAAAACATAAGCACAACTTATCGTTTGACAGAAAAAACTCAAGGTTTGTTTGGGTGGGGTTTTTTTTTAAATAATGGGTACAATTCTTGCAAGATAGGATTCTGAGATTTTCACCTCAGATAAACTGAGGTAAACACCAGGTGAAATGCTTATATATAAGAGAAATCAGTTTAAGAGAGAAGCATTTACATCAGCGCTACCAAATTCATCTGTTTGAGACAGAGATCATGAAACCAGTGATATTTAGACTGATTTGCATCCACTGTGCTAGATCCCTGTAAGAATTATCAACTATGTCCATACAATACCGCCCTTGGATTTGTCTCTTCTCTTGTTTATATGTGTGTCACTCAAAGAATTTCATAATCATAACTAGGGGTTTTTTTGTTCATTTTTTTCATTTCGAGTTGTCTGTAATTATTCAAAACTGTAGTGCAACAAGACGGTGATATTTGTACACCATAAAACTCTGCCTGTATATCGCATATACTGTACTCTGGCAGGAGACGATCTCTGGGTTAAATAGGAGGTCAAAGCTTTTTGGGATAGAGCTAGAAGTTACTTGAGAAAACACAGCACTGGAAATTATCTGTAAAAGCACATATAGTATGAAATATAGAGACCCAACCTCCGTGGTATGCTTTGTGCCCATAACATTAAAGATCTTCCAGATGCTCAATAGATTTTATTTATTTATTTGCTTTATTTTTTCAATTTTATTTTCACAGTTTAAGAGATCAGCAAAACTTCTTGAGTAAATAGGCTGATGTGTGCATTTCAGTCTCTCATTGAACCTGACACATTTTCCAGTTTATAATTTCTACAGTTTTAATATTTCTAGTTTGTTGGCTTGTTTGGTTTTTTTCCTCAGGCAGGAATATTGAAAAAGGAAGATCATTGATTATGAATTATTTTGATTCTTTTTCTTGAGAACTACTTGGAAATATTTTTTCATTGAAATGAGGACACTAGAATTGCAGAAATAATTTTACTCAGCATTTCAGTTTCTGTCAAATGAAGAGGGGATATTTGGCTAACAAAATTTTGTCCCAGACGGCAAATTACACAGAAGATGATAATTGCGCCAGCACCTTGTCTACAAATTCAGTAAAATGCTTAGCACAGCCCATCTCTGTGCTGAGTATACTAAAACCAAGTGAAACCCCTGGGCACTGCAGAAAATACTGCAGGACACCTGATACCATTCCCTGTCGTTTATCTTCCTTAGTGTCGAAACTTTGTAAAACCTGGCAAAACACACACAAAACAAAAAAAAAGTCAGATAGGGAACTGATAATTGTCAAGGTCAAAAGGACTGTTATTCTTCTTTAAAGCTGTCAGAAAAAAATAGCATTTGCAAGCTCACTTCTTTTTGTTTGGCTTTTTTTTTTTTCAGCTTTACATTTTGACATTTTAAAAGCCCATGTCTAGATTTTCAAGTGAGTTCTTTCCCCACTGGAATTAGAGCTTTAACTATCAGTGCTGAAGGACAATTATAGGTAGAGATGGATCAGTTTACTCAAGTTCTAAGTGACTGTTTTTCCATGTTTCCAAAAGTAGGTCATTGATTTTTATTTCCCCCGATGAAAGTGCACTAGAACCTGAGTCTTAGTGTGTGCTAGGAAAGCACTTGGCACATGCTGAGACCCAAGCAATCTCAGAAAGTTCACAGGATCTACTACAATGAAATCTTATTCTGTAACATGCTTGGCAACCTCTGTATTAATTAAAGCAATCATCTCTGTAAACTTGATTTTTACAGTGACTCCTGAACTTATGATGTATATTTTCTTCTTTTGACACCTGTTTAGTTGGTGGCTAAAGATATCAGCATTGACTTTTTCATAAGTCTAAAGAAAACATAGTTAATCTACTCACAGTTTGCAGTGTATGTCTTTCTGTCCCAGATACAAATAAAAAAACAAAGAACTTCCTTTTGGACAGTCATAGACAATCATTTAATGATCTGTAATCATGACACTCAGATCTATTCCTTTATTCTCAAAAATATGTTCTGACTTAAGGAAATACTAGACAGGTAGCCCCTCTAGCGAGTATAATAACCACCAGTTTATAGAAACAAAACCAATTGCTGTCAAGGTAGCTCTACTAGTGCCTTGTGGCAGCTATGTTGAGCCAACTTGAGTCTAGGGATTATGGGGACAAAGTACAGCAGCAGCATACTCACGTTCTCAAGCCACTCTGTGTTTAAGCCTGTTTGCACCCACTCCTGTATTCATGCTGTAACTTTCTACTTTTATTCTTTCTAGTTATTATGTATAAATTGAACTAAATTTGAGAGGATGAAATATCCCATCTGAATCTACTTTATATTTTATCCTACATACTATTGCATACTCCAGTGTTTGAGAGGCACTCATTCAAATTCCCTCAGTGAGAAGAGGAAATTAAATATAATTTCTCATGAATGAAGGACAGTTTTGCTCTTATTGCCTTCTTAGGAGATAGTGATGGCATCACAGCTGGCATCTGTTTCTTGCCCACAGTGTGGTTTAGCAGGCTTTTTCTGGGAACATCTACTAGAGCAAGTACATGGATGAGATAGGAAGATAAATATTTTGTTTGTAGTTCCTTAGGGACCTTGAGTATAAGGTAATCTATCAATTTTTGAAGCACTGGCAAGACTTCTGGACATGTCAAGAAACATACTTTTTGGATGCTTGGAAAATTTTAATACCAAGGACTTAAGGCCCTTAAGTATGCAATGAATAGCAATCAAGTACATATGCTGATTATAACACATATGCAATGTGTTTCATAACTAGATAGCTGTAATGTATTATAAATCCACCCCTCACATCCTCTGAGTATCAGCTTCTTGCTCATAAGGTACAATAACAACACATTATCTGTGGAATATTCACAGAGTCACAGAATCGGAGAATACGCTGAATTGAAGGGACCCACAAGGATCATCAAGTCTAACTCCTGGCGTTGCACAGGACACCCCAGGAGTCTCACCATGTGCCTGAGAGCATTGTCCAAATGCTTCTTGAACTCTGTCAGGCTGGTGCTGTGACCACTTCCCTGGGGAGCCTCTTCGAACCTTTTCCTGATATCCAACCTAAACCTTTCCCAACACAACTTCAGGCCATCTCCATGGGTCCTGTCACTGGTCACAAGAGAGAAGAGATCAGTGTCTCCCTCTCCTCTTCTCCTCACAAGGAAGTCATAGACTGCAATGAGGTCTCCCCTCAATCTCCTCTTCTCCAGGCTGAGCAGGCCAAGTGACCTCAGCTCGTCCTCATACGGCTTCTCCCCATATGGCTTCTCCTCTTCACCACCTTTGTTGCCGCCTTTTGGACACTCTCAAATAGCTTAATATCTTATATTGTGGCACCCAAAACTGCACACAATATTCAAGGTGAGGCTGCCCCAGCGCAGAGCAGAGCGGGACAATCCCCACCCTTGCCCGGCTGGCGATGCTGTGCCTGATGCACCCCAGGACACGGGTGGCCCTCCTGGCTGCCAGGGCACTGCTGGCTCATGTTCAACTTGCCATTGACCAGGGCCCCCAGGTCCCTTTCCACAGCACTGCTTTCCATCATCTCATCCCCCAGTCTGTCCATACATCCAGAGTTTCCCCATCCCAGGTGAAGAATCCAGCACTTTCCCTTGTTGAACTTCATACGGTTGGTGATTGTCCAGCTCTTTTATTTATCAAGGTCTCTCTGCAGGGCCCCCCTGGCTTCAAGAGAGTCAACAGCTTCTCCCAGTTTTGTATTGTCTGCAGACCTGTTTAGTATTCAGTTGACATTGTTGTGGAGATGTGGAGAAAGCAATTGTACAAGTAAATTAATATCTTTAATAGAAAGCCAGAGTCATAAAGTATGTTGGACATTGCAATTTAAATAATGATATAAAAATTATGTTTAAACTTTATTTTTCTAAATATTTTCAATTTCTTTATGTTTGCACCACTATATCACAACTCCTTTCTGATAAAATATATATGATTGTTTTTTTCAAAAATGTGCATATTTATATTCACTAAATAAAGAATTTTTTTTTTCTGGCACAGTTTATTCTATCAGGCTAACCAACAAAAGCTATGCAGTTAAATTAAATCCTTGCTACCCGAGGGATGACATCTAAGCTGGAGTAAGTACCATTATAATTTAAGTAGCAAATGTAGGTTTTTTAATTGTCTAGTACCAACTCTTTCCCACCTGATTAAGGTACAAGAGCCACAGTGTGTTTTGTTTATTTTCATGAGGTGGCATAGTAGTGATTTGTTCAGAATTGCAACGTCCCAGAGCTATCTTGAGGGTGTCTATGTGGCCCTTGGTAATTTTTGCAATTGCTTTTGTTTGCCCCATTTGTTTAACTTCAATTGCAGTTTTTCCTCCAGGAGTTGTCATTTTTCCAATGAATAGCCAGGACTAAGGTTTTACTTTGTCTGTGTTTTGGAAATTGGGGGAAGTTTTACAATATGCAAGCAGACTAAGCATTTGGATACAGTACATTGGCTAGGTGCTTGCTAATTCTTGTTTTCTGGACCAGTTTGAATGTAGCCATCTTAGCATTTTTGCAAACAGTATGAAAAGCAGGAAAAAAAACCCAACACTATATATCTGTATGTATATAGATATGTAGAGCTGACCTTGAAACTAAGTAATAGGATAAAAATAAAAATTATTAGTAATAGTAACAAAAATAACAGTGATGAAAACAGTGGTAATGAGAACACTCTAATGAGAATCCAGATTAGAATAATGTGCAGCAACACACTATAACTCAGAGGTATTCTTCCATCCTTGAACTCTCTCTACATCTTTTTCTTCAGCTAGTATAAAAGGAAGAAAATAATATTCCTCCATTCTACCTTCTAGCCTTCTTACCCCAGGGTAAAAAGGGGAAGATTAGGAATTTTACTTAAATAGAGTATATTTGTGGTTTTGCACATATATATTTGAGACAAAGAAAAGTGGGGTTTTTTTGTTTCACTGCTCCACTGACAGAGAGACAAAATAGAAGTTCACTGGTATCTTAACATACTTTCCTGTCTCTAGGGATCAGAAAATGAAATATGTTTCATAGTACCATTCAAAGCACCAAAGCAGAAGAGCTTTCTTTACCTCATCATATTTCTCTAAATTCATTCTCTTTAAGAAAGAAATAAAAAAGAAGTTCAAAATTCAAAATTTCAGGAATTTATAACTGCTGAATATTTTATTTTTTCTGCTTCACCATATAATTATTCTATAACAACACAAAGCATTATATTCCTACAAATCAAAGTAATAACATTAAACCTCAACTTTGTACAAGTGCAAGTAGTTATACAGTGTTCAAGGTGATGACGAGTAATCTGCATTTCCTGCTAAACATTTCCTTTGGAACTGACTTTTTCTTTCTTTTTAAATTTTTTTTTATTCATCCCTTTTTTTCCCCCAAGGCAGGTTTGGAGTTTGGTGCACATTGCTTCTTTATTTTGGAGTACATAGTTTAAAGTATCATAAATCAGAATGTCTAGTCTGACACGCTATTATTCCCCATATGGTGGCATGTTTCATGTCTTAGTACATTTTCACCACAGAAGGATAAGGAAAGCACTTGTTTATGGTAACATAGCTGTTGTTTAACTCTGCTGGACTGAGAAGAGCAAGAGTTAAATTATCTGTGTAGAAACTGGATGATTTGTTGCTGTAAAGTCCTTAGGTCAGGTTCCTCATTGAGGGGAGCTGCAGCAACTTGTCTCATATACAGTAATGACTCTGGAGCAACTATTTTATTGCCTAGAAGAGTGAACAATGAGGCCTCTGGGAACCAACTCAACCTGGCCTTAGCTCACTAATAGAGCTGAGAACAGCTTAATTTAGTGCAATCATAATTTGCATGATTTTTCTTATGCAACTTCTATTATATAAAATTCTCCTATGAAAGAGCTAGCAAAAACCCCACTGAAAACTGCAAGAAGAGAGATAGAGGGCATATCTAATTTCCTTGAAGTTTTAGAAGCAATCTATTTTATGTAAAAGAAAGTGTGGTTCGTCCTAGTTGTTCCTGTAGCGGCAAAAATTCTAGATCCCAAACAGGAGTAAGATTTTATAAATGAAATCTAGAATGACTGAGAGACCTACATGATAATTTTAATTAATATTACAATCTTTTTTCATGACTCATGTTCCTTGAAAACATTCATGATTTCCCTGCTAGATCAGCTCTAATCCATAGCTCAGATTTGTTTGGTCGTCACTATGAGAAAAGATGGCTGCTTCTGTGGCCTTAGAAATAAGATGCCATGATACAACAAATCTCCACTGTCCTTAAGGTGCTAAGAACAGTACCAAACATTTCAGGGAGATAAATATTATGTAGGGATAGTGTAATGGCAAAGAAAAGTTTTGCTAATCATGAACAGTGAGTGAATTACCTTTCTTATTAATTGGACATGTTTCTGGTGTAGTAAATTAATATAAATGGGTAAGTAAGCAGCTGTGAGGAGGTCCCAAATTAGTATGAAAGACATCAACTATTAATACAACTATACTTTTCCTAGTAAGCTAACAACCAGCTAGACCATGTGGCCACATTTCAGATTAATTTAGAGGTGTAAATCTCAGATAACACTGTTGTATATCTAGAGTAATTCCAGTGAGCACAATGAACTTACTCACAGCTTGCATTAGTGTAATTGGAATTGGAATACAGTCTGTATTGCAATAAGACACCAAGTATGTGGCAAAATTCATTTTCCTGGAGAAAAGCCTCTTAAGTTTTCCACCGAAATTTACTTCGGAGGCCAAGTAAGTGTAGAGCTGTCTGCCTAATCCCAGGATGGACTAAGTAAATTTATACTGTGTTCTTTTGACAGAGCTGTTCATTGTTAATGGCAAATTCACTTGTGTGTGCTTCTAGGAGACTGCCTAATTCATACACCGTTTAAAACAGAACCACTGCTGATAGCTGTAATTAGTTACATAGCAACCCTTCCTCCTGCTGCTGCAGGAGTGAAGCTGCTAGTCCAACTTCTATAACAGGCATGTACCAATTAGTAAAGCCTGAACCTAGTCCAGTTATACTGAAATGAGAGGGTAACAGTTGAGAAATCAAATTTACTTTTTTTTTTTGATCTTGGAGGTATTACATTTGCAGTTTGTTTGCAAAGATCACCTTCAGAAAATAGTTGTATCTCATTTTGGTCCTTCTAGATTGTGCTGTAAATACACTTTCTGTCTCATAACACTACAATTAGGAGAAAACGCTCAGTGACAGAATAATGGTCTAGTATAGGAGATTAATTTGGAAACATTTATCAAGTCCAGTGTCCTGCTTTAGTCTTTCTAATCTTCAAAAGATTTATTCTCAAACAGAAGAAAAAATTCTGAGATCTTAGTAGGTAGGTGTTTACAAGGTTAGAAATCTAATCAATGTTGGTTTTTTTTCCTCTTTCTGTATGAGTATAGAGGTAATTTGCTTGTCAATTGGGGAGGGATAAAATCAAGTATTCACATCTATTTCTCAAGCAGAAACTCTCTTTTTCTTCAGTAAGGAAATGTTTTATTTTGCTGATCCTTCGAGTTGCTTTCTGTTCACTTGCTAAATTCCAAGTATTTGACTTACATTTTTGCATCTATCTACAGTTTAGTGTTCATATTAACATTTAACATTAACATTTGCTCTGTCTTTTGCAACCTCAATTGTCAGTGTTTTCTCCAAGTGATAACTAGGAAATGAAATTTATAAATCAAAAAATAAACTGAGGCTTTTTGGGCTACATTTCTGACATTGTCTGCAAAATCTTTTCACATCACTTTGGACACAAAATCTAGCCTATACAATTTTTGCATAGGAATTCCCACTATCTTGAAAAGCCTAGTGAAAAAGTCCTTCTGAAGAAAGCTTCTGCATTTTGTATAATCTAATACTCTTGCATTTGATCCTAGAGTTGACAAGGGATGGATGCTTTGAAGGTTTTCGGGGAGACCTCAGGCACTCATGAGGTGTCTATTTCAGGCATCTGAGTCAAATGCTGGACATCTCTCTGTGGTCCTTAACAGTTAATGAACATTAAAGCTACACAACCAAACTAGATAATTCTGAAGTAATCCCTCCAGAATCATGTGTAGCATGGGCAGTTGGTCCTCAGACAGGCTACTTTGCTTTGCTTATTTACTATTAGCAAGTTACATTATTTTCTACTATAAACATAATGAATCTCTCTCCCCCCTGCTGATTTCAAGTGCATCTAAAAAATCCAAGTCATACTTTGTATACATACAAGTTTCTCTGGGAAAAATTAATACAAATGATGCAGTGTATGCAGATGAAACTTACTGTGTCTAATTCTAATAATTACCACATATCAAGGTCTGAAAAAAATGTTTTCACTGAACAGAGACAATATGCTTGTGGTAAAATGCAGCTCAGCCTGTGAATTGTGTAACCCTCCATGGAACTTCCTGGTCATCAGTAAGTCAGAATAATGAAGTTAGCTTGATTTCACCCAGTTGTGGGTCTTTTGTTTGTGTTGTTTTTTAAGATTATCCTTTGCCTGATGTACCTCTTAGGATTTAGGAGATATAAAATTATATTTGAAAGAATGCTACTGAGGAGACCCACACGCGTTATGTGAGATGTGCACCAAGGTATTCCTTGTGTAAAGCACTTGAAAGGTCCTTTGCCAGTGTCGTTCATAACTGAGCTAGCACATTTCTGTGTACTCCTTCTTGGTTAAAAATGAGGTAATTGTTATCCCAGTGAACAGAGTGATTACACAAACCAGATCCCCCTTCCTCTAACTCTACTCTCCCCCTCAGCCTCACAAAGAAAAACCCAACCCAAAACAAAACAAACAACCCACTTTCATGTACTAAAACCTGGAATCCTAAAACTATCATTACAAAAAGGTGGTATATTTCCTGAATCCCAGGCAGCTGACATTGGGGTCACTCTCTTTAATCATGGAAAGAGTGGGGAGTGGCTCCCACCTGGAGAGAGAAAGGAAATAGCATTCCTGTCATCCCAGATTGTTTAAGCATGTTGCTGATACAGCAATGCTATTGACAAGCAGCAGCTGTGGAAGGGGC
>WEIT01009785.1:2065-17772 GCA_013389985.1 Dryoscopus gambensis | reverse complement strand
AAGGTTAAAGATGTGAACACAAATGGAATTCATGCACACATTGCAGTGAATCTCTTTTGACTGTTGCCACATCCGTATGTTTGCATTTTTCATTGCAGGCACGTGTTTCCCACTGACCCACACGCAGGATGGGCACTTAGGTCAGTAACGTGACACAAACCGTAAGAGGCCAGGTGATCACTGTGATAGTGTCATTCTCCAAAAAGATAGTATTATTTGGAGGATAATAATTTTAAACTCTTGTAACAGAAATTGCATTATACTTCCACTGCTGTCATGAAAGAAACAAAAAAAAAATCTAAAAAGATCAATCACACAAAGCCAGTAGTAAAAGCCACTGTAAAAACCTTGAAAATGTCTTTTTATTACTCTATCAACTGACTTCCTTTTTTTTCTCTCTACCTCTGGAGAATAAAGAATGACAGTAAATTAACTATTTATAGTTATAAAAATAGTGACTTCCATCTGCTATAACTTGGAACTGCTGTCCCAACAACTTGCATGCTTGATGAGATATGAACAGCAGAATATAATTAGGTAATGTGAGTGATGTATAGGCACTTTTCACTAAAATACGCTTTGAAAAAAAGAATACTAATATGCCAACCTGACAGTACATGCTAGGTATACCCAGAAAATGAGAGGACGTTAAAAATTTTTGGAACATTATCTGGAATATTTTTTTTGCCTTTGGAGAGCTCTAGAGGACTAATATCTCAGCATTGCCATCCACAAATGAGTACATTACTAAGGCAAGCAGCAAGCAAGTTTAATAATAGATAATATTTAAACAATGATACTAGGAGTCTGGGGAAAAAATACAAGATGAGAGTACAGTTGTTCTCATTTTTAGCCAAGTGTCTGAGCAACAATTAAAACTTTTTAAAGTGTTTGTGATACCTCATAGAACTCATCTATTTTTCATGTAACCCCGACTTTTAAAAAACCTAAATAACAATTCAATTATCCATTGTAATATACAGTAGAGGCACTGCTGTCAAATGAACATATCACTGAAAATAACAACTGGCAAACCAAATGCATTCCATCATTTTCAGAAATATTAACTCCCAAATGAGCATATCTAAACTTTGTGAAAAAATACACTAAATAAATGAGCTTCTCACTTTATCTTACCCTGCGTGAGTCTTTCCATTTAGGAAACTCCTAAAGACTTGTCCCTTAGGGCACACTGGGAGAAGCTGCACTGCTACATTATCTGGAATAACTAAATGTCAGAAAAGATTTTTCTGAGCAACTTTTGTCAACAATATTTTTTTCATGTGGAAGAGGAGAAACAAAATTATATTTAAATATGCCTTGAGGTCTAGCAAAAAATTTAGCGGCCAAGGTCTTTTAGTGGTAGTCAGAAAAAACAGAACTTCTCACAAATCTGCAGACATTATGGACAGCTCATCTGCAGCCAGAGGTTTTGTTTCTTTAGGAGAATCAAATCCCTTTGTTTCAACACAGAGAAAAATATGACTTTAAGTTATACTTTGAGAACTTTATCATATTTTCTCTTCAATTATTGTTACCATTTCTCTTCCAGAGACAATCAGCACTTTTGAAAGGAACATTCTCATTTTCCCCTGAACAATTTCAGCTCTAAGATATTTGTCTCACAAGTTGGTGACTGAACAAAAGCAGAAATTCTAATTTAAATGCCAACAGATTTTCATTTTCAGAAGAGTCCAGATGATTACTCCACTGAAACAAACACACAGGAAGGAAGCTTTCAAGAAATAAGTTTTTAAATAATCTCTTCCAGCATTTCTATTTTATTTAATCGTTGAACTCTTAATAAACTCTCATAGCTAAGTCAAGGTTAAGTAATATGATGACAAACACCTGTTATTATTTGCTGAGGACAACAAAACCTTCCATTTGGATTTGTTTCAAATGATTGTGGCTAATCCTACCATCCACCTTTCTAGAAGAACTAAATGTGGGGTCATAATGGATCCCTAAATCCCACTGACTGCAAGGCTACTCAGGTTCCCAAATGTTTCTGGCATCTGAGGATAAACCTCTGCCTTCTATTGTGAGACAGGCTATGATTCTATTGACCACACTGACGAATGAATCACTTTTCACATTATGCTTATTGAAAAAGTCCTCACTTTTCCAATATGGACAATACCTCTGCAATGAAGGTTAAAAACCATTGTTTCCCTGCTGACCCTTCAGCACACAATTAGGGAATTAAAGAATATGTGAATGATCAAGTTGAAAAAACTGTTGACAATTAAAGCTAGGGTAGGGTGAGTTAGTTCATATTTTGTCACAGTGGAAAAGTTAGAAGCACAGGCAGATGACCTACCTACCTGCAATCACCATGAGCTGCACCCATGCAGACGCAAAGCTTCCTCAATGCAGGAGTCAGCGGTCCCATTTCCCACCACATTATATCCTCTCTTTATGCACACATACAGTGATGTGCTTGTGGCCTTTAAAGATTGCACCCAGAGTGCTCTTCAACTCCATGGTATTTCTGAACTCTCACCCTCACACTGGTGGACAGAGTTTTAACACAACAGTGTTTGCCTGATCAAAGGATTGCAAACTCAGTTTAACAATCCATTTCAATTTAGGAGGGATGGGATGGGCTTATTGCATGTGCATGAGATTTCATAAAATGATTTGTACAGGTATTTTCTTTCTTTCAGTTGTTTATTTTTGCTTGTATGCATCTTAGGAAAGGCCAGGCATGAAATTGGAGCTGTAAAGTAAGTCAGAATTTATTGATACAACTCTGCTCTGGGAGCTCAATAGGTGTGCAGCAAAGCAAGAAGGGTAAAGGGGCTGAATTATTCACTGAACCTTTAAGCATCAACAAATAACACTTACAGTGAAGAATGCCTGTTTTGCAACAGTAGGTGTGAAGTGTACACATAAAAGAAAATGGATGTTACAAAACCTGTCCTTTCAGACTCCAACTATTGAATCTTTTTCTTATTAGTAATTTTGAGGGCAAATAAGCCTAGCAAGTAATTTACAGGATGTATATAGCATGATTTTTTTTTTTATTTTACTTAGAATAACATCTTGAATACTGTACCTACTGTATCAGCTTCAAGGGAAAAGAAAAACTGATGAAAACTGGTAGAAGGAGAAGCCTTTCTAATCAAGCAATTACAGTGTTGGCATAAACCAGCTGTTGTTAGCCTAAACTTAGAAATTAAAATGTGTGAACAACACCTAACAAATTATATATATTTATATATAACAAAATATAACAGATATTATAACTCAAGCAGATTGTTATTTTTAGGTTCGAGCTTCCATACCTAATTCCACTTCTGATAACTTTCCCAAACAAATCCTTTCAGTCAAAATTATCTTTAAGCTAAAAAATAATTATTTTCCTATTTTTCAGGTATTTAAATTTTAAAAGAATATATTTTCTTCTCTATGCTCACATCTCTAGCCAGATCCATTTTATGAGGAGACCCATTCAATTAATTGATAAATCTGAAACACTCTGTTGATAAAGTCAGGTGGATGCAAAACTTTGTATTTTATCCAATGCAAATGGAAAGCTGATACTACACAAAAAGATGCAATATTGTTTTTAGATTGAATTAACCTTTGATCAAAGGTATTTATGTTGCAGTTTTACCACTTGCTATTTTTTGACAGATCCAGTAACATTAACACTGCTCATCCTCAACCAGCTTTCAGTGTTCATGCTTCTGATACTTTGATTTTTTTTATTTCATCTGCTGCAGGCCTAATCCTAACAAATCACTGCTATATCTTCTGAAGGACCACTTGCAGTATCATTTGGAAAAAGAAAGAAGATAAATTTGTATAATCTATTCTGTTTTCATTTTGTACCTCAGTGTGTTAAAATCTTATCCTTTTCCTTTTAATTTCCATTGTCATTTGCTTGATCATAAAGAGTTTCCAAGTCTCCTGCCTGCTGCTTATGAAACAGAGAACACAGAAGGAAATAGGTAAAATTGTGGCAACCCAGCATCCCACCTCTGACAGCGGCCAAGAACTAATGCCCAGGGCAGGGTTAAAGACTCCCGGCAATCACACATCCATAGTTCCCAAATTTGCTCCACCAGCCTTCAGAAGGGAGCACGCAGATTTCTACCTTGGCTTTTCTTCGTGATTCTTCAGGAACATCATATATGAATGAGTTAGGAACTGCTGCTCTTAACAAAAGCAAGAAAGCAAGGCACGGGAATTTTGTTCCCTGCAGACCGCATCAAAATGCCACAAAGATGCTCAAGTACGCTGGCCCTGCTTGCTGCTGCTGTCAAAAACCAATGCACCTGCAGCAGAAACAAAAGCGTGCCCCAGGCCCAGAGAATGCAGCTCAGGGTTTGGAGTACAGAACCGGCACAGCTGTCCAGACACACATTTCTATCCAATGCTCCTGCTCTGGCTTTACTAATCCTTCCACAGAGGGTGGGCAACACGTGTTGGTAATCTCTCATAACTGCAGCAATCACAGCAGAAAGAATAATGGTGACATTTGACATGGCAGTAAGAGTATTGCATCACTTCATAAAAAACATTTCCAACACCTGTATTCCAGCATGGCACAGCTTCCCTCATGTGACAAAAATAATTTCCTTAGTGAGTTATCGTTTGTAAACATCCACATGTGCTTTACCTATGCCAGGCCCATGTACCACCAAATAGTAAGAGTTTAGAGTTTGAAGCTCTCAATGAGTAAGACTAGATTTGATGAATTCTCTTCTCATTTCTTAATAGTATAACCTTTATGTAAAAGAAATCATCTCTCTTGTCTTGAAGTCTGCACAAAACAAAAAGTGTTTCCAGAAACTGGAATAATTAAATTGCACTTCTACTTTTAATTATCTGCAGCAACTATTTATTATTTTGCTGTACTACAAAGAATGAGAGCTATGTATGAAATGAAATAAAAATAAAATAAAGCTTTTCATTTAATTCAATGTTACACCTTTGGCACAAGTTTTGTGAACTCCTTGATACCACTGTGAAAACAAACAGCTGGCTTTTACAGAAAAATTCTGTAAATGTGAGTAGTACATACAGATCTCAAGCAAGAGCAGAGTCCCGTTATTGTAGGACTTGTGTAAGTCATGGCAAGGACCATTATTATCTGAATAACTTCCACTTTGGCAGCCAAGATGATAGAGGTACAAAAGTGCAAAGCAAAGTCATAAAGCAAATCAGGGGCAAAATATTCACAAACAGTTGATTTTCCATTGCATCCACTGGAATGGTGGATGTGCTGCCCTCCTGCTTCTAATCCTCACTGGGAAGCCCAGGGCTGCTTCCAAAAGGACCAGCTCTCCCTGGACATTTGCCTGCTGCTCAAGAGGATGGTTCAGGATTGTTTTGTCTTAAGAATGTTTATTACAACAACTAAGAGAACTGGAGCAGAAACCCCCAGGGACCAGTTCTGCTTTTGCAGAAGGGTGTGAGTGACCTAGCACCACAGCACACAGCTCGTGGCCACCATGTGGACCCTGCTTTGCCCCAGGAACACTTCCAGAATAAAACGAGTGGGAACTAAACTGTAGGAAAAGATCACGCGAAATTACTTCATAATGAAGTATAATTTCCCTCTCACCTTTCTACAGTCTATTCTACAGAGTCTTCACTTGGTGCAATACTTCAAGCGTAGGTCTGCTCTGCTAGGAAGAAGTGGATGTACACTCTGCATCAGATTTTTTTTTCTATCTTTTACCTTTACGTATTTTGAGCCAGCAGTTAGACCCCACAAGGAGGAATGCAGCCTCATTACTCTGCTCTCTATCACAGGGATTTTACAACACCACCTAGTCCTGTCTGCAGACTGACATCCTGTGCAATATTTATTAACTTCTGGCTAGTGAGTGCATGTTCCCTTTTATGCCCTTTATCCCATGTTATTGTTATTCTATATTTCTCCAGGTGTAACTGGTAATCCATCTATCCAGCTTGAAGCCAAGCCTGTCTAAATCACTCCCAACTTCATTGTTTTCTTCAGCAGTTCCAGCTCAACAGAGGATTTAATCATGTTTCAAAGTTCTTTCTCTTAAATCTTTAATCACATACCAAACAAAATGCTACTTAATAGATTCCTATAAGGAACACAATCATTTCACTACCCTTGTATCAAACTACATACACTCACATACTTTCTGGCTGCTACTCTTTGACATGACCCTCTGCCACACTTTCTAACTCTGACCTCTAGTTATTTAAGGCTGAATCCTAACCAAAAATACAGTTAACTTCCCTACTGTCAACCCAGAGTGAAGAGAAATCTTTTAACATCTCTCCACAAAGTTTACTGTATAAAACCCTCCAAAACTTCGCGGGGGGGGGAAATAGGAAAAGAGGAAAAATTGCATGTGGCAAACCATCCACTGCCAGAGATGTCTATCAAAGGGATCATTCTCTAAGCTCCAGATGGCAGGTCTCCTACAGGAAGCAGCTGGTCCTTTGGCAGCATGTCCTCAAAAAGTGCCAATGGCTAAGTCTGTCTGTGGTAATTCAAGGCCACCTCAGGAATTTTATGCTGAAATTATTTCAGCTGTACAAGCCAAGCCTTTGCTCTTCAGCGGACCAGAGACAGTAGCCAGACCCACTATTCTATCACGTACCCCTTCCATCTCCTCTTTGTGAGGGGGCACATGGGGGTACTGTGTGCTTTGAACCAATTTTAACACAACCACAAAAGTTGGTGAACTTGATTTGTTAGTCAAGGCACTGTCTGCAGCTTCTTCATTCAGTGATGTGTTACTGCCTGTGTAAAACAGCCACCAAACCTATGGAAATAAGGTGTGTAGAAAAACGAACACTAGGTCATCTCTCACACACAGCAATGATACCCTGATTTCCTTACTTGGCGGTTTTATTCAGCCCTTTAGCAGAGGAATTATAAACAATATTTCTCGTTTTTTTACCATTTCTAAACTTAATATATTCCACAGATAAAAAGCTAACCATAAAAAGATTTTGTTTTCAAGTTCCTCTTATTTCTGATCAGCAAATTTGGTACATAGTTCAATCTTATTTCCTCCTTTCTTGCACTGTACCAGTCCTCTAGAATCCCCTTGGTACAGGAGACAGGTAGCTTGCTTTCCATCACACTTCTAAAGCCATCAAATGTGTAGCTCCCCTCTCTCTTTTTTTATAGCACTCTCCTCAACACTTTAAAGATGTAAGATGACCACCTAACTTCTCCAAACAGCAGCCCAACCCTGTGGGTGTGCAGCAGACTTGTTCTGCCCTAGTGTGCAATGCACTCACAATTCATAGCATTGATCTTCCTAAATCAGCTGTACCACAGAGAATGCAATTCCCTAAATATTAGAACACCTTCTAACTTACCTGAGCACAGTATTAGCTCAGGAACCAGACAATGACACACAGTGTCAAGACTTCCAGTCGGGCTGCAAAGCCCTGCTCACTCCACACATCAGTGGCACCAGCTGTAGCCCAATTAAACTCAACAGTGCACAGGTGTTCCCAGAAATGAGTAACAAAAGCAAACTCCCCTTTAGGGTTCTGAAAAAAAATTACAGTTCTTTAGCTTCTTTAGGTGTCCAAACACCAAATGGAATGGAAATCAGAAAGAGAGAGAAAATGACATACAGAGGAATAACAGTAATATGAATTACAACTTAAAGAAATTCAATAAATGTTTAGACTAGAAAATACGTATTGTTCATAGTTCACCTGTACAAACGAAGACTCACAAAACATTTTAGGTCCACTTTTGTTTTAGCTCTGTGTTAAAGGGGTTAATCTAACCTAGGAAAATAGCAGGTATCATCCAAAGGACAGAATGCAGAACTTCTAAATAATATTCAAAAGCTTCTTTCATCAACGTTTAAAAGCTATCTGCAGCAAAGACAATTTGGTGTAAAGGTAACTCAACTACTTATCTACAATTCTGGGCAACATTTAAGTGTGTTTGAGAACCAAATGGAATCAATTCACATAAAATAGGAAATAGAAAGTGTGATAATCTCATTTTAAAAATATAAAAAGTTCCCAACTGCAATATTCCAAAGAGCTAATTGGAAGACAAAAGGAAGGAAAACAATTCAGTGGAAACGTATTAATGGAAAAAAAAGCTGGTCTATTAAATTCATGTTAGAATAACTTGTTTAAGAAATACACTTCATTTTCATACTAAGAAATTAATCAAGATGAAGATTTGGAGAGTTTCATTCACCAGTAAAACATTATTACATTTTACCAATAAACTTGCTCCAACAAAATGAGCAAATGTATGTTTATTAATTAAAGTACTAGAGAGCCAAGATACTGCAGTAGAGTTCTCAGTATTTAGGATTCATAGATTCACATTCTCTTAATAAAAGTAAGAGTGTTTATACCAAGTAATTGATCTTATTTTTTTAATAGAAGTTATAAAAGAAGCTGTGGGACTGTACAGAGAGCACAAACAACAAAAATATTAATAACACTTTGAACGACAGCCTTTTCAATTTAAGGCAATATTTACCTCTATTAATAGAGCCAGCCAATATCATACGATATAACTAGCAGATGGTCAATTGTATTATAAATTTTTCTAATACACTAACTGGCAACACAGCAGATTTTCAGTTCATAAAAATATATTAATTAGTAATACTGCTAATACTCATGGAACAGAATTTTTTGGTCATTTTAAAAGGTAAAAATGGTTCTACAAAATGAATAGGTCAATAAACAAGAAGTGGGTGTTCAGAAATTCAAGACAGTTAAAATCATAACGGAAAATAATACAGATTCATTTGGTAGACCATGAAAAACATTAACTCCTAAAATTGTCATTTCAACTGCAGCATGATAAAGTGAAATATTTTTTGGTCCTGCTGCTGGGTAGATATAATGAACCCATTAACAGATGCCATTTTTAATAGTTTTGCCTACCTGACACATTACCAGTTAAGAAAGATAAAGAGAGCACAAGCATGTTGGTCCTTACTAATGAACACAGAAGTGGAAAAGGGAGCTCAAAAGAGACTTTGCAAGCCCTCAGAAGTAGTTCGGAAAAGTAGTGATTCTGGGGAATAGATCTCGTGTATTCAGCCAAACTCTGTGATGTTTTAAGTTGAAATTTAAGAATGAGATAAGGCAGGAGAAAAAAAATATTGTGAACTAAAGATGGCAAGTGGATGACTGAATCTCTGGGACCAGAAACCAGAATTTCATACTGTGCTTTTCATGTCAGTGTGTATGACTATTTATTGACCCGTGCTTACTGCATGAAAACAAAGCACTTCCAAAGAGACAAAAAGAGACAAAGTTCCACACACCTCCTGAAAAATCTATTCACATAAATTCTCTTTATTTACTCCGGAGGAAAAGGTTCACAGACAGGATTGTCTTTCTTGCTGAAATCAGATCACATGTCCTCCTTTGTAAACAGCTGATGCAAATCACAATAGTTAGACTGAAAAAAAGTTTTTCAAAGGAATAATAATTTAAGGGTTTTTTTTTCAAACTGCATGCAAAAATAACGATTCCTCTTTCTCATTCTTAATAGGATTGCAGATGATATTTGATGATAATTGCACTTGAGAAATACTTTTTTTTTTTTTAATTGCATGGAACTAGAAACCTGAGTGTGAAAATCTGCAAAGTTTGTCTGCAGGTTTCATGAGACTTAGTCCATTGTATCAGTTATACACTGTGAAGGTCAGTGAGGAAATCGGCCTTTCAAAAAGCTTTTCACACACTTGGCCTGGTTCCCTGCCAAGTGCCAAATGGGAATCTCATAAACTCTGGAAAATCAGTGTTCTAGACACCTTAAAACCTTTGCCGAGGTCCAGTTTGAAAAGGAGATTTTTTTTTTTTTTAGAGTAAAATTTCTGCTTTGCCAGGACTGCTGTGCATTGACAAAGACTCAGATGGTCAAAGGCATCATAAATCTGCCACAAAGGTGAAAGCCAAGAGAAGGTGACATGATGTCACAACTGTTATAAGCAGTGACAGTTTCCTTGTTCATGGCTTGGAAACACTGGTACACTACTAACGAGATACAGTGGTTTACATCCGCTTTCAGAAGCTACTCTGAGTTAACAGGGGCAGAACAGCTCTCTTCTAGAAACTTGCTTAATATAGGGGAATAACTGGATGAAAACAATGGAGAAACAAACTAATTTTTTTCAACCTTTTAATTCATTACTTTTCTTTTGGGTAGCCTGTAAACTCAACTACTTTGCTCTGGACAGTGCATGTATCTGACATTTTCAGAGAAGAAAATAGAGAGACTTTGTTTTCCCTCTTTGCTAGTTCATCAGATTTTGGTAAAATGGCTGCAATCAAGCCTAGACTTAGAGGATACCAGAGTACAAAGGCTGGGTGCAGATGTGCCCTTTGGTATTTTCATTAAAAATATTTTTCAATAACACTAGGGAAAATTCTGGAGAGATTACATTAGGGTAAGAAGTATTTTCCAAAGCAGCTCCAGCAAAATAAACATTGAAGAAAACCTACAGGTACCCTTAAGTATGTCACACTTGTGTCAGGTAAGTATTTTACTTGTGATATACAATTTATTTAAAAGGTAGGTTATACATGGCAGCAACTATCACATAAACACAAATCGGTTTGTGGTTGTTGGGTTGGGGTTTTTTTTGGTCACAATCCCTGAGCAAGAGGTTGAGGGGAGATAGAAAAATATGGCTCAAAACAGTTTAGCCATGACCCTCCCAGGCATGAGACTGAAGTGATTACATCACTCTTACAGAGCTACAAAAACTTTGCAATAAGAGAAGAAACAGAGGCAGTTCCACCATTAAATGTAAATCTGAGGGAACAAGGGAGCTTTAACAGACATTTAGCTCCTTCTACAGGAAGCATGACAATTTGGTCCTTAATTTCAGCAATAACCCACTATTTTATCCTAGTTTCATTCCACTGGTCTGGAGGGCTTTTCTATAAAGCTTGCAGATGAAACAGAAATAAAACAAAAATATAAAAATCCTTTTGATTGCAAGTACAACCAAGGGAGAACTTAATTTCAAAAAGCCTTAAAATGCATTAAAATGTTATCTTTCTTCCCTCCCCTCATTATACAACAGTAGATAATCCTCTGAATTACAAGTCACGTTCTACATATAGTCTTAAATTACGTTGCTAAAATATTGATACAGCCAGACCTGGTTAATTCAAGCCAGTTTTTCTTCTCATTAAGATTTAACAGAGGCTGAAGCATTTATGGTATAATGTCATGCAGACTTAGGGACAAAGGGAATACGGCGAGTGTGAATTAGGTGGGAATACAACAGCAACTGAATTACTTTAGAAATAAAGAGAATATTTGATGTGGAGAAAACAATGTTCTCTTGGGCTAATAGTAAGGGGTGAAGACAAGGCCAGCCACCCTTCTCAGAGAGCTTCCATTCAAGAAAGACTTTGGTGATGGCCCCTTCTCATCTGCCACCATCTCTGCCCAGTGGGTGCCACTGGTGTGCATCGAACGCCTCCTTGAATGCCACACAATCCCTGCTACCTCTCAGGTGACCCCATTTCAACTGCAGCCCCCCATCACAGCTGCATGGTGGACCCTGGGCTCTGGGCTGCACAAACACACAAGGTTGTAAATCTAAATGCACTTTTAAATCAATTGGGAAATACAGGAGTAGTTCAAGTAACTGCATTAAGAAAACACTTCACAAAGTCATCACTTTGCAGGATGGCAGTACATGCACTGTAGCTTTAGATCAATATAGGATACAACTTCATTTAATTCAGAAGAAACACCAGCATGTAGTAATTGTGACAATGATAACAAATGTATTCCTGAGAAGTGTTGCAAAGATGCGACAGAGATGTTCCAGGCAATTGTAAGTTGCCTGTACTATCACAGACTGCAGACCAGTCAACAGCAGTAAAATATCTTTAGAGCAAGAACTCTAATGAGGCAAGAATAAGCAAAAACTTTCACGAGCTCAGATCCAGTCCCAAGATATTCAGCTGAAGCATGATTGCTGTTACGGCTGTTACTTCCTATCAGAAAATTGCCTAACCTGAAGACTAAGTGGCACGATAGAAACTTAGGCAAAAAAATACCGAGGTTTTCATTCTTACAGAATCCAAGTACCCAATGAAGAATAAAGCTGTTAATGAGAAAAGTATTTGTTAAAAAATACAGAAATTGGAAAATCCAAATAATTGCAGATTAAAAAAAGCACACTGCAACCACATTCCTACAACACTGAATCTCTCAACAACAAGAAAATATCTATAAATATAAATCAAATGTTGAACCCAGTAGATAAGAGAACCTGCTGGTCTACATGGTGACCATGCACTACTCCCTCAAAGTAGTTGCAAAAGCATGGGAATATCAAGAAGGTGAAAAGAAACATTCTTACTAATGAATAGTAAACTTATTATTAAATTCCACAGGGAAACAGCAAATACTATACCAATATGCTACTAGAATCTGCAGAAATGTTCATCTGGAATTAACTTATTTAATTTATTTAGGAAAAGAAATCAGGCAAGTTTTCTTAGTATTTCTGAGTTTGAAAAAGACACGTCCCTCAGGGTTCCAGCAACAAGAATAAATGTGCAGTAAATCTACACACAATGTTTTAAAATTAGAAAATCTGTAATCACACCCAAATTTGCCTGTTATGGCCACTTACAGATGGATGGTATAGAGCACATTTATAGTTCAGGAGTTTCAGGAGTTTGTTTATGTGAAATGACACCGTTCCAGGAAGACAGAGGCTTTGTTTCAGCAGAAGAGAAGTCCACTCCCGGTGTGCAGTGACAAAACCAGAATTTCCTTGATTGAACATTTATCCTTCAACTATCTCACTGCCTTTCTGCCAGCAGAAAAGATGAACACATCCTCCCATAACATCAGACTACACCATCCATCTAACTAATAATTAAAGAGCAGATAAATGATTCCTTTTTTTCACTGTACATCAGAACCAGAGTTCTTAAAAATGTAAAAATCGAAGAGTATAACTCACACTGGGCATACTAATTCACATCGCGTTTGAAGGCACTTCCAGGCCTTACAGCAGAACTAAGACATAAGCCTCCAATCTGTTTCACAAATGGAGCTTGATATCTTATCTGCAGCATTTCTGAGTGGGGCAGCTCTGCACAGCTCTGCAGAGGTTAAGTGAACTAGAGACTAAAATTCTGCAAATCTTCCTTGAGCAAAAAGCTGCGCTGCAGCTACAGCTTAACTGCGATGAGGTAAGGAAAATTTTATGGTGACACAGGACTTTTCACTTGCGCTCTTACTTCTGACAAACGCAGAGTGTATAAATAGTAAATAAATCACAGGTCTCTATTATTTATCATGCAGCAACCTGCAACTTCCTTCTGACGTCTACAGAAAAGTAACTAAAATATTCACAAGTGTCCTAGTTTTCAAAATTCACTACAACTGTAGTGAATAACTACAACTGCAACCCAGCCCTGCTGGTTTCACATAGAAGTCTTAGCTGGTTCCCTCAGAGCGGAGCAAGGCAGAATCAGAACAAGGGTGTTCTCCACAAAGGCACCACTGCCCGGCTGTTTTCCAGTTCCTCTGCTTTCACCAGGTAGCATGACACTGTAATGGGACTAAGCAAAACCAGGAGGCATTACCAATTTTTTCCTACTTTTGTATCGGAAAACCAACTAACCTTCCCAACTTATCTATGAGAGAAGAGAAAGAATTCTGCTAAACAGGAAAGAGACTCTGACACTGAAATATGAAGTACATATAGAAGCTTGAAGACAATAGTAAACTAACTTTTGGAAATTCTAAGCTAAGGCTACAAATGTGGCCACCAGGACAATGTTGAACGGTCCAGTAAATGGCTACAAGATACATTAGTGAAATTAGTATGAAGAAATGACGTTATCACCGTCAAAATAGATCACTACTTAGGTGTAATTAAGCAAAAAATTCAGAGAACATATTCTTCAGATTTATGGGAAAGACTCATTAAAAATTTGTGAACAACATGTCAAATTAAATGACAGAAATTATATTAAAATACTGAAAATACAACATTAGTGGGTTTTAAGAAAAGAACCTACCACTGGGTTAACACTGAGAACTGCATGTTCCTTTTACAGCTTCTTTGCGTAGTGGTTCAGACTACTACTTCTTAGGTGGGAGGACAGATCCCACATCCAGTTATTACTATTATTAATATTACCACTGTTATTATTCTTAAATCAAACCTCACTTTTACAGATTATCCAATGGTAGCAAAAGCCGCAACACCTCATATCTGAAAAAAGGAAAGACCTGTAGCTGATAAGCAGTGAAATGGATCGCCGATGGTCAAAAAGGAAAGGATTAAAGTTTAATTAAAGTTTGAAGTTTTTGCATATCCTCCAAAATGAAAAAGACAAAATACTACAGAAAATGTGTCTTCCATTAAGAGCCTAATTTACTTAAAAAGAAAGCAAAGATTTGAAACATGTATAATGAGACATCAATTATTCTACTTCAGCCTTTGTAGAAGAGGCTTACTCTTTTATCTTGGTTGTCGCCATCGAATAAAATGGCTGGTGTGAGCTTGGTGCTAACTGCAAGTCGCATTCTTAGGCCTTCCCTTTTGGTCCCTGGGCAGACTGACTGAAGGCTCGTTCTCAATCATGATGACTGCCAGGTGGGAGTTATGGCATGACAACTGCACACTTGGTAAACACCTGACATGGGTCCAAGACCGTGCCTTCGATGGAATGCACAACACAGAAGAAAAGGCAGCTTTAATGGCTTTATGCTGGCTTTATGGCATTTAAGGTCAGGCTATGACTGAACCTACGTCAGTCTTTCCAGACAAAACTGACCTGTCAAGATTGTTTGAGCCAAGGAGTGAGTGTATACTGGACTGGCACTTCATTTGGTATGACTGCAACACTTCTGATTTGTACACCAAGAGGTACGCACACACTGTTACAGCTCTTCTGTCTAGAAGTCCACAGTTTGGGTTCTGCTTGGGCAGGAACATTTAGGTCCAGGCATTCACTTTACAAAAGAAATTTTTTCTTCACTGGTCACTGCTACCCTCAAAACAACCAATTTTCTAAATTGTCTTCCACAGACAAGGAACTGCAAATGAGAAATGATTCATCATTCAGTTCCACCCAAAGGATTTAGTGTGATGAGACATGTAGAGGCACTAATAGACTGTGAAAGAAGTGTGGGCTAAACTAATTGAGTAGTATCGATCCACCAGTGCCAGGGAGATTATCATGAGCGCCTACAAGTCCTCGCAATATGGAAGATTTGAGAAGAAGTGAGTGGATTGGGAAAAAATTCAACCCTCCAACTAACTCTCAACTGTGCATTTAGCAACCCTGTTACAGTAACACTTAACACACACACTGCATAGCCTGATTTATCTTCGGAGCTTCACAAATATTAGCTAATTAATCTTTCACCATTGTAGTTTCACTCCACAGCACATCTTAATTTTTCTTTATAATTGAAGCTAAAGATTTAAACTGGCACAGAACCGTGCGTTATTTCTAAGGAAAACGTTCCAAGACCTCATCCTACTTAATTTGTCACAGTAAAAAACTTTAAAAAAAAGGATAGAGAAAATATGCATATTTATAGAATGAACTACAATAATTTTTCTGATTACTATTTAAAATAAAATGCATGTTGACAGTGTAACAGTCAGTAATCCTGTTTTACTGAAAGTTTAGTGAGGGATTTGTAGTTGAAGTTGGTACTTTTGCACTGCAGCTGGCTGAAGTGCTAAAATGTCAAGCACTGA
>WEIT01009784.1:5500-17027 GCA_013389985.1 Dryoscopus gambensis | reverse complement strand
ATGGGCCAAATTTATCCTTGGTTTTCTGCCAGGGAGTTACATCAAGTATAAATTTGACCCTCTCAGTCTTTCCTACTGCTTCTGAAATCAGGTTTCCAAGCAGAAATCTTGGGTACCCATGATGAAGTATTTATAGTGTAAGACTTGACCCTGCACAGTGAGAGAAACACAAGATCTCTAATCAAAACTAGAGCATCTTCATAGGCACAATCACATGATTTTAAGTCTGTGACAAACTTTTTGTCCTCCACTTGTTGCCAGAGACTTCTGCAGTTACACATAGGTTTTGGGGTGAATTCTCTGCTGTATTCTGTGTGTACCTTCAAGGCTGATTTGAAGCCTTCTTTGTAATTGTGTTATCTTCAGCTGTTGGTATGCCACTGAGTCCTCCAGCACAAGTGTGAGGAGGAGAGTGCCCCCAGGGAACAGCTGAGGACTGTGCCAGGTTCCAGCCACACTTCAGCAGTGTTCTGCTTCTCCTGGGAGTGACATGGAAACCTGTGTGACAGCTTTACACACACATGAGTCTTCTGTGACTCCCCAGGAAATGTCACATCCAAGGAATGCACATATCTTGGGTCATAATGTAGAATAAATGATGGGATATAATTTATACTTAAAGTACAATTCTTACTTTTATATGCACAAAATACTGCAGTCTTTGCTAACAGAAGCAATACAGTTTACTCACTTTCACTCTCATAGTACAGAAAAATGCTGCTTAATTTGAAAGAATCTGAAACATACAGCAACAATTTTTAGATGAGCTATACTGATTAGTATATGCCCTATATGGCTTTGTATTTAGTGCTTCACTCATTGCCCTTAATTTTCCTGTCTTTAGGGAAGATTGGCAAAAATGGATGGATTTGGAGTGATTTTTTTTCTGTCACACGTCATCCTCTGCACATTTTTTCGCATATGGATTTTGTTTCCAGATTATAGCAAGATTCTACACCCAAATTTATTGTAATGGGAAAGAAATAGTAAAAAAATTCGTACCAGTTCACCAATAAACTAGTAGATGGTAAATGATTTCAGTTTCTTAGTTTCTGAGTTGGATAGAAACGTAAAAACTTAAAAAAATGTTGATATAAATAGTAAAGGTTGATATTGATATTGATATTGAAAAATACTGATATAAATAGTAAAGGTTTTACAATCTTTACAACAGTAAAGGTTGTAAAATATTAAGTATGACTTCTATTTTAATTACTTGAACAACATGATATTAAGGGAATTATTTTTAAAGATGAGAAGTATTTCATATCTTGTTGCCATGGTGTTCACTGTGATGCAACTACCCATTTGAATATATTTTTTCTGAATTAACCAATATAACCAAATTTACCTGCAGTGATTACATATATCACACATTTTATACATATAACTATATCTGGATTTGCGTGTATATTCAACTGTTCAATGTGAAGCTGCAAAATTAGGTTACACATGGGTGAAAAGTTTGACTTTAAGAAATTTACATAATTTTTAATGCAGTTACTGAGAAATATATCATCTCTGACAAAAAGGCAGAGCAGGCAGGATACTGAAAGCACCTTTTAAAGATATCTCTAATCACTCCAAGCAATAATATCATGAAGAGTTTGTGCATTCATGGTGCAAAAACCCACAGGGGATGATTCCTTACTTTCTCTGAGAAATTTATTCTAGCAGCATAAAACACTCTACTGGCAGAAGTTTTTATTCATGTTTATCTTGCATTTCCCCTTTTTCAAGCATTATCTTATTACACCACTGTCTAACTCTGATTTATTGTATTATGTTTTAAACTATACTTCTAGTCCTTTTTATCAGTTGCTGTGAGAATATGACTTTTATGGTGTTTGTGAAGTCTCTTCTTTCCTAGAGCAGTTTGGGAGCTAACAGTGATCAAAAAATCTAGATAAGAAACAGAACTTATTGGAAAGATTACAGCCTGATGTACAGTTTAATAAATTATATATTGCTATACTAACATTACAGTACTTCTGTGTTAAACAAAACCTGCAAAGAGGGAAGGCATTTTGGAGACAAAAACCAGAAAATTAATGGGTTTCGTTTTCCATACTGAAATAAAATTTAGCTGTTATTTTCCAGACAGGAGTATTTTTAATTAGTTTTTAAAGTAAAACCATGAGGATATTGAATAAATGTATCAGCAACTATGTGAGAAACACAAGATTTGAAATCTTGACTATTTTACAGTTTTCCTTCTTTTCCTGGTAGGGTTCAGAAATATGACATTTTTGTTATAATGTTTGTATTAACAGATGAGGTTCTCAGAAGTCTTGTCAGTAAGCTCTTGGTGTCTACATCATGGTTCACAAACAAGGTCTCTTCAACTGTCCTATTTTTAGGCCAAAGAACTGGAACACGGGGATGCAGACTCTCACCTGTGATCAGGAAGCTCCTAGGTCTCCAGTCTAACACTAGGTGAGCTTTCCACTGTTTGCCTTATGCTCCATCATTATAGAGAGGAATGATATTTGTAGCATAAAAAAAGTACACAGAAACATAATCATCGCCAATAGAGCATTGATCCGGAGGACACAGCTCTGACACAAAGCATTTTCACTGTGCAGATGTGCTTCCTGGGTTCTCCTGTGGCTGATCACCAAAGAGCAGATTGGAGAGCAGTTTGCTATGATTTGAGGCTTGCTTTGCTGTTGCCTGCTCTTTCCTTGCCAAACACACAATGTGGTTCTGAAGCTAAGCCATCTTTTTAAAGATGAAAAAAGTGATATTTTACAAACTTTCTCCCACTACAGAAGCCAAACTGTCCAATTTCAAATGGTGCACACAGCATCCAGTGTAATATGCAAGGCAGTCTGGGCCTACTCTTGGAAGTAAAGTAGGCCTACACTTGTTCTCTGTTCTCTGTCATCTCCTCAGCTGCTTTAAAGTTTGAGTGTGAATATAGTATTCCACTTGCATATTATAGCTGTTCTCTAAACCTGGGCTCAAGCAGGTGACCTATGCAATGACTTGGACCTCAACAAATAATAGTAAACTCCTAAATTAGGCAGATTTCCACACCAGATCCTATGTATCCTATTTTAATATATCTCACAGAACTCAGATTCTTGCTTCACAGTTACAAGCTGAAAGCTATACCAGCAAAATGATGTGAACGTTAGTGGTATTAACACGAGAAGTACTGAAGGTTGTCTGCCATCTATTCAAATGGATTTTTTCTTCTGTACAACACACATCAGTTGGAGAGTGTTCTTTCAACTGATGCAAGAAAAGGGTTTTGTCAGTTATGCTATTTCATGTAAAAGTTTATCACTATATTGGGTCTTTTACATAAGAAAATCAGATACTGATTTATTTCTAATAAGGTAAATTTATGCTCATTTTGGGTGAAATACTCTGGAAGACTAAGATGGAATACTCCATAGCCAAAGGAAGTGTTTTTTTAAAGCCTTCATGAAAAGAATTATGGTGATTAAAATCATCAATCCTGCATTGAGTATTACTAATCCTAAACCTCTAAATAGCAATAAGCATTGTTTGGAATTCACATTCAAGCCAGTATGATGGGAAATTTTATATTGAGAATTGCTGGTACCAGAAAGCCCATGAATAATCACCATTAGATATTGACTAAACACTTAGGTTCTTTTGAAATCAATTTGTCTAGAGAGATTGAAATACCCCCGGGTCACATTTAAAATGAATACAAAACATTGGCCTCCATCTGTTTTTCTATTTAAACGAAAACCAAATCAAGCAGAGAGGATGAAGGATTTCTAAAAAATCCCAAGATAAGATGTTAGGGTTTGATTAGGCTCATCTGGTTTTCATAGCCCAATGGAACATTCTTTTTTATTGTATTAAATGTTTTGGGTGTAATTTACTTAGTTTGGGATTATGCTAATTAAGGTGCTTAAGATCCTCATATTTGAATATCACTAGATGATCAGAGTCTTGAATGAGTCATTTTCATGCTTCTCCCTTTTATGAACATCTAGCCATACTTAACTCTGTTTATCTCCCTATCTTGTGAAAATCTCATTTCTGAGATTTCTGTGGACTTCTTGGCCACACAGAAAGTCACAATCTGAGCCACAGTACTTTGCGGAAACAATAGGTCTAAGAGAGAAGCAGGAGAAATACCTGTGGAATGGTGAAAACATCAGAAAAATACAGGAGCAGGCTATTTCAGGAGAAAAAGATACCAGAAGTTCAAAGGTACAAAGTGTTATCAACTCAAACAGAAACACTGAGGGACAAGGAAGAGAGGGAACTGGCTGAGGCAGATCTTGTGGTGACTCCATTTTAAATTTTGGATACAGCTTTGAGACTTCATCTGGTAAAACTGACATCTTCATGTAAATTCAAATTATTTTATCATTGTGAAAGATAGCTAAGGAGCCGCTTAGTCCAAATGCTAAAGCCCAGGTTCCATTTTGGATGTGTTGATTCCTTGAACCCCACTGAACTCATATAGCATGGCTGAGGTCCCTGGGTGGCCTGTCATGGGACTGGGGTGAGGTGGGTGCCTGGTAGGGATGATGAGGGTGGGGGTGACTTCTGGACCCTCCTAAATGGGTACTTGAGAGTAAGCAGGATTTCAGCAGGAGTCCAGTCTCTGAGAAGGATGTCTTGCTCCACCGAGACTGCCTCTGGCCACCTGAATTTACTGCACTTCAAGTCATCCCTGTGCTTCCCTTCATGCTCTTGGTCCCTATATGCCACAAAACTTTAAGGTTAATATGTCTGCTTTGCTTCCTTCCTTTGCTGTAGAAAGCTCCTCCGTAGTGGCCTGCGGATCAGCAAGGGCAGGGTGGGCAGGGTAAATGCTGTTTTCCTTGCATTTCCTGTTGGCAAGCTATGTTAGAGAGATACTAATTTGCTAAAAATGTGCTTCCACAAAGTGGCTGAGCTAAGTCTGCTTGGCACCAGGTGTAGCTGAAGAACAAAACAGCCTGAGCTTGGACAGGCTTGTTCTGCGGGCACGCACATAAAACAGCTGTCCTGAGCCTGAAGCATCACAGTCTGTTCTGTCCCTCTCCTCACACTTCACATGATTATCACCCTTAGCAGAGTGCATCATCCTATATCAGACTCCCCTCAGAAGGGCTGCAGCTGAGATTTCTCAGCTTCCCTGCTTGGTTTCACCACTTCCTTCTCAGTACAGAAAGCCCACCAGATAAAGCTGATTAGCCATGGAATGGTGGAGCAGAAGAAAAGCAGTAGGAACGCATATGAAGTATTGGCCCATGACACACAGTTTTGTGGAAGTAATGCCAGAGACAGGTGTTTCTGACCCCTTAGCCTTAAGAGAGGAGGGCTTTCCTAACGGGGAAGTACTGCTCTTTTTTTCACTTCCACACAGGGCAAGTCAGCAGACACTCTACATCTATAAACAGTTTTTAAATGTAGGGAAGAGGAAGGCCCTGTTGTTTTTCTGGCTGCATGGCTAGGTAGTGGGAAAGAGAAAACAAGGACTTAATTAAAGTTTATAGTCAAGATATTAAAACACAGGAAGTGTGAAAATAAATAATGTTTTTTTTGCATTTCAAACCCACTCCATATATAGTGCTTCCCTAAAAATATGGGAATATATTAGCATTGGTTTAAAACTTTTATGACTAAAGGGAAGAATAGGGAAGGATACAGGAGACTTTAAAATCCATAGTACCCTGTACAAGACAAGTGCCATTTAATACTGGATTCAGCCTTTATCACTTTTGGCTGAAAAGTATATACTACTAGTTGGCAGAATCCCAAAGTAGGACTAATAAAGAAATTAGACAAATATTCCACCAAAACAACCCCCCCCAAACCTGAAATAAACCAACAGGAGAGTTCTCATTGGAAAAAAAACTAGAAAGGCAAAAGATGTAAAATGGTGAACAGTGGCAAAGCATGTAATACGTGTTCTTCAATCTTTTCTATAAATGTAAGTGCACTGAATCAATTAAATAAATCTTTCATTCCAAGGTAAGACAAGGAAATAGCCTTCACTAAGCAAAATGAGTCAGCAGAACTTGATAAATCCTGTTAATATATATAAATGCCACCGAGCTGACTGAAATGTTCTGTTTAAACATGGCAAATTGTTTATTGCAGGATTGTTTCTGTTAAAAAATTTGATATATCTTTAGTAAGAGGCTTTTGATGAGATGGGCTGTTAGTCCCATCTGATATGGTGATTTACATATTTGCAATACGGCATTCTGGGGTGTTTTACAACTTACATGATATGAGAGTGAAAAGGGACAGGCCAGTCAAGGATTTAACCTTGCCAGTGTGCCTAAGCAACTCCACACAGGGTTCCTGCTCATTCCTCCCCACGTCTGACAAACTGCATAGGTAGGAGGACAATAGATAAGTACTGGGTGTACAATTAATAACATCAAATGATGAGCAATTGAAACCATCTAGTATGTTCCTAGCATAGGTACAATGCAACCAATCCAAAATACAAAAGTGGTACAAATATTTGAGAGATGGTTTATTTGCAATACGTGCAAAGAGACAGTTGGACAGCTGCGTCTCTAATTCTGCCAGCTGATTAGTCTTCTTAGCTACTTTGTAACTCCTTAGAGGAAATATGGAGATGAAGTACGCCCAGAAAGCCATGTGAGCAAAAGGCCTGTGAAAAGAATAGGGAGTAGCTCAAACTCAGTTGAGCAAAACAGTTTTCCAGGGTTCAGATGTTCATGATGAAGATACACAGAACAAAGGAAGAAGACAGTCAAGCGGTTGCATACATCTTTTTCACTTCCTGCTCAATTGCTTGCAACCCAGTTCTTGTCACATAGGATGTTCATATACCCATGACTCTGAAGATCCTTGATCTTGATATAACTGAATCCACCAAACGACAAAAGAGTTGTGGCAGGAAGATGGCAGTTTTTTGAGACAATCTGAAACAGCAGGGCCTGAGAGGCAGGCTGATGAGGAAGGAATGTCAGGACAAACATCATCTTCAAAACTGACTGAATTCCTCAGAATTTTAAACCTAACCCAGAGCCTGCAGCTTCACTCTTTATCCAGGTACAATACTCAAGTTGTTACTGCTGTTTGTGAAAGGACCACAACTTATTTTTCCCTTCAAACCCTCTCATTTCCCTGTATTTGCCTGCACTAATGTGTGGTAAATGTGGCATGGTAAAAGCACACAGAGCCTGTAAAACATACTTCCTTTTCAGCCTTCACATTTGTCCTCTATGGAGGATTTAGCCCTTATCACCCACTCACTGGAGTCACACGTGAATGCACAGCAGAGATTTGTCATTAGGTTAACCATTAACTGACAACCCTTATGAACCTGGACACCAAAATTCGTGGCTTATACAGCTTAGTCATCATCCACCTTGAAGGAAGTGCGGGGGATCTATAAATCACTCCAATCAATTACCCCCTCCCCCTAAGAAATGTAGTCAGAGCACTCCAGAAATAAAACCATATGGCACAATCATGTCAGCTCTGTTTATATAAGCTGTTCCTAGAAACAGCAGTAGTGTAATAGCAGATTTCCATATACTGAATCAATATTTGAGTGTTTGAGACCAGGTGTTTTATAAGATGCCATTAAGTGAGCAGAGCACATTAGCAGGTTCAAAACAGACTGTGGAGGGTTCCTCAGCCCCTGTGTCTCCACTTGCATTCCTCAGTCTCACAGCACCAACATGTACTCTCCAAGTCCTTTTGATTGGATTCAGCAGACCTAAACAGATTGTGACAATCATGCCTTGTTTTTTCTCAGAGAGTTTCACGCATTTAGGACCAGCAATAAGAAACTAATGAACTGATGTTTATTTGACTAACAGCTCCTGGTAGATGTGCTCATTGGGTTACACAGGCTTTCAGGGGTCTCATTTTTGCATTGCATTGTTTCTAGGCTGAGGTGCAGTGGCTTTAGCTGTACATTAATGAGTGCTTGCGTGGCTGGAGACATTTGTCTGTCATTCAGCTTAAGATAAAAGCACAGGCTCTGCTGACTGGCTTACCAAGCACTTGGTGCAGTTGTAGATGTATGGTTTAAAATACAAAGTATAGAGTTTTATTGCATTCTTATCAGTATGGAATTTAGCTTGTTTGCAAGAAATAGAAGTGTGAAGTCAAAATTATATAGGAATTATTCTGGCTATTGTACTCTGTTGTGTCATACTGTATATGACTATGTATTTTTGCATTTTTCAGCATTTTAAGCCACTATCTGAAAACCAGAATGTTTTACAGTCTACTGAGAAATTTATATTTTCTGAGATATAAGGTGCTTTATATGAATAAAATCCAAGTTACCCATGTCTGTCTTTAGCCTTTGCAGCAGACTGAATTTATAGTGAGAGAGCAAATGTTAACGTTTTCAATATTTTTCTCAGTGAGAAGCAAACTTAATGTCTACCAGGAACTTTTCAAAGCTCCCAGGCTGCTGAGATGATGGATGACATAAACATACATTTCTGCTTTTTTTCTACCAGTCTCCATTGCTTACTTCCAAGTCAGCTGTAGCCTGCTCCTAGAAGAATATTGGAGACTCTTGCCTCAGGTAGTTTCCATTCTGCTTGATGATATACTGTCAAAGTTCTCTGTATAATTGATAATATTAATAAATATATCACAATAAAAATAACTCTTGATTATTAACTTGTAGTTATTTTAAGCAAATTATCACCACATTTATGACAACTTTTGTATGTGAACAGAGATTTCTTTAAAAAATAGTTAATTCTAGTGATTAGAATATGCATTTGAATAGACAGTAACTCAAATTTGCTTTGTTTGTTTCATTTTTGATAAAATATTTGAACAGTGGATCCAAAGATTGATAATGAAAAATGCTTTTTATTCCCCTAAATTTGAGGTCATAAGTCTCCTTAGGCTTTATGTATCAAAAAACTCTACTCTTCACCCTCAAGTTTAGCTGGAAATTAAGAATAAATCTGACTTTCCATTTTGCATAATATTCAGTTTACAAAATTTGACAAATCCCTGCAGTGTCTGAGTGCCATCTTTCTGAGATCTGATTTTGTTCTAGTGTTGTTCCCTGCACCACCAATGTAAACCTAACGCCACTTTTGGAAAAGCCTGGAAAAATACAACTGCCACAGGGTTTTTTGGTGGTCTAGCACTGTTCTGCAGTTCCCAGGCAGCACTCTGGGGGCAACAAAGATAATACTGGCAAGAGCATTCTATTAAATCAGAATAGGACCTGGTATAGGTGGGTTCCACCCACATCCATTTTTTACAGTGTAGTTTCCTAGAATTGACCTGTAATCTTATGAATCTTTATTATTTCTTTGTGTGTGTAGAGGGGTGGAAAATATTATTTATCCATCACTATACCTTCAAATGAGAGACTGAATAATATTTCAGTTATAGTCAGTGAGCACCATTTAGTAGGGTGCTTTCCTGGCAAATTTATCGTGATAATCAATGTGGAGTTTTCATTTTTGTGAGATACTAGAAACTGCCTGTGAAATTACACAATGTTTCTTTATAGGTCTTTTAGGAGTGATATTGCAGCGCTGAATGAAAATGAAACATTGCTCAATGGATCATATGGCATTCAGATGTCACAACTATAATACTGCACAGGAAGGAGACTAAAACAAATGTGAGAAATCAGAAATTTGCTTTTTCAAAAGGTGAAAGTATACTATACATGTGCCTATTCACCTTGTTTTTGATAGAAGAATTTTGTAAACTTTATTCAATAAGTATGTCAGTTTTGGGGTAAAAGTATTTTTTTTCATGAAAATATAATTTCACATCAGTCCCTCCCATCTCCTCCCTCCCAAACCACAGATGATCACATTTCCATTTCAGCAGATCTCATACAGTTCTCAGGAAAGTAACTAGATTTTGTGTTTTATCATGTTCCACTGCAGACTCTTGATAGAGATTTTTCCAGGATATAACCTAGATACCAGTAAAATTGTAGGAAATTGATAGCTATCTAAATATTGTTAGAAACAAGATCCGTTTTTTGGCTCTGTATCAGGTATATAGTAGCATAAATACTGTGGCTATTAGTGGAAAAATACGTTCTCTGATTAGCCAATGCAGAATAAGCAAAAGAATAAACAACCATTTCATTTGTTGAAATTTTACAATAATCTTTAAAGAATTGAAATAAAATATTCCAATTCCTTTTAAAAATGGAGAAAAAAAAATTGAAATTATTTGAATTTTTAGGCAATTTTAGTATATTTCATTTATCATCCAATTTTCTTCTGTGACCAAAATTTAAGCAAGATGTACCAAGTCTCCTCTTGTTAGAACTAAGGCAGTCCCTCATAGTAGCTCTACAACCACACTACATCTTGGAATGCAGAATTGGAATTCTCCACCTGGTTCAGACTGAATCTGTGTCTTAATAAATATAAGGAGCCTGGGCCAGATCCTAATTAAAACATATCTTCAGAAATGGAAGACTACACATATACTGAGATTGTAATAAAATCCTTTAGCATGGTGATTGAAAGCCACTTTCAACTTTAAATTGATGAAATTCTTTTCCTATGGAAGTTTTTGTGACCTGATAGTCCCAATTAGTTTGAAAAGCAATGTCTAAAGATCAGAATTACTTGTGGGACAGGAACTTTAATTAAAAAAAAATCTTTCAAATTTAATATATTTTAAATTCTAGCAGCCTCACAGCTCAAAAAAGCACATGAGAACGAACTGGGATTGTCAGTTGAAAAGTTTAGTGTTCTTTCGGGCCCTGAAAAAGAATCACTGTCTTAGTAAACGTCTTGCATTTTGATAAGACCTTATTAGAAGTTGAGACTGCTGAGCCCTGATTTATCCTCCATTAGTAACTGGATATAATGAAGCCATTCATTCACTTACCACTACCCTCCTCCTGGTGGGACGGGCCAGAAAATCAGAAAAAAAGTCTGAAATTCATGGGTTGAAATAGCAATAGTTTTATAAGTGAAATTAAGTAGAATATTAATAATAATAATGATGATAACAAAAATATTAATGAGTAGGGTGATGAAAAAGACAGAGGAATAAAACCCCAGAAAGGCAAGTGATGCACAGTGACTGAATGTCTCAGCACCTGCTGACTGAAGCCCAGCCTGTCCCCCAGCAGTGACTGCCCCCTCCCAGCCAGCTCCCCCCAGTTTATGTCCTGGCCATGTCAGTCTGTGTAGGCAATATCCCTTTGGCCAGTTCGGGTCAGCTCTCCTGGCCATGCTCCCCAGCCTCTTGGGCACCTGATTGCTGCAGAGCACGGGACACTGAAATGTCCTGGAGCAACAACTAAAACATCTCTGAGTCACCAGCGTGATTCTCACACTGAATCCAAAGCACAGCAATGTACTGNTCAGTTATAGTCAGTGAGCACCATTTAGTAGGGTGCTTTCCTGGCAAATTTATCGTGATAATCAATGTGGAGTTTTTATTTTTGTGAGATACTAGAAACTGCCTGTGAAATTACACAATGTTTCTTTATAGGTCTTTTAGGAGTGATATTGCAGCGCTGAATGAAAATGAAACATTGCTCAATGGATCATATGGCATTCAGATGTCACAACTATAATACTGCACAGGAAGG
>WEIT01009783.1:77985-103433 GCA_013389985.1 Dryoscopus gambensis | reverse complement strand
ATGTATATACACAGTTATATCTCCTACTCTGCTGTAGAAGGGTCCTGAAGCACATCAATGCCTGAGGCTTTTTTTAAAAGGGTCATAACCCTTATTCACCCAGATGGATAATGACAAGTGATTTATGTCTTGAAAGGAACGAAGAATGTTATTTAAAAATCGATCAGGAAATAATGATCTTTGAAATTCAAATACACTTAAACAGGTTAGTCTCTCCTAAATGTACAATTAAATGTAAATACAATTCTTAAACCATTTTTGTTTATGCGTGTCAACTTGTATATACATTCTTTAGACATAGCATTCACTTCTGGTTTTGGCTCGCTACACTCAAGTATTTGTGTGTTTGCTACACAAGGGGTTTGGAATTAAAGTGAAAAAAGAAAATTGAAGGGGTACATCTGTGGCAAGAGTGGATACAAAAATATGTCAGCCCATATTTTCCGTCCAGTTCAGCAGAGGTATCAGCTGATAAAGATATTGCAAAACAGAACTAGTTAGCAGCTCTCTCTGAAACCAACACCCGTGTTTATATCAAATCTGTGTTTATATCAAATCTGTGTTTATATGAAATCTGTGTTTGTGTCAAATCCCATGTTTAACCACATCTGGCTGTGTTGACTTGTTTCCTGCCTCACGGTCATTCATTTTTTTTCCCTGTTTACTCTCTTAGCTGGCCCACCTTCAGTTTAAACCATGGAAAACTCAGAGTGGCTGATCTCACCTGCTAAATCCTGCTAGTTCTTACACTCCGGGCCAAAATCTGTCCTTATTTTCTTGCAATTATTTTTGTATTTTCTTGTGCATCTTCCTGCATGTGTTGTATCAAATCTGTATTCTCAGTTTCTCCTTGTTTCTCCCTTTTACCTTTTACCTGGTCCCCCGCAGCCCCTTCCTGTCAGACTTGGTGTCACATCATGCCATGTTTACACCAAATGAAGTGCAGTTGCCAAGCCCCCTATCTGTGTATTTGATCAGATTGCTCCCCTCTCCGTGTCCCTCTGAGAACTCATCTCTTATCTCGTGAACAAATCAAGCTGCCAGTAACTATGTTCAAAGAATTTCTTAGCTCTCCCCCCAGTGCTCACCACCTTGGTTAATCTCCTCTCCTCCCACACCCTCCATCTCCAGCAGCATCACTCCCCTCCGTGTTGGCTTCTCAACTCTCTGCTGTCCTCTGCTCCTTGCTTCTTCTCTAGAGCTGCAATGCCACACCCTTGTGTTTCTATTCATTCAGTTTTCTGGTAAGTGTACATCTCTGCAGCAAACTGCAAACCGCTTTGGCCCAAGCTACAGAGATTTTTCACAAAGTCCTTAACACACTACAGTTAGTGTGAAGAAGACACTAAAAAGAGTTGTAGTACTAAATAAGTGTTACTAGCTAAAAATGCAATGCCGTTCAAAACTGTCCTTATAAACTCATCTGTACTGACACAAATCAAGTGAAATATTTGTTGGTCAAGATCCAAACCTTTTTGGGAATTATTCACAGTTGCAAGCACAGTGAAATCCATAAGTTTAGCAGGGCATTCTACTGCACATTTTTTGGCTATTTATTACCAAAAAATGATCTCTGAGCATAATTTAAACCAGAAAATTCTCAAGCATAAGGAAATTTATGAACACACAAAAGTGGTCCTATATTTTGGAGGTGCAAGGTCTGGAATTTATCCAAATAGCTGCTGCTTACACAGGGCTCAGTTCTAGAAAACTCACATCAAACTCATCATACTTTGTACACGTGTACTGCATGAGGCAGCCTGGCTTGTAGGAGAATTGGGAAATTTGGCCTGAGCATTGATCCTAGTCTACAAATAGGTGTGAAATCCCCCTTGACAGCAGTGATGCTTTTTTAGGAGATCACACACTTGTGTCATCTCACCGCAAGGGTTTCTTGGTACTCAGTCACTCTGCCGAGAAGAGAAATACAGGTTTACTAGACTTCAGCATGACAGATGTTTCAATATCTGCTGCATCTTGTCTTCGGCAAGACAACTATTTTTATTTTTTTTTATTTTTATTTTTATTTATACTTATATATATATAGGCATCAGCTGTGCAAACAGCCTCAGTTTGTCCTTGTTCCTGTCCTGTGGTACTGCATTGCCTTCAGCAAAGTCTCTACAAATCTGTACATTAAGTGCTATATTTAAATTGTATTTTTATGGCAAATGCAGGTTCTTAATTAGCATTGAACAAAATCGGTAAGGAATGTTTGATCATCCCTAGAGCCTACTGCCTAAAAAATACAAAGAACTGAAGGGATATGACACTTTTTTTCTTTGGAGGGATAAACAGTATATTCTATGGCTCCCAAGTCAGTCTATGAACTGCTCTAAAACAAATCCAAATCTTCACTTTTTTGCACTTCTGATATTTGTTCTGGAGGTTTTTTCCCTCATGAACTGTATTTAAAATAAATCTTGTATCTTTTTTTGAGCTTGCAAACACTCAAAATACATCAGCAATAGGGAGCTGCCTCCTTATACCCTAATGCTACATTAACTCAGCACCAATAAATGATTTACAGTGGAATGAATTTCAGAAATACCAAATTAATGAAAATACTTCTTTTATCTTGCTGTTTACCCACATTCCACCAGCCTCCATCTCTCCAAGCCCCACTACCATCAGCAATACAATCATACATCAATAATACAAAAAATACATAAAATATTAAAAATTAAAGAGCAGAGAAAACTGAATTGCATTTGTTTTAGAATAGAACAGTGCTGTTGTACTGACTGCATTAGCTACATAATAATATTTTTATAACTCTATATTTAGCCTGGTGCTGACTGCCCTGAATGGTTCTCCAGAGGCCTGAGGAAACCAGATGTGTTTGGTTGGGTGTTTGTGCCCATTTCACTGCTGTTGACACTGGGCTTGATTGCATCCACAGAGGGCACGTTGTGCCTGTGCCTCCTGCAGCATCCAGCCACAGCCTCATCAGATGCACCTGAAGCAGTCAGTAGTCCCTAAGTAAAAGTAACCATTGATAGTTAATTAATTATTGCTTATTGTAACTGTAGGTTTAAATATCCACCGACTGCAAATATTTATCATTCCTTATACAAGTATATCCTGGATATCATTTGTCTTTGCTTACATGGTAGGAATTTTCATGTTACCACAGAATCATTAAGGCTGGAAAAGACCTCCAAGACCATTGAGTCCAACCTTTGACCGAGCACCACCATGTCAACTAAATCATTGCATGGGGAGCTCCCTCACAGTCCATTGTATGAAATCTCTGTGTTAAATAATCTAAATGGAAAGGCATCATTCCTTCACAAAAGAAATATGGATGCATGACCTACTTCTAGGAGGACAGTAGGGACATTCATCCCGCACATCCATGTTGGGCACGTGCATTTATAACTGTATTTACCAGATGAGGGAGTAGGAGAGAGATGCTTAATCATGCCATGCTCCTTTAATTAATCCTTAATCATTGATTCACATCTACTGCATATCCCTCAAGTGTTATTTTTTTCCACAACATTTACCTTAGCGTACATTTCAACATGTGCTGTTCGTTTTCTGACTTCAGAGAGGATGTGGTTATGGTCTGACAGAAAGGAAGCTTTGCTGTAGATGGGAAGATAAAGCTCAAAGCACCTACGCTGCCTCTTGAGCACTTTTTTTTCATTAACTGTCTTCTTTCTCGTGTTTCTTTCTTTGACGGGGCGCACAGCATAGATTGCCATGTCCTGGGAGACAAACATTCTTGGCTCAGCCATGAATAACTGTGTGCTCCTGGAGGAACTCCTGATCAAGAAATCCCAGCAGAAGAGAAGAACTTCACCTTCCAACTTTAAAGTGCGCTTCTTTGTCTTGACCAAATCCAAGCTGGCTTACTACGAACATCGCCACGGGGTACGTCAGTCATTTTCTCTCTCAGAGTAATGGAAGGAAGGATGGAATTTGTTAAAGGGAGGGAAGGATGCTGATAGAGGGAAGGATGATTTTTGTTAAATTTTGTTAATTTTTCTGATGCTTGCTACATCACCATGCATGGAAAATTGGTCAAATGGGTCATTTAGAGCTTCTGATCAGTGGGCATTTGGTGTGAATGGAGGAATAAGTCTACTTTGACAATTTATTGGAAGGATCTAGCTTTGTTGTAGGAATTTGGCATGGGCTGTTATAACCAGCGTGTGTAAGAGATGTGTGAGCCTGTGCCTAGCACTTCACAACGCACAGAGGTAACCTGGAGAGGCTTATTGTGCAAGTCACAAGTGTACCCTGAAGTATCTGTGAAAAAAGTAATCCACAGATCTTCACACTCGTTCTTTTCTTCAGGGTACCAGGCTGATGGCTGGTACGAGATCTGTCTTCCATTTTAAAATAAATTCAGCTGCCATGTGTAAGGTGTAGCCTTTGGAGCTAGCTTCAGATGGGCTGTGATGATGAGATCCAGGCTTGGGGCAGGCTTTGTTTCCCCAAGTTTGCATTTTGCTGATCTGCTAAATATGAAGAAAATTAGAAGTCAATCTGTGCACCCCACTGTGTTTAGTGCTCTAGTGAAGTGAGAATTATTTCCTTCTATTTAGCTGGATGTTTGCTGAGCCTCGTTATGGTCGTAAATAATCTTGCTTGTTTTCCAACAGTCACTGAATGTGCTGTTAATCCATTATGTTTAAGGCACTGTTCCTGTAGGCAGGGCCGAACTGGGACTGTGGTGGCTTGGATCCTGCACTGGCAACTTCAGACCATCTGATCTTGCTCAGTTGCAGAAAATTAAGTAGAAACAGAACCCAACAAGAAAAGTACGATGTGCCCTCATATTTTATCACAACCTGTTTGGAGTTACAAACCAGCTTTAAAGGTTAACAGCCATTTTTAGCTGCATGTTAGTTCTCTCAAATATGCCCAATGAAATGTTTTTCTTGCTTTTCTTTTATAGTCCATGTTTTTCTCACCTCCATTTTAAACACTGCTGCATACTGTGACTGTATATGGTTTGAGATTATCTTTGTCTGTTCTCCAAACTATTTTTCAAACGCCATTTTATTAAGATTTTAAATTCCATTATAACTATTCCACTTAATTATTTGGGGTTAAATTTTTAAAAGCATCTAAATTATTCTGCTGTAGGTGTTTAGAGAAATCTTCACAACTAGTTTTCTTTGTACTTTCTGAGTCTTGGTGGACTTGACACGAATTCAACAGACACTGGGCCTAGATACTTTTGCAGTAGGTGTCTTACCAGCATCTTTAGGCACTGAAATAGTTTGGAAAATCTGACTCAGTGACTTTCAGTGGGGCATAGACTTCACACACTGTGTAAATTTTTGGAAATTTTCCCCCCTAGTCTTCCAAAAGGTCATTTAGGTGAGATGAGGGTTTGGTGCATTACCCACTTTATCTTATATATTTTAGAAATGCACATATTGTGTATATGTAGACGTGTGTAGGTAAACACACATGCAACTTTAGAACCTTGTGCACATTTGAGGGGTGGTGGATATATTTGTAATCACGGGGCTGATTCTCCATGAAATGCTGGTTTTTTTCTCACGCAAACTGTCAAAATCAGGTTGTTACATGGAAGGAATTTCTCACAAAGTAGAGAGAAAAGAATTTGTCCTGTGAAATACTCCCAGAACCAATCCTTAGCCTCTTCAGTAATCAAAATTAGAGCATCCTGGTGAGACTTCTGCGCGGTCAGGTCATTGCTGTTCTGGAGAGGAAAGCATAGGGCAGCCCATGCAAGAACCATCTTGTTTTGTGCTCAGCACGGAGGGAAGCCACAGCACCTGAGTTCACAGCCAGCGGAGGGAGGGTTCCAGTCAGCCCTGCTCAGCACATGGGCTGTGCCATTCCCAGGAGAGCACCAGGACCAGGGACCACGTGCAGGTGTTGAAATCGATGATCTGTGGTGCTCATTCTCTGGTGCAGGCCCTGGCACAGGCTTGGCTCTGCTCCACAGGGGCTCTCTCACATAATTTATGAGGCTGGCAGAGGTCAGCACAGGCTGTCACCATTGCCAGGGGACAGTTTGCATGTGGCCCTGCTCTGGAGGTTTATGGACATTGCTGTTCTCTGCCAGCTGGCTGCAGTGACTGGGAGCACCTTCAGGTGCTATATGGACTGACATATGGAAGGGCCCAGCAAATGTCTGGGCTTTTAAAGCATGCATTTTTCAAGGGAGATCTCTGGGGATGTTTTCTCTAAGGGTTTTCAATGAGTTTATTTAAGAACGCCTTACCAACCTGTCTGGTGGATTCCAGTACTCAGAGTTTCGTAATGTACAGTACCCACCTCTCCAGTCCTTGGTCAGTCAGTAACAACAGCCCGAGCATAAAGTCAGGTAAAACAACTACTGAACTGCTTAAAAGTTTGAGAAGTCCCACTGATTTCAGTTGGACGACTTAAAGTAAAGTACACACTTATGCATTAAGCCCTGGTTTGCATGTTCTGCCTTTATTTAACAGGGTTTAATTCCCAGTTCCTTTCTCTGCATTTTTAAATCATAGGTATAAAAAGACATTTAAGAATTTATTGTATCAGTCCAAAATAAGGAAATAAACAGGCCAAAAGGGTACAGGGATAATTCTGCAAATGATACCCAGAGCTGTCAAGAAAACTGACATCGTAAAGGCAGGTTTTTTGCAATAACTGTAATGGCATTTTCATTGTAATTTTTGCCTTTCTGCCACAGCTGACAGAGAGCACTGTTCTCCTCGGGGGCCAAGCACACAGTCACCCTTAATGTTAATGAAAGATATTTACATGTCTCATTAGGAGAATGAGCCTCCAATAACTGACAACAATAAGAAGCTGTGTTTTCTGGAATTCATTATGCAGTGCACAATGCAGGGCTGTCTCAACATAAAGCAAAGCCCTGATAACAGGCACATGCATTCAGCCCCCGTCTCTGCTAAAAGACATCAGAAGTGCCTTTATTATAACATGCAAATCAATTCCAAAGGCAAAAATTATTTGTTTCAGGGTCTGATTTTGTAGCTACTGTATATGTGAGTAAACAAGCTCGTGGAGTAATAATTTTAACTATTTCAATGAGTTTGATCCTCTCCACAATAATGGATAACAGACACTGTGATAGTCTCAGGGTACACTTGCTGCTCTGCAAAAGCATCAGAGAAGGGAATCCTCTTGGGGAGGTGTCTGGGACAGAGTTTCAAATGTCCTTACTTAGACTCAGCAAAAGTATTTAAACTGGTGAGTTATCAATATCCCCTTCACCCAACAGCTTATGGTTCTTGGTAAATCCTTCAGGCACATAAGTATTTTGAAATTTTATATCTTCATGCACGGGTGGGCTATTATTAGTCCAGCTTATAAAGGCAGCAATGAAAGGCTTGCCCAGAAAAGGCCGAGTTCTCTTTTCATTTACATCAGCACTATTCTTCCTACACTGGTCAGATGCTCAGGAGGTCACGTAGAATGAGTCAGCCTTGTCCTGGGCTCTTTCATTCAGATCTTTGATACTCACATATAAAGATGGCAAAGATGTCACTTTAGTGTGCTTTGAAATCTGCTTTCAGTCTCTTGTTACATGAGAAGAAACAAATAAACTTGGCGGAAAAGACTTTTATCAGCATCCCAAAAATGCTCCAGCTGCTCTGTAGCATTATCTACATGTTGGATAATGCAGTCCAGCTACCCACAGGAGCAAAAGCAGTGCTTTGCTCCTCAGGCCAGTCCCTTTTACCTTGATTATTCTTACATAGAATCTGACTTGTCCATCCTGCCATGGAAAGACTTGGTTTTTTCCTCAAGACTCTAATGTAAACAGGCTAAAACTTTTCTTCTGAAGATCTCTGTTCCGGTATTCTTGTTCGTTAGGGTGGCCGTTCGTAACATTTCTCATTGCTTTGTGCATTCTGAATACCTTAGCAGTCATGAAGCTGCAGTCCTCACCTAAAGAGAATTTAATTATGGTTTTAAAGACTACCTTCCAAAGAAATACATCTGACTAGATATGTCATTCTTCGTAACTTGTCATGTATTTATTAACTAGTACTGTTTGCTTGCCAGAATTCGCAATACCATTTGTTTTCTGATGCATACCTCCAACTAATTTATTAATAATACACGTATCACCTGCAAAGAAGTCAGGCTTGGCATCTGCCTGCATCACCCATTTCAATGAATTTTTATGTAATAAAATCAATACAACCCTAAGTAAGATGGAGACAAAGTACAAACCTGTGCCTTAACGTCTAGTAAATCTCTGAAATCTTAACATGAATTTTTTTAATAATCCAAATTGTATTATTGCACTTGAGGGAGGATGAAGTTGATATTGTTTGTCACAAGGAGCCTCGTTTCTACTGCGAAATCACAGAGTCATGGTAATGCTGGTTGGAGAGCACTTCTTAAATTCATTTAGTCAGACTTCTTGCCAGGATAAGATCAACATCCAGAGCAGGACTGTCGCCAGCACCAGAACAAGTTGGCTGCAACACGGACTGGCCACTGCTTCAAAGCCACATCTTTCAGCAGCCTGTTCCGATGCATCTTTTCCAATGTTTTTCTGGATATTTGCAAAGTTCCCATCTATTGCTGTTCTCATTCATGACTCCTGCAGCAGCATCCTGATTGAGGGTGGTGATATTGTCTAGACAGGATTGCCTTGAGCAAAATGCAGGTTCTCTGTGTCTGGTGTCTGTGGCCTTTCTAGCAACACAAACATGTGGTAAAGTGGGGTAATAAAAATAGCTCCTTTTTCCTGGAATAAATTATTTTATCTTCCAGAATATGATTGTAATAATTTTCTACTTGCCCCTTCTGTGCATGCCCAGTTCTGCTCCTACTAGGTCCTTTTCTATGTATTTATTAGTCTTTAGTTTTTGAAGAAAATTGTTTTAAGTTCCTTCTGAGCAATGTTTTCGCAGCAAATGTCATATACTTCCATTTTGTTTAAATTACAAAGCTCAAATCTTCCTTCTATCAGAGAACATTAAGAATGTGGCAAAATCTTCAACCCCTGTTTTCTTTTATATCTTGAAGAAGGAAGGAATGCCTCCTAATTTGAATATACAACAATAAATATGAGGTTTCCTAATAGTTACCTTTTGTTAGACTTCTCTGTTGTGGCCATTTTTTGTCCCCAGTGCCTTTGACTTTGCTTTATACTGTAATCAACGTTGTAACTTATTTTCTTGCAATGCCTGCCTGTTGCTTTATATTCTTTCATCCTTTCTGACTGACTTTTAATTTTGGCCTTAAAGCCTAAATTTTTTTTAATGAAAAGGTGTTGTCACGTAGTTGATTTAATTTAGCTTCTTTTCTTTCACTGAATCCTTCATTCACTGCAATCCACTGCTCCCAGTCTTCACTAGAGTCAAGAATAGCTTTGAAGAAACTAATATAGTATTCAGGAGTTGTTCCATGTGCTTTTATGTAACATAAAAGACTTATTTCCATCATATTAGAAAGCTCATTTGAAAGCCAAGAATCTTCCACTTTTTTTTCCCCTTCTGTTTCTTGATGATGGCATTGATTTTCTTGTCCAACCACTCGTGCTGATTGTAGAGATGTATCTTGTCTGATAACCATCTCAGACAAGACCTGAGCCAAAGTGAACTTTGGAATTGGATTTGGTGGAAGCACAAGGCTGGATCGGGTCTGTAGGACTGTGTAAGGATAGTAAATAGTTGAATGGAGGTATCTTAAGCACCAGTTGCAGATAGTTTTGTTATTTAACACAATTCTGTGCACTCTGCATCCAGGGTATGCCCTCCCCTAAAACACCTTTATGTTCTTTATATGTGAAAATAGCAGTAAAAAAAAAAAAATTATTCTTTTAATTCAAGTTGAAGGACAAAAGAGTCATGATGGACAGGCAAGACAAGCAGACATATGTAGGGATTTAAATATAAAATATAACTAAGTACATTAGAGGTATTAAAATATAACACAACAGCCAGGGTTCTACAGAAAATCCCAGTATTATCAATTATCACTCCTCTCCAATTTTTCTTTAGAACCATTAGCCTGACAGAAAATGCAAACTCCCTTACAACTTTTCTTTTAAAAGTCAATTTGCTCAATTTAGTTTTCAGATTTAATTCAAAAATTGGTTACATTGTTTTATTTCCCATAAACCGTGAACCTCTAAGTGTTCCTAATGAGAACATTCCCAAAATACCGAATGAAGATACTTTCCAGGCAAAGTTGCTGTGAATCCAGCATCCAACAGTTCTTAATATCCTTCCACATTCCACACATAAGGAATATGATAAGAGGTAGAAAGTAATTTTATCAACACAGTGTTCAGGGAGGTTCAAGTTCAAGCTCAAGTCTTTTGGTTGGTGGAAAAATACTTCAGCAGATTTACCATTAAAAATAATTCCGTCTCGTTCCATAAGCTTCTTGTTACTATTTCTACATCAAGAAATTCCTTTCCAAATTCTTTCAGAAGCTCAGCAAGGCCTTGAAAGGCAGGAACACGTCACTCATTGAAAAGGCTGAAGCTGACCAAGCCAGTTGAGCTCTCTGCCACGGGGAGTTCCACCTCGCACAACCTTTAAAATCAGCTGCTGCCTCTGTCCAGGCTGGACACCGACCCCAGCTAGAGCAGAGGGATGGGGAACAGGTGACACAGGGTCAAAGCAAAGATCCTTCATCTACTAAATCACTAATTAAGTATTGATCTTTTTAGTCAAGACACTAAGTGAAAACAGGGAATGAAGTTTGGCTCAGATTCTTACCAAAAAAAAAAAAACCCTGATGGTACGGAGAAGGTCATTAAATGCTTTCCTTGATGGAAACATTCTTGTGGCTGAGCTTGCTGAGGACTGGAATCTCCTGCCTTGCTCCACCCCAGCTATAAATCAGCCTTCCCCTACCCTCCTACGAAGGAGGCATTGCCAGCATTGCACAGGAAGGGAGGCACAGGAGATGGGGTGAGGTGCAGGGAGACAGAAAGTGAACACAAACACCACTGAGCAAAGAAAGCCAAGGTGCAGGGTGGACAGCCCTTGGTAGGGACAGCTGCTGAGGAGTTTGGGGTCACATGAATATTTAATGGCTTGGTTTTCCCCTCACCAGAACAAAAGAAAGAACATACAAGTTGTTATGCAACTTCAACCAAGGCAGCCTTATGAAGCACAGGGTGCTGCCTTCCTGCTAGCAAATCCTGCCTTTGGTCTCCTCCTCTGCTCCTTGAGATGAGGCTCTGCCCCCCCTGCCTCTCCTCTCCGCAGCATTTGACCCCTCTCCCTTCCCTCTGCTCCCAGCGCTGGTGGCTGCACCTTTTGCCAGGGCCCTTGGATAAACACAGTGGGGCTCAGCAAAACCTGTAAGCACCCACCGAGGGACCTTCAGCCCCAACACTCGGTGCAGAGCATTTCAGCCCCAGATCTTACAAGATCTCAGACCTTTGTGAAGCCTGAGGGTGCCGGGCTGTGGCCAGGCAGTGTGATCACAAGCAGACCTGTGTCACCGGCAGCGGCCACTCACAGCTCCCTGTCCTCTCACCATAAGCTCCATGTCCCTGCTCCTGCCCCAGACCTGAGCTGGAGGGAAGTGATTCATTTTTCTGGGTGAGCAGCAGTGCTGGTGGTTGGTTTTAGCACATGAGAGATGCCAGGAAGCTCATTCCTTGAGCAGGTACAGGGAGATGCCTCTTTGTGTTGCAGGGTAGGGCTGTGTCCATTGTCCCTTGGTCAATTGTCCCAGCATCTAAGGCAATCAGTGACCACCAGAGTCATCTGGTTTATGCAGGAGAGACAAACCAAAGGATTCATCAGTGAAAGAGCTGCTGGAGCTGTGTGGCAAGAGGAGGTGGAGTACCAAAGATAAGACAGTAATGCGTTGGGTTTGGGATGCACCTGGCTCCTTTCAGAGCTGTTCCCAGAACTGATGCACTGCGAGTAATGGACCAAAAGAAAGCAAGCAGGTTGGGCTGATCTGCAGCACATGTGCTTCTCATGGGACAGCAGCCTGTCCTGGTTCTTCCCACACAGCAAGACCACTGATGCTTTTACTGACCAACCAGCTAAAACATCTACCCAATTATACTCTGGGCAGACTGAAAACAACGAATGCAGATCTGTCAGCATGTCTTGTCTTGCCCTTTTAGGAACAAGTCTCTGAGGTTTTTCAGAGGCCATTTTTAAGAGGCTTTTCCTCTCCCTTCCCTTCCAAATGGCCCTGTTGCTTTTGTTGGATTAAAGTGCAGCCAAACATCACAAAAGCAGGGACATGTTTAGTTTCCAGCCCAGTTTCTGGGTAATGCCTGGTTTGTGAGTGGTAATTCCAGTTGTTGGTCCTGCTAGAGGACTGTAATTGCTTTCTGTCAGCAGGGTCCCATCTGCTGAGGATCTGCTGGGCAGTGCTCTGGCTGTGAGACACACCCCGATGTTGTGCTACAACATGAGATTATGAAGAGCTTCCATCGCTGAATTGTGCGATTAAAAGGAACACAGTGGGTCATGAGAGCTGCAGGACAACTGCACAAAGCTCCTTGAGAAGGCTGGACCCTGTCTTTTGGCAGAGTCCAGAAAAACATCAACAAAAACCAGTCTGCAGGGAAAGAGCGGAGCCTGTGGCTGGCACAGCATCGCTTGCTAAAGCCTCAGGGGAAGAATGCATGTGGGTAAACCCCGGGACTTCAAAGGATGAGATGAAGGAGGGTTCAGCGGTAGCAAAATTGAAGGTTTTTATAGGATATAAACGGCTTTGTGTCTCATCAAAAGGGTAGAAGTCCCAGGGGTAGAACAAATGATAGAGGAGGTTTTTGCAGAAGAGACAGGGGAAGCCAAGTCTGAAAGAAAGAAGTGAATAGATAAAAATGAAAGGAAATTGATGGTGAAAATGGGGTGTAGTAAGGCCTTCTAAGGCTTGCCAGCACTCTTGAGTGTTAATTGGTATTTACATTTAGAGGTGCTTTAAAGCCTTGGGTTTATTGATTTAGAAGAATCCCACACCCCATAGAGCTGCACAGGTAGATGTTGTCTACAGGAGACAGCCCTGGCAGTAAATCCAGAGGCACTGGTTAAACTGCAAGCAAATACAAATACAAACCCCAAAAGCACCAGCAAAGGCCAGCAAGAGCAATGCAAGACCACACTGTAATAATTTCCCTCTTTTGCCTCAAGTCCAATTATACAAAAGCAAAATACCCAGCCAGTTGTGCAAGAATTGAAGCTTGAGGAGCTTCAGGGCCTCTCTGTTTTGAGGCTGTTTGACAATACACTGTGGCAAACCTCCCCCCATCTCCAGAGGCATCAGCTGCTGCCCTGGTTTAGGCTGAGTTTAACTCTGAAAGGTGGCAGAGGAGCAGCAGTGGGGTTGGCACAGTGGTGGGGATGGCTGCTGCCAGCGAGGCAGAGCTGCAGGGTGGTGGTGACAGAGGGAGCAAGGGGCAAGAGGGGGCTGGAGGGTGTGAGACACAAAGGGTTGGGGTCCAAGGGAGGGTCAGAAGGTCGCCAGAGGCTTGCTGTGTCTCTGAGTGGTAACCTGTAGCAAGTACAACACAGCAGCTGAAGTTCAGGCTCTCTCCTGCTGACAGTGTTTGGAAAACAGAAGCTTTGCACTGTTTTGGTGTTCTTAAATCTCACTGATTTCCGTCACGCTGTCCCAAAGCTGAGCTGGAGTAGAGCTAGTGTTTAATCCCTACTGAAAATGAGTCAAAACAGGAAACCAGCTCTCTCTGAAGAGTGAACTCACGTGCAATGGATCCTGCAGAAGCACCAGAGGCTGAGCCTCAGCTCCGCTCCCACCAGCTGCCCTCACCCCTCTCTTGCAAAAACTGGGTGACACTGGCCACAGAGCCACGGGGTGAGGATCCCACAGGGAATAGGGTACACCAAGGAAGTTGGGATACTTGAATATCTGTTCTTTTTACTTTTTCTCCACTCCCCATACTGTTATTTGGGTACCTGATACAGAGTGAATAGAAGTGCAGCAGAGGATGCCAGAGAAACAGCTTTGTTGGCAAGGTTTTGAGGATAATATTTATTTCAAAATTCCTTGTTGTTTTTTTCTTAGCTGTAAAGCCAGACAAAAGAAAAGTAGAGAAATGTAGTTTTTTGGAAAACAGATGCAGTAAAAAGGTACATTTTGGATGAAATTACTGGTTTTGAAATTATTAGTGCCCAAATGTTTTTTTAATAAAGTATTTATTGGTTTATATCTTTTCAGTATGAAACAGGAGTGTTGGTAAACTGAACATTTAATTAAAACAATTCTTTTTTGGTTAAACAGGGATTTCATTTTGCTGGAATAAAAAAAAAGTAAAAGCTGAATTTCAGCCAAAGGTTTTGAATGTTTCTCTAAGAATCCATGTGCTGAGTTGAAATACTTGTATGTGCATATATGTACACCTATATGAATCCATACAGAGGTGCCATATATAAGAATCATTCTTTATACTTTTAAATGTCTTACATAATCAGTTCATTTGCTTCTGCTCCATTAAAACTAAATCTCCCACGGACACGACAGTCTGGTCAAAGTATTCACTTAATCCACAATTATTAGCATCAACCAAGTGCTTTTCTCTGTCTTTTAGAAAAAAAGGACTTTGAAGGGTTCTGTGGAACTTTCCAGGATTAAATGTGTGGAAATTGTGAAAAGCGACATCATCATTCCCTGCCAGTACAAATACCCTTTCCAGGTGAGTCTGTCTGTTGACCATACTGAGAAAGACATCACTCCATTTTGAATTTCAACAACATTTCCTTCACAGCGCAGTCGTTAATGAACCCAACACTGGGTTCTTGATCCTCTACTCCAGTTTAAATAATCAAAAGTCAGTGAGGTTAAGAGATGCTTCTGAACAGTCCCTGCTACTCCATTTCCCCACATCATCGTTTGGCACGTAACTGGTTGGTAAGAGGGCTGCTGCCTCTTTCCTCTGGTGACTCCCTGGTGACCAGTGTATCTGGGATTGCTTCTCATGGCTGGCTCCTCTCTCTGCCCCCCTCTCCAGATTGTCCATGACAGCTACATCCTCTACGTGTTTGCTCCCAACCGCGAGAGCCGGCAGAGATGGGTCCTCACGCTGAAGGAAGGTAACAAACCCCTGTGCACACCTAACTGGGGCAGGTGTTTATGTCTGACGAGCTTCGTCACAAGCTATAACGCAGAGAAAATGTGCAGGAGGAGTCAATGTCTCCCTTCTCAGCAGGCAAAGTGGTAGTGGGTTCTAAAATCGAATTGCTTGTAAATCTGGTGGGTGTGTTTTCAGCAGAAATTTGGACATGGAATGGTTTCTCTGGGGACCTTAATGTCTGTCAGTGTCTGCAGGGCGGTGTCAGAGGCGGGACCAGGCTCTGCTTGGTGGTGCCAAGCAATGGGACAAGAGGCAATGGGCAGAAATGATGCCCATGAAGTTCCACCTGAACATGAGGAAGAACTTCCCTGTGCAGGGACTGAACATCGATTGCCCAGACAGGGTGTGAGATCTCCCTCCCTGGGGATATTCCAGAACCATCTAGACACAATCCTGTCCCACGTGCTCTGGGATGACCCTGCTTGAGCAGGGAGGCTGGAATAGGTGACCAACTGTGGTCCCTGCCAGCCTGACCCATTCTGGGATCTTGCTGTGATTTGTGTCTTTCTAGAAAAAACTCCTAAAAAGTTACTGTAATTTGAGGTTTCTCATTCAGGAAGAGACAAGGGTTTTCCTATGGCTAATTTTTTAAAATAACCTTTTCTACACAGAAAATTTTTCAGCTCTTATTAATAGATTTCTTTGGTTAGATGACACCCTTTTTAGAGAATCATGATTATTAAGGAACATTTTTGTGGGTAGTTTTCATTTCCTGTTCACCTCCTGCATTATGCTGTGGTTCACTCACATGGTGCTGGCAGCAACCAACACTGGGGGCAGAGACAAGCAGAGTGCTTGACGTGAGGAAGGTGTCAATTAGTTACATAAAACCTGCAACAGGCTCCTGTCGTAGCTTTTTTCTGTTCTGCAGCACTGCTGCTGTATTGTTCCCTCTGAAATCATTGTGCCTGGTGCAGATACTGTGAAGTTCATGCACTGACTTGCCATCAGTTATTCCCCTACTCCAAGCTTCTGCTTTATCACCTCTTCTTATTCAACACCTGGAGGCTGTCCCCTCCCTTGGACAACTTGAATAGTCTTGAATAGTCCTGCAGAATTGTTTTTGTGTTTTCAGGGAAATTTTTATCACAGATAGAGAGCTTGAACTTCAAAAAGAAGGGCTGCAATCACTCACACAGACATTCCAGACTGGTATTTACATGTGCAAAAACTGTTTGGTGCTGCGGAGTGCCAGCTTGTACAGCTCCTTCTGGACACCAAGGCAAACCAGCAAGTGTCCTGGGAATTATCAATACATAGTCTGCTGGGGTTTATTTCTTTTTATGTGACCCTCCTTCTGTGGTTTTGGTGTTTTATTATTTTAAAGAGAGTAGGATTCCGTTCTACCACAGCAGAGAGACATGGGCTCCATCACCAGCAGGAAGTCTACTACTCCACATCACTGGTGGCATTCACTCCTTCTGGGAGAAAGGAGAACACTGATGGAGAAGGTTGATAATGTTCACCAAAGCTTCATTTGAAAATAACAGGAAGCTTCTTTAAAGAGCAGATTATTTCCACTTACTTCTAGATGACTTCTAGAAGGAATGTGGTTGCAAATAAATTCATTTTCCCCCTTCTTTTTCTTCCTCTAATGTTTTCCAGAAATCAGATACAACAACAGTTTGGCTTCAAAGTGTCATCCAGATTTTTGGTTAGATGGCAAGTGGAGATGCTGTGCTCAGACAGAGAAGATGGCAGCTGGCTGTGTGGTGTATGACCCCACCAAAAATGGTAAGGGACTTGTTAAGACCATCCTGGTATGGAAAATATTTATTCCTAGCAAAAGTTAAGAATCGAATCTGTCTTGTACAGAACATCAAAAAATATTATGTTACATTTCCATAAAGAGACATTTTCCTGGCTTCTTGGGATGTTCTGGCTTATCTTTTGCTGCATGTGTTGTTTTTTTTTTCTTTGAATTCACGTTTTCTTCTCTGTGATGCTTGGTGCTGGTTTTGGAATGAGATGGAGAACTAAGAACTTGATCATCTGTGGTCAGTCAATAAGCCATAACAACTTTCTTGCGATAAACGCGTTCAGCAGTGCATGTCCTAGTTTGACCAAACTGTATTTCCTCTGTGGTTTCAATGGCCAAGCATAAACTTTACTTTGTCTCCTGAAAAGGAATACAAGTGATCAATCATTCTCGATGGAAGAAACCTTTACCTTGTATTTTTTACCTGGATTCCTTAGGTAATCTGTACCCATTTCCAAGCCCTAATGAGAGTCACTGTGTAATTGGCAGGTCTTGCTCTCAAATTCCAAAGCTCACTGTTCAGAGAGTTGTATCACCTGTATGAGTTCATTACATTGGTGGTTTCTCCCCTGGTTTTGCCCTCACCTACTTCAACTTAGCTTTCTTGATTTCTTTTCAGCCTCAAAGAAGCCTCTTCCTCCCACTCCTGAAGATAACTGGGTGAGTGCAGTGAGGCTCTCCTTAGTGTCCTGCCCTGAGTGATTAACTAGGAGTGGGGAATATGTCCTTATTAATGTTCACCACAGTGCAGTGACCTAGAGTTTCACCTGTGATAACATTCCCTGGGTGTTTTCTGTGCAATTGAAATTTTTATAAGAAATTCATTGTTTGAAAGTGCCAAAGATCCTCATGCTGCCACCATACCCCACTAGATGCTCTGGGGTGCTTTGGGGCTTTTTGAGCCCAGGGGACACCAGTCCTGCCAGGAAAATACCATTTTAGGGAGCACGCCATTGCTTTTTATGAATATGAATGTGAATATGAATATGAATATGAATAGCTTTTTGCCTAATTTGTGCAGAAATTGTTGCTAGACCCGAGGGAAGCTGTGGTCATAGCCATCTATGACTATGAAGCCCAGAACCCGCAGGAGCTGACGTTGCAATATAACGAGGAATATTACGTGATTGACAGCTCTGAGGAACATTGGTGGCTGATTCAAGACAAGAATGGGTAAGTCCCTTCTCAACAGCCGAGGTACAAATCCTTTTTAATTCCAATTTGTTCTTCCATTAACATACATGTTTCATGTTTCATCCCTCTTGTTTAGCTTTTGTGAAGCATCCTCTGATATACAGGGGAAAAGTGATGGAAGGTTATTTAGGGCAATCTTCTCCTTGCTGTTGCTTCAGGCAGCTGAATAAAAGGATCTGAAAATTGATTTTACGAAAATAAACAGTCCTTAGTTCAGACTGATATTTGCAGTGATACATCGGGGGAAAAATTGTGAAACTCTGCAAGTTTAGAGGCGCAATCAGTTGTTTTCTTCTCCAGTAACCCTACTCAATACATAACCACCAGCACTTTTATCATGCAATGAGCAGGCAAAGCTTTCAAGGCTGACTCCTACAGATGCAGAGAAAATCCTGTCCGTCAGCACACTCACAACTGTCTTGCCTCTCAACAGGCATGAGGGCTACGTGCCAAGCAGCTACCTGGTGGAAAAATCACCCGAGAATCTGCAAATGTATGAGTAAGTTGTGCCTGTGTTTTTCTTCTGCCTCTGAATGGCCCTGGATTTGAAGCTACAAGCCTCAAATGCCCCCACCCCACCTCACATTCCACCCAGGGATGCTCCATTCAGAAGCTTTTCAGGAGAAACTTTCCTGGCTTAGAAACGCTGACTTGGAGTCTTTTGATGTTTTCAGGTGGTACAACAAGAACATCAGCAGAAGCAAAGCAGAAATGCTGCTCAGGGATGAGGTAAACCAGTGTTATGTACGGGGTGGATGGGAAACAATAATTAATTGATGGCAAATGAAGCCTGCAAGGGCTGCTTTGTGTAAAAGAGATGAACCCTGGGTTCCTGCTGTGTTTGTATCCTTAGTGTGTGATGTGAGATAGAGGACCACCAGCACGCTCCCCTTATCTCCACATTAGCTGAGCATGGATGGAGCTGTGCCATCCAAACACATCCAGTAACTGAGACTGAAGCAGAAAACACTGCTTCAGACCACCATGCCAGCTGAAAACTGTGATTTGAGCTCATCTTTTCTGTCTCTGCAGGAGGCCTCTGGATGCCAGTAGTTCTCCGAAAATCTAACCAATCTTGTGCTGAAGTATTTTGGGTGAAAGCCAAAAGTATGGCTGTGGGTTTTGTTTTTTTTAATTGTGTGTGTGTGTGTGCACGTAAGCACACATCTTTAATTTTTCAGTTGAGCCAGAGTTTTCCAGTGAAGACTGTACTGAAAATACAAAGAATAAGCTTCTTGTTCAAATTTTCCACACAAACTCAACCTTAATTTTTAAATCAGCTCTTACATTAACAGGTGGCCCAAAAAAAGTGTTGTTTGTTTCTTGTAACGACAGTATTTTAGGGAAATAAGAGCATTTTTGTATCATTTGAAAAATTCTTGTATAAACTACTACAGGACATGTCCGCACATGGTTTAGTGGTCTTACTTTTTCTTTCGGTCCTGCCAGTACAACTCTTCTGTGGTAACTACCCCCATGTGGCTGCAGAGACTTCTGGTTCAAAGCCTTGCAAACCTCACAGCTCCCCCCAAAAATGTGGCCAAGCTTGTGAGTGATCTTTGGCCAGGCTTGGTGTCACGTGAGAACGGAAGGGCAAGAATTGAGCTTAGCGTAACTTGGGCAGGATGCTGCCTCCAAAACTTGCCCACCTCCAGTCCTAAAGCCCTCACTGTGCATGATCAAATGCTTCTACAGCAGCAGAGAGATCCTTTTTAGAGCTTTCCTGCACCAGAGATTGTGTGGTGAAGATGCAGCAGATGTTGTGCAGACACTGAGGAGCCAACCCTAGGAAGTTCACAGCTCAGCAGGCTGATCCCACCTGGGCAGAGCTGCCCATGGAGAGCCAGCAGCTCATACCCGGGGGAGGCAGGAGCAGCTCAGCCTCTGTGTTCACCTGGAGCTGATCAAACCTCTAGGGAAGGAGGCCCAGGCAGGGTGCCCTTGGTGGATTAGCTCTGCATGAAGTGTTGTGGGTGGGTAGAAGATATAAAATGGAGGAAACATACCATGTAAAGCAAAGGAGGAGGGAATGAAAAAATCAGGCACTTGAGATGCCAGGTGAAAAGCTTCTTTATCTGCAAACAGAAGAAAAATGTGGGGTTTATTACCAGTACATAGGTCAGTAGAGCACACTCTAGCCAAAGTGTGATGGTAAATCTCCTTTGCCATCTGATCCATCTGGGCCAGTGGGATCATGCCCTGGGAGACATTGTAGCATTCAGATGAGTAGAAAACAATTAGAGTGAAGAGTTAAAAATGAAAATTGTTCTGTGAGTGCCAGAATGCAGGAAGACTGCTTTCTTACCCATTTATGTTTAGATACTGGATGGCTGGTGTACCTATGAAAGAGCAGGATCATGTCCAAGTTTTTCCAATTTGTGGTACATGGGTAAAGTATTGTTCCTACATTCCCATAAGGATTCTCTGGTGTTGGATAAACTGTGATTTGTTCTGTGGCCGCTCACTCCACGGGGAGCTCTCAGAGGGGTTTGCCTTTCCACTCGGCCGCACATTTCATTGAACATGTGTTCTGTCAGATAGGGTTGAGGGCAGTCAATGGATTCAGAATTTCCAGAGCAGAGACTTGGAGGGACAGAGAGGCACACCCACATGTACTCAGCACAAGTGCCTAAGTCTCATTTCCTCTGAGAGCTCTGAGAGGAAGCTGAGCTGAAAGCACTTAACACCCGAGAGACCTGCAGGCCCTGGGCAGCCACCAGAGCTGTGCATGGAACACACCAAGCTCTGTCAGTGGGGTGATGGCTCTTTTTTTCCCTACATGTTTAGCACATCCTCATGACAGGGCTGAAATAAGCACAGCTTTTCCCCCAGCCTGCTTCTTTTTTTTTCCATTATGTCTCTAACCAGTTTTCTCTCTTTTGCTCCTGTTCCAGGGTAGGGAAGGGGCCTTCATGGTGAGAGACTCAAGGCAGCCTGGCATGTACACAGTCTCTGTTTTCACCAAAGCATTAAGGTACAGCTGAGCTCAGCAGCTTTTCACATCAATTACATCAATGAAATGGCTTCTATGAGTGTGTAATCTCTGTATAGTTGTTTTGGCACTATAACAAGAGAGCAGAAGGCTCATGAAAATGATAGAGGGAAAACACTTCCAAAAAAGGCAGAAGAGGCAGCTGCCAGTCCCAAAGTGTATTAAAGGCTCCAGTTTTCCCTGAATCTGAATATGTGCCTATAAATAGTCGTTTGGACATCACGGGGGTTGTCATTCTGATGGCATGGTCCCCTGAACTGAAGTGTCAGTAGGATCTGTGTGCTGGACTCATCAGACGTGGGTAGAGCAAGGCAAGTGAAAGGGTTTCAGTGATGGGGCAGAAAGTTGTGTTTCACAAAGAAGAGGCAGACAAACTTAGTACACAACCTTCCCTTATCAGGAAACCTCAGCCTTTCTCTCGAGATGAGACCATCTGTGAGTGAGAGGGAGGACATACAAGTACACAGACTTCATTAGCAGCTGCAGCTTGCTCCTTGCTTCTCCCCCATTCATTCCGGGGGAAGGTTCTCCCCTTTGCTCACTTTTTTCTCTCAAAGAAAACCTCCTCTTTTTCAGCACCGACAACAATCCTGTTATAAAGCATTATCACATCAATGAGACAACTGACTTTCCCAAGCGATACTACTTGGCAGAAAAGCACGTGTTTGACTCCATCCCTGACCTCATCAACTACCACCAGCACAATGCAGCAGGTGAGTGGAGCTGATGATGAACAGAGAAGTTGCTGGCTTGCCAGGTGACTGTTTTGAATGAAGGAGGGCTCCCAAGGCCTCTGTCCTTACAATGAGGTGTTGAATGGCATCATCTTTTCTCCCACTTATTCTGAAATGACCATTTCAGGCCAGCTTCCAGCTTCCAGCATTACATCCTCACTCTGGTTGTCCTTCTAAGGCTGACCACAGCAAACACAGATGTCATAATGACACATTACAGAGAGCCCTGGGGGTGTATAACCACTGCCAGGCCAAGCTATCTGTTTGAATTGCACTGCAGGGCCTTCTTGAGGTGATCTATTCCTGGGCCTTGATTTGACACAAAGTCAAGGACATGGCCAGGATCCATAGCCAGACATGGTGACTCCCATCCCCACAGTCCAGGAGTACAAAGGGGAAACACTGGGCTTCAAAAATACCCTTTAAATACAAAGTACCATTTGGAAATTCAACAGAGTTAACAGAGACTCAAAGCTCTGGATGTGAAAATGGGAAATAAGCTGAAAGTGCTCAGAATTGGCTTCCTTCTCACAGACAGGAAACCAGAGCCTGCACAGAGGTTCAGCTGCCCTCAAGTGGAGCTGAGAACTCAGTGCAATAAATCTGCTTCCAGAATCCGAGCTGCCCTCTGGGGTGGTGGCAGCCCCGCTGCCCGTGGCTGTGACAATAACGGGAACCTGTCCCCGTGTCCCCAGGTCTCGTGACGCGGCTGCGATACGCGGTCTCTTCTTGGAGGAAAAAGGCCCCGATCACCGCAGGGCTCAGCTATGGTAAGGTTCTCTCATGGCTGCACGGGAATCACACTCCTGGCTGGTTAGCTGGGTCATCCTGCACATCCCCATGGATGCTGATGAATATTCATGTGATTACAGCCACAGAAAGTAGCTTTCTTCAGCTCTTTACTCTGCACTGTTCACCAAACTCTTTGTCATGGCATTGAGAAATGACTGAACTGATCGTGAGTGCCTTGAGGGAGGTGATGAGAGCCCTGGGGTCTCAGTGAAGTCAACATTAAATACTAAAAGGAATGCTGAACAAAGGGGATGGAAATGGGAGCGCAGAATAAATTGATGAAAGCTGAGTCCCTCCTGAAAGATGCCTTCATTTGAATATTGTTATCAATAGAACTTTTCTGGTATCATCTTTACTGTAATTCTTGGAGACTTCAAAGAAACTCAAACCCCGTGTTGTGCTGGGTACTGCACATATGCATGGCAGAAACAATCCTCCCTGAAGAACTGGATAGACAAGACAGAGCGGGGAGAAAGGGGATGTTGTTGTTCCTACTCTTGAACATGACCTGCAGCAGGGACTAGTCAAATGAGCTATCAAAGGTCAGACAGGCAATTTGAGGGAGAGCCAGAAAGTCTCACTTGGAGTCCTGCCTCAGTGTTTAATCCACAAAAGCTTTTTGTTTGGCATTCTGCTGTTCAGTCCTTACTCTTTCTCCCTTGCAATCAACAGGAAAACTGGTCATTAATGCCTCTGAGCTCACCCGTGTGCAGGAGATTGGCAGTGGTCAGTTTGGGGTGGTCTACCTTGGCTACTTGCTGGACAAGACCAAAGTAGCCATAAAGACCATCCGTGAAGGAGCAATGTCTGAGGAGGATTTCATCGAGGAAGCCAAAGTCTTGATGTAAGTGGCAGATTCACCAAGGCAATCACACCCTGTGGGATTCATAACACTGAACCAAAGTCAGGAATATGAATAGGGAATTCAAACTTGGATTATCTGCTATGTATCTAAACAGTAAATAGAGACAGCATTGAGCTCTGGTGGCTATGAAGGAAAGCAATTCAAACTGTAGGTGAATTACTGTGCTTCCAAGTCTATCAATATCCAGAATGGTCTTCCAGATTTCTGCTATTCAGGAAGGCAAGGATAATTGATGGTGCATTTTGGAGAGCAAAGTGGTTTTTCTCAGAAAAAATCTCTTAAAACTTAAGGGCAATTTTATTGAAAATCCTTACTTGTAAAATGTTTTGCTTTGCACAACTGAATATATTTCTCTTTGGTTTTATTGACTTTTTTTGCATTTTCTTTGCATTTCCCTCCCCACAAGACAGACAGAAATTGATTTTATTTTTGTTTGATTGGATGATTTTCCATGCAGAAAAATCGTTTGGTGACCATGACCATTAAAATGGGATGATCCTTGGTCTACACCTCTGTAAAGCTGGCCTTTGCAGTGAGCGGGATGCAGCCCAATGGCATAAGCAGCTGGATGTAACACACTTGCTGTGAGGATAGCAGGCACTGAGCCTATTTCAGCCTCTTTCCCACCTTCCCTCCCTATCCCACAGGAAGCTGTCTCACCCCAAGCTAGTCCAGCTCTACGGCGTGTGCTTTGAGGATGCTCCCATCTGCCTGGTGTTCGAGTTCATGGAGAACGGCTGCTTGTCCGACTACCTCAGGAGCCAGCGGGGCAGCTTCTCCAAGGAAACGCTGCTGGGGATGTGCCTGGATGTGTGTGAAGGAATGGCTTATCTGGAACAAAACTCTGTCATCCACAGAGACCTGGTGTGTTGGTCCCACGTGGACTTTTTCTTTGCTCCAGATGGGCTTTTTCCTCTGCTTTCTTCCTTCCTTAATTTCAGCTTCCACACTCCTCCTGCCTGTCAGTTTATAGGGGATCCTATATCTGCCCTTATTGCAAAAGCAGCACAAATACTTTAGGAAAAAAAACCACAAGCCCTGCAGCACTGACCAATCTATTCCCCTGAGCTGTGTTTGGGAAAAAATAAACAAGCCTATAAAATTTGTCTTTTTTTCCTGTGCGGATTCTTTTGCTCCCCAAGAGCCACAGTACTGACCACTCTTCATGTCTAAAATCAGTGAAGATGACAAAAAGACCTGTTCTAGCATAAGTCATGTATAAACATGCACTGATGATAAAATACTTTTAATTGAGTGGTGTTCAATCAAGCTCCATTGGTCACTGCTGCTGTTCAACCAGGGAAGCAAGGACTGTGAGCAGCTGTGGATATTTTAGGGTCTTGCTCTGCCCTTTCTGGGCCACAAAGGCCTTTCAGTCAGAGTGATGGCTGAACAGCTTTTCTGGCCACAGGATCTTGCTGTAAGATGTACAGAAAGCATGAGAAGCTCAGGGTTTTGTCCTCTTTGTGTGGCACAATGTCACTTTGATGCTCCTTTTTTATAAGCGTTATCTGCCCTGCCAGGATAAAAGCCCCTGGAAGGCTGTGAGTGTTTTAGCTCTGACCTGCTGCCTTTCCACCTTGTTTTCCTGCAGGCTGCCAGGAACTGCCTGGTGGGGGAATCCCACGTGGTCAAAGTGTCCGACTTCGGGATGTCGAGGTAAAGCCGCCGAGGCTGCGCGCGGTCCCTGCGGGGTTGTCACGGGACGGGGGTGACTCAGCATTCCCCCTCCTTTTCCTCTTCCAGGATTGTCCTTGATGATCAGTACACCAGCTCTTCGGGCACCAAGTTTCCAGTCAAGTGGTCTGCCCCAGAGGTTTTCTCCTACAGCCACTACAGCACCAAATCTGACGTTTGGTCATTCGGTAAGAAACTCCTGTCAAAATGGAGAGAACCCAACAAACCCCAGCTCAGAAAACCAGGGGTTCAGTCCTCAAGTAAACTTTCCTTAACACTGCGTCCTCTGGACTCCAAGGGTGTTTTGACTGAATAAAAATGGCTTAGGAAAGCAAATCGAGATCATTTAAGTGAAAGAAAGGAAAGAAAAGCGAGAGGAGAGGAGAGGCGAGGAGAGGAGA
>WEIT01009783.1:16514-70816 GCA_013389985.1 Dryoscopus gambensis | reverse complement strand
CGGAGCCGGCGGAACCTCTCCCGGCCCGAGGCGGCGGTGCCCGTGCGTGGGGCCGGGCAGCGCTCCTTTGTGCTCAACTTTGCCCCCGCTGCCGCTGGGAATGCCGCGTGCCAGCCGCATCCTGCCGCGCAGGGGCAGGGAGGGAGAGGATGGATTCCGCAGGAAATCTCCGTGGGTTGGAAGGAAAGAACGAGGAGGAGTAGAAGAAGAAGCAGCGCACAGTCCACGCTCGCTGCGTGCCCAGCGCTGTTTTGGAGAAGGGGGCAGGGTGCGGGGTTTGTGTGCTGTCAGGGGACGCTGCCAGCGGCAGAGCGTGGCCCCCTTTGCCATCTGCCGCTTCCCACGGGGGGTTCCTGCCTGGGGGCTTTGGATCACAAAGGTCTCAAAGAATTAGGCTGAGTCGCTAAAGCCTCTGCACCCTCCTGCCCTGCGATACCGAAAGAAAAATCACCCTGGTGTCTTGCGCGACGACGGTTGTCTGGGTTTAGTCACAGAGATGGGTGACTAGCCCACTGTTCTGGTGTCACAGCCGTATAATTCTGTGCTAATTCCCTGCAAAGGAAAATTCTTTTCTCCTTTTCTCTGTACAGTTAATGGTTATTAATGAAGCCTGAGGAATATGGAAAAATCTTCCATTTTCTGACCAGTCTCGTGAGCAAAGCAGAGTATGCTGAATTCATTTTTGCTGAATTCAGTTTTATTAACAAACAGTTATCATGTTTGCATGAAAAATGGGAAGATTGGGTTGGGAAGATCGATAATTGGTCAAGCATTAACAATGCTGGCCCCTATGATTTGCTTCCCAAGAAGTGCTTTAACTGTCAGCAGTGGGGTTGCTTTGTAAACTTGCTCTAAATTTCTCAACTCTATTAGAAATGTAGTTTCATATACCTGTCTCCTTCCTTGACCTGCTTTCTTTGGCACCAGGAAAAAAACCATGATTTAGTTATTCTAAAAGAAATAAATTCCAGAATAATTGTGTTGCTGAGAGACAAGGACGGTGCAAATGCTTGGAACTCAGCCCTAGTGGGATGGCAGAAAACAGAGTGGAGATAGAGAAAAACAGCTTCAGGAGTCATGCAGTTTGGCTTCCTTTTTTAAAGGGAAGGGTAATTTCATGGTTATTAACATCCGTGTGTCTGTGGGGCATGGCCCAGCTCTGCCAGCCTCACTCACTCTGCAAAGAACCTCCTGACTTGTAATTACAAGTGATTCTTCAATCCTGTGCTTTTTAGGCAGGAGTCAAACTAAACTTTTGCACTGTTATTTCTTACTAAATATATGTTGGTGGCCAGGATCCTTTATCCTCCTGTTGCTATCAGGCAGTGGGGTACCAGAAACTCTGTTTTGTGGACCCTGGACTTCACTCTGCTGGATACTTGTTGTGCCAGGGTAGTGCCTGCCCACTGGTTCGATGCTATTTCTGGTGAAAGAGAGAGAAGAATTACCACAGCAGTAAGAACTAAATTCAGTGACTTTCCATGGGGTGGGAAATCAGAGCTGGAGAAGAATCTCAGATCGTCAGGGGGTGACCAGGTTTGTCCTCCTTCTCTACCTTGCCACCTCCCCAGCAGAAGTCTTTTTGCTGCTCGTTTCACCCCAGGCTCACAGGGCTTGGACTCTGTCTGGGCAATTCCCATTTTTTCTTGCCTCCTTTCCTGTTCTTGGTACCTGCTGCAGCACCAGTGTGAGTGTCTGCTCTAGGAGCAGGCAAGTTAAAAATCCAAAGCAGCCCATGCCACTTCCCCCGAGCTCTGAGCTGTGCAGCTTGGGAGCTGAGCACACATGCATGCAACATAATCATTATGGCCCTGCTTTTAAAAGTCATTATTTCCCCAAGCTGCTTGAACAGTAAAGTTGCCTCTGTGCTTCTCGCTGCAAAGAGAATGATACTCCACCAATACTTCTGGACAAGCATTTTGGTGGGGAAGGCAGGACATGCCCTGCAAGTTCAGATATCTGGGATGTCCATCCCCACTCCTCAGAGCCTTCCTCTGCTGTGCATGAATTCTGGTCCCCAGGCTGCTGCCACAAAAGTCACCGTGTTGGGAACTCTTCCTTTGCATCTCGGGGTGGTGGGACCATGCCCTGTGCACGGGCCCTGCCTGCCTGGCTCCCGCAGTGTCTGAAGCCCCAGGTCCTCTGTGTGATCATTTGGCTTTAGAAGGTGTAGGAGATGGCCAGAGGGTTTGCAGGGGACATGTGGGAAGGGGACAGGAAGTTTCTGCAGCAAATGAGCAGAAAGTGTGGGTGACACTGCACCCATTAGCACCGAACTCATGAGCAGAAGGGATAATCAGCCCGGTGGCAGCATCTCTGCCTCGGGTTTCTCTGGGGTGGGGTTACTTTCTGCCAGGCTCACCTTCAGTTTTGCCAAAACATGTAGGACCGGAGGAACTTTGGCTTCTCTGACCAGGGGCAGGATATGGAGGTGGCTCCTGGCAGCCTGTGAGTCCAGAGAGGCAGGATGTGCGAGGGGAAGCCTCGCCCCACTGTGCCTGTGCTAAGACAGAGAAAAGCCCCGTTCCTGGGCAGGCTGCTGTGCTGCTGGGGTGGAGCCCAGCCCCGTGGCCACGTGTGCCTGAGCACTGTCACCAGACCACCATGGCCTGAGTCTCCTCTTCCCAGCACAGCCACCCCACCCCAAAGCCCAGGTGGTGGATGGCAATGAAGGCTTTTTGATGAGTGTCCCAAGGGATCCCTGACTTCCCTGAGCTGGAGCAGCCAGATTACCTCACAGCTGCCCTCCTTGTCAGAGGGGATGAAGCTGGATTTACAGGACAGCACCAGCGTGTCTGTTTTAGAACATTTTTCAGCAGGAAGGTGAGAGAGGGCAACACGGGTCTGGGGGAGTAGGGCTTCACCTGCCAGCTCTCCCAGGCAGCCCCTGGGTGGGGAGACACAGTGCAGTGCCCCATGGACTGGACAGAGCAATCACTGATGCCTTCAGAGCCTTCCCCACCCAACCTCTGTCCAGTGCACAGCTCCTCTTAACTGCTGGATGCAGCGAAGGGCAGGGCCCCCACCAGCCCTACAGCCACCCCAAGGAGCAGGCCAGGGGCTGTGGCATTGGCAGATGTCAGATCACTCGAGGCTGCTCCTCTCTGGATGATCTGGGGTGATGATCCAGGTCTGCTGGCCCTGGACCAGTGGCCCCTCTGTCACACAGTCTGTCTGAGGCTGCTGTCTGTGGCAGTGTGCTGCAGACACAGGGGAAGTCCTGGCCGACCACGCTGTTCCCTGTAGCTGCTGTTGGGTTCCCAGCTGGTCTTAAGAAAGGGTAGAGTGGAAACTGGAAGTCCCCATAAAAACTTGTGTGTTAAACCCTCAGAGTCTGTAGTTTTTCCAGCTGCGTCGGGATCCTTGCACTGCTCAGCCATGGCAAAGCATGGGGTGGGCTGGTGGCTGATTGCATCTCTCGCTTGCAATGACTCGATGCTTTCTTTTCTGTTCATGTATTTCTGCATCCTTCCCCTCTGCCTCTGTTTGAGAGCAAGATTTTTAGGGCAGGGACTGCCTGAGCCTCACAGGTGTGTGCACTGCCTGGCACAGCAGGACCTGGATGCTGTGTTTGGGACTCTGTCTCCTGCTCCAAAGAGCAGCAATAACTTTGTCCCTTGAGTTGACACTCCCATGAGCTCTTTGGGTGTCACGGGGTTGTTGGGGTAGTGCCTTTCGTTACAGCAAACCACCAACTCCTTGCACAAATGGCCTTAGAATTTCACTTAGAGAAACGCGGGGAGTGAGCCCAAATAAACATCCCTCAAAGCCATGAAATGGAAAGTTTTGCCTTCTCAAGCCTGAAGTATGTAATGAAGCCTGAGTGAGCAGCAGGAGTGTGGTTCTGGGGTCGCAGTGGTGAGTCCTGAGGTGCTGGAGGGTGGTGGTGGAGCGTGGTGGGCAGCTGTGTGTCCATCTGTGGGGCTGGGCAAGCTGATCCTGGCCCCATGCAGAGCAGCCCAGGGAGCCTGCAGGCAGGCAGGGAGGAAGCTGCAGAAATGTAATGTCTGGGTTTGACAGTTGCTACAATTTGTAACAGGAAACCATTTTACCAAAGAGGGGCGAAGAAGGAAACAGAAATTTGAGTGTGGAAGGGAAAAGCTGCTTGAGATTTTGGTGTTTTTCCAGACACTCATTCCGTGATGCTTCAGCTGCAGGTACAACCAAACCTGTTTCTCAGCTGCCTGGTGCCTTGGGGAGGCATTTGTGGAGGTGGAATGGGTTTTGCCAGGCTCACAGGTATTCCTGCAGCCCGTGATGATGGGGCACAGTTACAGGCTCCTTCCCTCTCATCACCCAACGTGAAACCATCCCAGGACTGCACACTGTGCATCCCCCTTAGCTGTGGCCCTTGCTGGGTGCGTGTCTATCCATGGATGTCCCAAAGCCATTATCCTTCCTGCTCCCAGTGCTGGAAATGGAAAGCAAACTTATTTTCTTGAAAGCAGTGACTCAGCCGGGGTAAAAAACAAGAACCTGAGGGATTAGGAGATAATTAGCTGAGTATGGGCTCCTATAGAGATGCCATTGTGACCAAAGGAGCTGCTGGGGTTGTACTCAAGGAGGGAGGTTTATGCTGCTCTTGTATTTGGTGCTTGTGCAGACACTGCCTTGCGTCCTGCCTGCTACAGTGTCTGGCAAAAAAAGTTGCAAAAGCTTAGAGAAAAGCCAAAGAGATGATTAAAGGATTGGAAAACATGCTCTGTAATGAGGCAGGCAAAGGGCTTGGTTGGCTCGCAGGGTGTTTTATTGAAATGTGTGAGTATCTCGATGGGAACTTTGATTTAGGGAGCTCTACTGTCCTGCAGATCAGAGCGATGAAACTCAAAGGCTCACATTTCAAACTAGATGGGCTCTGAGTGAGCCAAGCAGCACTGGGGGGGTGATTTTCTAATTGAATGACGTGTCAGTTTTTAAAGAATTCTCTCTCTGCAGATGTCTAAGTGCAGCAGAGTGTTTTTCTGGGAGACACAGGCTCTAGGTCGGCCGCAGCTCTTGCACAGGGTTAGGCATTAACTGGGGAAGCCCTGTGGCTGTGGTTACACAAGGGCTCAGCCTGGGTGACCGCACTGTCCCCCCGTGCCTGTGCACTCACAGCCAAGGCGAGTGGCAGGGGAGATGGGGACGCTGAGGTTTGTCCTGTGGTTCCCACTGGGCACCTGCCTGGGGAGAGCTCCAGGGAGCTTCCAGAAATGTTTCCCTTTGATTTTATTTTATGTGCAGCTGGCACTGTTGGCAGCTCCAGGGCGGGCTGGGACTGGGCAGGGGATGCCACGTCAGTGGTGAAAGTAGGGAAATTTAACAGCAACTTCGTTTTTGCTGCTTGCAGTGCCACAACTTTGCCTGCACAGCACTCGAGCCTTTCCAGTTCACCTCTGGGAATTAATGCAGTTGGTTGTTTACAGTTCCCAGCACTGTTCCTGTGTGTGAGAAGGAGAGCATGTGAGTGTCAGCATCCGTCATACTTCTCTAATCATGCTGCTTCAGGAGATATTCTTGATAGCACCGCTTTGCATTTCGGAGCACACGCTTTCACCCGGGGCTGCTAAAGCTGCACTGCAGCACCCAGCTGTTCTGTCTGGGAGAGTTTTGCATAGAGTTAAGAGAGAAGTGCCTGGGTGGGTAGTTGTGCTTCTCTTATTCTGCGTTCCTGCTCTGCTGTCGAATCGCAGAAGGAGACAGATGACATAGAGATGCAGATTTAATGCACAAGAAAAGGGAGAACAGATAAACTAGGATTTTGTCCCCTGCAATGCCAGCCAGTCGTGGCTCTGGTTTTGTCCTCTCCCACTCAGTCTCCTGCCTGCTGGCTGGTTGTGTTGTCTGCCTATCACCCTCTCTTTTGCTTTGGGTTTAGCACGGGAACTGAACATCCGCAACCATGACGACTCACGTCACGCTCGAGGATGCCTTGTCCAACGTGGACCTGCTGGAGGAGCTGCCCCTGCCGGACCAGCAGCCATGCATCGAACCTCCTCCCTCCTCCATCATGTACCAGGTACTTCAGCTCCCCGAGGCAGAGGGTAGGGAGGGTTCTTGCAGTGGCTCATGCAAAGCACGGGGCCACACGGTGCTGTGAGAACCAGCGGAAAACATCCGGGGTTCAGAATGTTGAAGGAAGCGTTCAGAACAGATCTAGCCACAAATCTGTTCCCAAGGACTTTAAAAGGAAGGCACCAGAGATTGGTGAAAGGGAGTTTTAAGGCCGAGCAAAAACGAGGACCAGAGTGCATGAATGGGTAGGAAGCAGGAGATAAGATTTGTGATAACAGCAGAAAGTTCTCAGCGATGTTTATTTGTGCACATATTTCTGTGCTTCCTTTTCATGATCGTGCGTGCATCGAACTTAGCAGGGCAGGCTCAAAGTCCTGCCTGACTTTGGCTGGCCTGTGCCTCCAGCACAGCTGGAGCTGCTGGCATGCAAGGGAGGGCAGCTGCTAGAACCACTTCTCTGCCCTGAACAACTCAGATTTAGCTGCAGCTGCACGGACCAAGCAAAGCTTGGCGGCGGCCCAGGGCACGGCTCGACTCCTGCTTTTGGTTCCACAGTGGGATGCCTCAGCTGCTTGGCCACCACACCCTGCCCTATAGCACACACCCAGGGTTAAATATATCAGGGGGTTCCTTTCTCCATCCTGCCACTCCTGAGTTCCTGGCTCACCCGTGGCAGTGTATAAATACACCAGCACTGTGATTGTTGTGCCTCGTACGCAGGGCTCTGGAATTACAGTATCTCTTTCAGCAGGTCAGACCCTGGGCTCATTCCAGAGCCTTGGTATCTCTGCAGGTTATCAGACCCAAAGGTCGTTCTGGGCTGTTCAAATTTCAGGTCTCCCTGAAAAATCTTGATGTAATTATTTGCTTATCTCTTCTTTCAGTAAAGTTTTAGCCTTTGCTGGCTTGTGTCTCATGAGGGGCTCAGGGTCCAGCCTTATGGCACGGCCTCCTTTCAGGGCCATGTGTGTGCACACAGCTGGGCCTAAAAACCTCCTCTAAGCTGGATCTGGAGATGTTGGCCAGACTTGTTTCCTCATCATACTTAGTTTGTGTGTAGCCCTCTCCCCTGCTAGCCAGAAATGCACATGCAGTCTCAGCTTTTGTTGTCACATTGGTCACATGTGATGTCCTGGAGGCACTGAGAAGAGTAGCCCTGTGGCCACAGGTCTGTGCTCCCAGCTTTCCTACCCAGGAAATCAGTTATTGAGGTGAGTGGGTCACTGCAGTGCTGCTGTCATCACAAGGAGCAGCCCTGGGTGCTTGGAACCTCTGTGTGCCCTGCCCTGCAGCAGATACCATCAGCCAGCCTTGGCAGAGGAAATCACCAAGCACAGAGCATGTGAAGGGCACTCAAGAGAGCCAAGGGAGCTGCTTTTCCATCCCCCACCTGCCTCTGCAGCTTCTTGCTCCTCTGTCGCAAGCCAAAGCTGTATCACAGCTTCCAGGACAGCTGTTTGTCCCAACAACTGTTTGTGCTTGCAAGAGCAAACAGGAGCACTGATAATAGCACCTGGATGAGGGCTGACTTTCATATTTATGTTTTCCAGACAACTCATTCCCTGCCCTTTCTCTGTGTTTATCCTTTGCACTTCCTGCTGACAGGATGTGGTCTTCCCCCAGCAGCCAGGGCACAAACAGCAAATCATAAGGCTGCATCTGTCTTTGAGTTACCAAGCTAAAATCCTTAGAATAATTGCTGTAGCTTTTCTCTCTGGTGTGGCTGCAATAAGGTTTGGCTTGATTTTACAAGGATTTGTCAGTATTGACTGCCATATTTCCACACATATACCCTGCAGGGTGAACATGTGTGATTCCAAAGCATCTCAGGGTGTGTGTATGTATGAAACTACTTCAGACCTAGAGGTGCAGCACCTCAAATAGTTCACAAGGTCCTCCTAAGCCCCAGGAGCCCTTCTAATTCTGCCTTTTACCAACACATCCATGTCAGGCTGTACCAGGTGAGCAAACAACCAGCTGTATTTTAATCCCCACCTCTCCATTTTGCCCACAGGCTAATTTTGACACAAACTTTGAAGACAGGAACGCCTTTGTGACGGGCATTGCCAGGTACATCGAGCAGGCCACGGTGCACTCCAGCATGGTGAGTCCCCCAGCGCTGTCCCCAGAGGGCTGAGCCTCCCTTGCCTGCCCTGTCCCAGCAACACCCCTGTGTCTTTCAGAACGAGATGCTGGAAGAAGGCCATGAGTATGCCGTGATGCTCTACACGTGGAGGAGCTGCTCACGAGCCATCCCTCAGGTACTGCAGCCCTTCCCAGGCAGGGGTGTTCCCAGAGCTCCTCGTTGGTTTTGTCCTGTGTGGGTTGGTTTGGAGTGGAGACAGAAGGACAGAGAAAGCAAAGCAAACTAAAGCAGATGATGCTGAGGCCCAGCCATGGGGAGATTCCTGCTGTTGACTGGGTACTTTATATGTGCTGCTGTGCTGCTCCTGCCTCCCCTGGCTACACCAGCAGAAGGCTGTGGCTGAGCTGATGGCAAGACAGCACTCCAAATCATCTGGTTAATGTCTCCCCTGTGACATTTGTGCCTCTCTAAGCAGCTTGTGGGGTCCCTGCCCTTTCCTGGCTCCCCTCAGGGCTGCTGTCAGTGCTGTGTGTTACGGGGGAGCAGACAATGCCACTCCAGAGGGTTCAGTTACAGATTCACCAGGTTTGGTCTTTCAATGACCCCTGTGCTTTGCCATGGGGCACGTGGATGTGGCCAGGGGGGTCCTGTGCTTGGCCCCCCAGTCTCCTTGCTTGGTCAGGTGCAGCTCCCTGCTACATCAGAGACTGTGACTTCGCAGGTGAAGAACAGAGCCTGCACCTGAATGTGCACCACTCCTCCCTACCCCGACTGCATCCTCATGGCCATTGATGTGTGGTGGGATTCTTGGGGCTGTCCTGGGCAAGTCCAGGACTTTGATGATCCGTGTGGGTCTCTTCCAGCTCAGAATATTCTGTGATTCTGTGGTACTGCCTGACTGCAGTGAGGAACACCAGGGCAGGGACATTAGATTGCCCACTGCAGAGAGAGCAAGGCTACTTTGGCATCATCCCCTGTGTCAGGCTGGCTGACATGTCCCCCTGTGCCCTGAGAATCAGCTGTTGGGTTACTGAACATGCACCAGAGCTGTCAGCCCCATCACAGCCTTCTGGGACCAACAGCTGCAGACAAAACCAGAGGAGGACAGCAGGATGCCCTGGGCAGCTGGTGTTTTCCCTGTAAGTTTGATAATGACTCCAAGTAACTGTTTTGGAAGTGAGATGGATGACAACTGAGTAAGTCCTTAAATTTAGCTTCCCAGGATTGCAGCGACAGTGACTCAGTTCATTGCTGTCAACCACAGACAAGCCCAGTGATTTTTAATGGATCCTCAACAGAACCAAAATAATCCCAGCAAGGCTCTAGCAGAGCTGTAACCTGGTGCCTTGTGTGCCTTGCAACACAGAGTCTCAGATAGCTTCATGCTACAACATTCCCACATTGTGCAGCAAGTCCAGACTCCGTATTGCTTGGGTGCTGCGCCAGACAAGTGCATTAGGAGACCTCTATCCCCCAGAGTCAGGATTGTGCCTGTGTAGAAAGCATGGAGACAATTTCAGATCTGAAATAGCAGCTTTTGCTTCCACCTGTTGCTTTGAGAACCAGCTCCTTCTCAGGTCCCTCTGTCGTCCTTGGGTGGGGACAGGATTCCCTGTGAAACCAGAAGATGGTGCCATAGTGACCCACAGCTGGGTGAGAAGCTGATGCTGACACGGGTGATTTTCTTTGCAATGCAGGTGAAATGTAACGAACAGCCAAACCGAGTGGAGATTTATGAGAAAACAGTGGAAGTCCTGGAGCCAGAAGTCACCAAGCTTATGAAGTTCATGTATTTTCAGGTAAGTGGTCAAGGAGAGAGGCAAAAATAATCTTTTTACTTTGGTGTTAACATCGTAAGCAGGGCTGTGCTATCCTTGCCTGCCAGGACAGCCCCCAGTAGGTCTCTTCTTGCAGCCACCTGAGCAGAAGGCTGAGATCCGTGTGAAGGAAAATCTGTGTCCCTTGCTCAGCACTGAAATTTTGTATACAGGTTGGGAAAGAGCACACCTCAGCCCTTCAGGTTCATGGAGACCCAGAGCCCCCACTCTTTGGAGCTAAGTGTGGCACAGGCTCCTGTTTTTCGGGGATGTTGGCTGATGTGAAGAGCTGATTCTCCACTCCCATGTGGCAATAACAGAGCTGCTGTGGGCTCCCCATCACCACCTGCATTACAACCAGCTGCAGCTGAGTTTCACAATCATTTTTAGGTTTTATATCCTGTGAGGTCTTTATGTCCCACCCAAAAGGTGCAGCCTGATGTTGCAGAACACCCCACACTCGGGGCAGGGGCAGTGTTCAAGTGCCCTTCTACCCTCGGGCACTGAGGGTGTTTGCTAGCAGTGATTTGTAATTGCTTTGTTTCATGGTGACAGCGGAGAGGGACCTTGGAGCCTCCACTCCCAGCCAAAAAACGTGTTTTTAAAGGAGCTGGTGGTGGGTGGAGGGGGTTCCCATGGTGGGGCATGACCCTGTGCCCCTGCCCTGCAGCGCAAGGCCATCGAGCGGTTCTGCAGCGAGGTGAAGCGCCTGTGCCATGCTGAGAGGAGGAAGGACTTCGTTTCCGAGGCCTACCTCCTCACTCTGGGCAAGTTCATCAACATGTTTGCTGTCCTGGATGAGCTGAAGAACATGAAGTGCAGCGTCAAAAATGATCATTCTGCATACAAAAGGTGAGAGGGGATGAAGTAGCAGGAATGGGGGCAGGACTGGTCTGCAAGGGAGCACCTGGTCTGACCAGGAGTGAGGGCAGGAGGACATCAGAAGGCTGGAGATGGGGTTTCTGTGCTGTCCCAGGCGCTCTCTGTGAGTTTAGGCAAATCTCTTGAGCCCTGCTGTGTTTCAATTCCCATTTGGTAAACAGAGTTGTTACGTAGAAGGGTCTGAGGCTGGAGTATTGCTCCTGTGGGTCGGACAGGGAAGGTGGGTGGTGGCGGTCTCACACTGGCTGAGTGACCCTTGGTGATGTTGGATTTGTCCCTTCCAGAGCTGCCCAGTTCCTGCGGAAGATGGCAGACCCCCAGTCCATCCAGGAGTCCCAGAACCTCTCCATGTTCCTGGCAAACCACAACCGCATCACTCAGGCAGGTCCCTTTTCTCTGAGCCCCTGGGCCTTTCCATCAGCAGAGAGGAGCAGTGATCTTGCTGGGGCTGACAGCACTTCAGACCAGACTGTGGCAGCAGCTGTTGGGTCTTTTCCACTGACCCTGATGATCTTTTGGTCAGGCTGTGCAATTCTAGCAGTGTCTCCTCATGCGTCATCCTGGGTGGCTTTGAAGGTCTCTCTGTCCAGACAAAGATCTAAAAAATGTAAGAAGAGCTCTGGGAGGGGGAAGTTCTGCCAGAACTCCATCCCCTGCAGCTGCATGGAGACTGCTCTACAGCCCCCATGGCCCTCCACGCTCCAAGGGCTCCATAGCTTCTGCTAGCCAGGTAAAATGTTGCACCAAGACAGGAGTCAGGCAGTCGGCTCAGAGTCACCCTCCTTTGCATCTCCCTGTCTGATGTTTGGGTGTTGTGATCAGCCTGAAGGGGAGTTGTCCTGCAGAGGAAGGTTGTTCCTTCCAGGTGATACCATGAGCTGAGTCTTCTGCTGGTAAACTTGAAAAAAGCACACGAGTGAGGTTTGAAGGAACCTCTTATTGTTCTGCTCTTAATCCTTCAAATGTTTCCTCCCTGATTTATGCTGTTCCTCTGCCCATGTGGCTGATGCAGCATCTGTTGTGTTTCAGTGTCTGCACCAACAACTAGAGGTTATCCCTGGCTATGAGGAGTTGCTGGCTGATATTGTCAACATCTGTGTGGACTACTATGAAAACAAGATGTATCTCACCCCCAGTGAGAAGCACATGCTCTTAAAGGTGGGTCTGGGCCATGCTTGTGGGGCTGGGTGCTTGCACAGTTTCAGTGTTGTTTTAGTAAAATGAAATTCACTCCTAGGACAACATTTCTCCTCAATTTCTTTATTTCTTGCTCCCTTGGGTTTATAGCATCCATTCTGTGCAGAGCCACTGTCCTCTGCTCACACGAGTTGCTATGAGCGCTCTGCAGGCAGCAGCAAAGCTGCTTCGCTTCCTCCTCTTCCTGTTCCCTTTCTGATCCCTGGTGCTTTGTGTCCTCTGCTGTGGTATCTCATTCCTCCCACTCACCTCTTTCTGTAGCTGAATGGGCTGGACATGGCCCTGAGTCGGGGATGTCCCACCCCAGTGCTCTGACAGGGCAGCTCTGCCGGGCAGTGCCATGAGCTGCTTCTGTTCCTGCCCTAACCTGGACCTTCTCCCACCATTTCTCTGCTGTCCTTTCTGGCCTTCTCCCTTATTCCCATGTAAAAATCTTCCTTCCTCTCTCTGTGTCCTCTTCTTTTCCCTATCTCTATCTCTCTGTTTCCTCTCAATCCTTCCCAATGCTGCCAGCAGCTCTGCCTGCCTGGGACTAAGCACGTGGTAGATGGGAGCACTGGTGGGTCCTCCAAGGCTGGAAGGGGTTTTTCTGTTGTGCATGGAAGTGCAGGATCATGGGCTTGACCTGTGTAACTGCAGAGGACATTGTAAAATCACCACCAACTTTGTAACCCAGAATTTCCTCTTGATGCCCATTCCTAGCAATAATTCCCTGCAGGAGGCAGATGTTCCCAGGTTTGTTTTTCTGACTGTAAAGAGTCCTCAAGACGAACATGCCGAAGTATCTGTTTGTTTGGTGTATTTGTCGTTGCTGTCAGTCAGTTATTGGCAATGACTGCAGTCACTATTACCATTAAAACTTCATTACTGTGGTGTGAGTCAGCTCAGGTTCTTTGAAGGGTACTGTGGGTAGTTTGACTCTCTGTAATGATTTGTACTGAATTAATGGGGGGGAAAAATCAATCCAGGGGAATATTTTAAATTCTTCTCCAGGAGTAAACTTTTGCCTTTGGGTGGAGAAGACTTTTGGGTTCTTATGTGGCGAGAGGAGGAACAAATAACCAAAGGAAGCATCCTGTGTTTTTGCACAGAAAACAGAAGCAATCCATTGTGTGTCCTCTGCCTGCCATGTGCATCCTGGCAGATATAGGCACGTTTTAAACATTTCCTTATGAGGGTCAGGTGGTAACAGGAACCTGAAATGGTTTTTCCTCATGCTGAATGATGGAGAACTGTCTTTGACTTGTGCTGCTGACTTCATGCTAACGAAACCTTGCCTTTCCATCTTCTCCAGGTGATGGGGTTTGGCCTGTATCTCATGGATGGGAATGTCAGCAACATTTACAAGTTGGATGCCAAGAAGAGAATCAACCTCAGCAAAATAGACAAATTCTTCAAGGTCAGTGACCTGTCTGGGTGAGGCTGGTGTTTATTGCAGACCAGTGGATTAGCACCCTGTACCATTGCACGTGCTGCTAGCAAAAACCAAACCACAGGAATCATTTACAGGTCAAAAAAACCCAAGGGTTGAGAAAATATCTGGGCCAAAGGCTGAGGAGTGGAATTGCTGTGACCGGGCACGGGCACAGAGCTGCAGCAGGGGTGGGGTGAGCAGTGCTGACCCTCAGAACCCGCAGGGCTGTGGGTGGGGAGCAGTGCCTGGGACTGGCTCTGCTCCCCAGGCGCTGGAGCTGGGCAGCCAGTGGGAGCTGCAGCTCTGGCTGCTTCCTGCCAAGGGGCCGAGGATGGGGAGGCTGTTCCGTGGATGAGAGAAGGATGTGCCAGACTGACATTGCTTCTCTCTCTTTGCACATTTCTGAGGCAGGTTTGCAGTCTCTGTGGTTTCAGGCCACCAGCAAACCTGGCTGATTTGCTGAGGTCTGTGTGGGTGATGGTTCTGCTTCTCTTTCCCTCTGCAAGCTGCTGAGCTGAGGGACAGAGGACACAGCTGGCGAGCCAACGTGTGACCTGGCAGTCTTATTTCATGTATAAACTGTGCTCCCTGTAGCACAGAAAAAGCTTTTGGGGCAGTTTGTGTCAGCTGGGACTTGGAGGTTCTCAGTGAGATCTTCAAAGGGTCACTCTGTGGTTTGATGAACCATTTTTGTCTTGTCTGAGATGTGGATTTTGGGGAAAGGCCCATGAAAACTGGATGCTGCCAGTGGCAGGGTGGGAAGCAGCCACACAACCTCCCTCTGCTGAAGCACATCTGGCCATGGTCTGATCCACAGCTGGAGGCCAGGCTGCATTGCCCTGGGACCACTCAGCACAAGGAAGGTTTGGGATAACCTTGTTGGTGGAGAGGAGGGCTGAGAGCCCACACAGCACCTCAGGGAAGGTGGTGCCTCCTTTCCGCTGCTTCTGGGCACAAGCTGGGGCTGGGAGGCATTTTGGGTTTGGAGCAGGTCAGCTGTAGGAGGCGTGGTGGGATCTGGCAGAAGACAAATGTGTTGGCAGCAAAGAATAATAGCGTAGCAAGAGGACAGCAGAAGAATTTCCCAGATGGAACAATTAGTTTTCTTTGAGACCTACTGAGCTTGAGCAGTCCTTCCTGAGTCCTTTATTAATCTTTCTCCTGAGATGGAAAGATTAGTTTCTGTTACCAGCATTTGCTCCACATGAGGGAAAATGAGAAGGTGATGATTTGTGGGAGGGCAGAGAGGGCTCCTTCCCCATCACTCTTCCAACACAGTGGATTCTCCCTGATGCTTCAGCCAGAGGTGGGGTGAGGAGCCTGGATGGAGAGGTGGGTTGTGGTGTTGGATAGAGGATGTCTCCCTGCTTACTGCCCCAAGGTTCAGTTTGTGGGTGATGTGCTGCGTCTGTGCAGGGAAGGGAATAGGTGAGCCCAGGTTTCATGGAAGGTTGATGTGCCAGCTGCTGCATCCTCTGCTGAGCAGTGGGGACCTATTTACCCCAATTTGCACCATTTCCTGGAGACAGCCCAAGAGTAGGGGGCCACAAACACCATAACCCAACAGACAGAGTGATAATGAGGAGTTTAAAAACCCTCCTGTCACTGGGGAGACTCCTCTGCAAAGGTGATTTCTCATGTCAGTCTTCAGAGTCTTGTGGGTTTTCCAATCAGCTTTGCTAATTCAACTGAATCTCTAAATCAGGCCTTCAGTGTAATCTCTGGAGTTTTGTCACCTTGTTGCATTCAGACAGATTTGCTGTTTGTTGCAAAGTGCTGTGGGCCATCAGAGAATGAGGTAAAATACCTTCCATTGCATGGAATAACTTTCTCCTTTCCAGCTTTATTTCCATTTGCACTTCTCCAGCATCTGCTGTGGTCTCACTTAATCAGTTAAGTACCACTCCAAACTATCAGATCTCAATAAGAAAAGACCAACTTCTCCTTTACTATATCTGCTTATTGCCTTCTGATTAAATTTCTAGTGGATTGCCCAGGAATTTGAGTAGTGAAAATGAACTACCCCTTCATTTAAACCTCATATGGAAGTGCCAGTGGGAATCCCTGATGACAGCATTACACATCCTGGGCACAGCTCAGCCCGAGAAGAGAAGTGTGTGATAATAGGACAGGGAATTTGCCACCATCTTCCCTGAAATTTGGGGCAAGGCTTTTGTAGCTGGGTGAAGTTGAAGCTTCATATTTTATTGATGAGATGTCAGTAGCCCTTGGCTGGATTTTGTTTGCAGGTGGGAGTTTAGTGAAGGAGGGACCTGTCTGAGCTTGAGGTATCTTCAGAGCACTTGGAATTTATTTCCTGTCCAAAACCTCCTGAGATGTAAAGGACAAGCAGAGCCATGTTACACTGCATGTGTCCTTCTCTTCACGGAGAAGTTTTAAGACACATCACAAGCAACCACAGTGCTGAGTCCCTGGGGGAAGCTGATGCCTTTCTGAGTGTCCAGAATAGCAACATGCTGGCTTTTCATCCCTCTGTTCTCTGGGAGGATTAGGCTGGGAGACAATAAGGCCTGCTCAGGAATACACTTCTCTCTTTTTGTTGTAAAAGAGCCTTTCCTCTGGCTGGTTACAGCACCGAACCGTTCTGGCCATAACCAGCCTGGTAGCAGTGAGCCTAGGGCTCCAGAGCACTCGCAGGGGGTGATTTCCTCCCACAGAAAGCCTTGTGATCATTTTCTGTCACTTCCTAGGTGTGAAACGACCCTGGGCCCAGGTTTGCATTTTGCATCAAACAGCCTGACACTTTCCAAAGCTTCAGAGGTGCAGGATGCCTTTCCACCGTCCGTTGTGTTGCACTGGGGCCAGGCTCTCTCTCTCTCTCTCTCTGCCGTGTTTCAACCATCTTTTGTTTTCTTTTCCAGCAGCTGCAGGTGGTTCCTTTATTCGGCGATATGCAGATAGAACTGGCCAGATACATTAAGACCAGTGCTCACTATGAGGAGAACAAATCCAAGTGAGTGCCTGCCATAATGTCTCTTGGCTTCTGTGTGTGTCCTGAGGGCCGTGGGAGCTGCAGCCCCGCGGCGCGTGCGAGGCCTGTGCACGTGTGTGTGCGTCCCCGTGAGGTGTGAGTCCGGCGTGCCAGCTCTGTGTGCCCGTGTGTACCTCCCCGTCCCTGCATGGGAAGATGTCCTCCCCTGCCCTGGGGGTGCAGCCAGCTCCCAAGCTCCGTGTAGCCATCCCCTGGCAGCAGGCAGGGCTGGGAGGGGGCTGGCAGCGAGGCAGGAGGAAGGAAAGGTGGCTGGTGCATGGACTGGGGCGGCGCCGAGTGCTTGCGAGCTGTGTGAGTGTGAGCAGCGTGTCCCTGCTCTGGGGAGATTTTAATCCACAGTTTGCACCTCGAAGGACAAAATCCTCCAGAGCATGAACACAGCAGTGGATCTCTGCGGTAGCCAGGGTGTCTCCTCTAGCTCAGGCAGGGTTCGTGAAGAAGGACAGCAGGAATGAGGATTGAACCAGAGACTCAGATGCTGTGGAAATTAATGAACCGGAAACGACTGACTGTGGCACTCACAACTGGATGTGGCACTCAGTGCTCTGGTTTAGTTGACAGGGTGGTGATCAGTCAAAGGTTGGACTCCACGATCTTAGAGGTCTTTTCCGACCTTAATGATTCTGTGATTCTGAATATTGTGAGAGAGAAGAGCAGCCTGGGCTCCTGGGCAGTTTGCTGCTGCCACCAGATGAACCCACAGACATTGTTTCAGTCACAGCAGAGGCCCCACTTGTGTTTGTAGCTTTGCATCACGCTCGGTTATTGCCAGAAGAATCGGTGTTGTGTTTGGATATCCTTGGAATAAGGTTTGCAACCACACGTGAGCAAAGCCTGTCTGAGCTGTGTCCGGCTGCAGTGGCCTGGTGGCAGCCAGGCTTTCACCAGGCAGTGGCCTGGCCTTCCACCTGTGGGACTGTACTGTGTGGAAATCAGGTTTCCCTGGTGTTTGTGAGGAGCATCCAGGCCAAGCTGTCTCTTCATCAGGACAGGAACTAACCTGCAGTGTCATCACTTCTGTTTGCTTGTCCACTACCACTCCGGAGGGTCTGGCTTCTCTGCCTGCCAGGAGCAGCCCTCCTCCCCTGCCCTCCCAAAAACTGGTTGAAAAGTGCCCATTAATTGTTCAGGAGAGATTTGAAAACGACGTGACAAAACTTCCTGAGCAAGAAGCTTTCAATTAAAATTGAGGGGGGGTTGGAAAAAAAGAGAAAAAAATACAATTCTGTGCAATGTAAATTTAAACAATATTTTTGAAAACTCGATTATAACTCAAAAATTGTCTGAAGATTTGCACCTTTTTATTCCAAGTCATTCAGAAAGCACATTTCAACGAAACATGGGTCAGCAGCATTCCTCATTTTCTCATCTCAAAACCGAGGTAGCTCATGGGCTGTTTTACCTGTGCACAATTTTAATGTCTGTCTTGAAATCTGTCTCACCAGGTCTGTGTGCCGTACCGTACTAACCAGTGTTTCTTCCTCACCCACTTACTTTCCCAGCAAATTGCATGGGACTCCCAACTCTAACTCTGGCAAGGTGCTTCCATGTAATCCCCATTTCTTACTAATACTGTTTTTGTCACTTTCTCTCCCTCCTTGTCTCCGTGAAAGTGGAATTAATCAGTGTTTTTCCCGCATGGCGCTTTGTTTCTGCGCTGCCGAGTCGGTTGTGTGTGGCAGGGAGGGCTGGGGCAGCCCTGGCCATTCCTGCTGACCTGCCGATTGTCCGGTGGGGAGCACATGGAAACGGGTAAGAGCTGACCAGGGGGGCTGGGGGAGGATGGATTTCACGAGGAATGACGTGGCCCAGCATTTCCAGGACCTTCTACCACCACAAATACTGGCAAAAACTGCATTAAAGTATAGGGATATGTCTGTATGTCCAAATCAGGGGCAGGTTTCTCACCTTTCTTTTGCATGGCCAGTCTAAATTGGAGAACATGACTATTGTAAGATGGACAATTATTTAGGGGGGGAAAAAAAAAGTATAATCTGAACTTTTACATTGTGATGACAGACTAAGACATGAGAATCTCACTGACAGATGTTTGCTTGCACAAAATGTTTTGGTGGAGCCATTCTGGTTCTATATCTGGGGCTAATACATTACAGGGGAAAAGGAGATATTAAATTAAATAGACCTGGTTTGTCCCATTCCTTCATACAACTGTGCCTTTGGAAGGGGAGTGCTGCCTTTTTTTAGGATGACATTACACTGTTACATGGTACATATGGCTCAATGCAAATGAAAATCTAGCTCAGTTAATCATATTCTGCTCATCATTTGTGCTCAGGATTGTTCACTGAGCTGGTAGCATGAGCCACAGCCAAAAACAATGGGAGGGCTATTGCTGTGCAGAGTTTCTCTTTGCAGGAGAAGGCAGCATGACCCAGGCCTGGAGGGATGACCTCTAAGGGGATGATTATCCTTAGGTTTAGCAGAAAGGATGCAAACGATGCAGGTCTTGGAAGTTCACCCTTCCCTAAAAGCTTGTCCTGTGATGGCCTGGGAAGTAGCCATCTCTGCCCTTGGGGTAGGTGAGCCCACATGGAGAGCAGCCCTCAGGGTGGATGGAGCAGACACAATCAGGCTGAAAGGTGAGGCAAGTGTCCCCATCATGCTGTGTGAGACCACCTCTGGAAGACCCCACACCCCAGAGAGACGACACAGGCCGACATATGCCCTGAGGGTGGCATTCCTGGAGCACGTTGGAGCGAGGAGAGCAGCTGTCCCTGGGGTCTGTGAGTGGAAGCTGTGTCCTGCCCTTGACACCGTTGCTCTTTTGCCCAGGTGGACGTGCACTCAGAGCAGCATCAGCCCCCAGTACAACATCTGTGAGCAGATGGTGCAGATCCGAGACGACCACATCCGCTTCATCTCGGAGCTCGCCCGCTACAGCAACAGCGAGGTGGGTACAGCTGCACTCACTGCAGCCAGGCTCGTGAGGTGGACAAGCCTGGAAGACAACCACGTGGCAGGACCATGGTCTGCCACAGACGTAGAGTGAGGAGTGCTGAAGGACAGGGGTAGAACAAACCACTCTTGCTGCAGCAATAAGAAATCAAGTTATGAAAGGTTCCTGCCGGTGCAAAATCATGTGCATCTGGAGATCTACTGCAACAGCTTCTGCTCCTTGGCCACAGCTTTGTTAAAATAAGCAGGAAAAAACTGGCAACTAAATGTTTATTATCAGCCAAATGTCAGAACACCAGTGACTTGCAAATAGGGCTGTTCAGTTACACAGGCCTATCAGTCAGGGCTTGGAGGAAAGTTCACGAAGGCACCTCTGTTCTTTTCATTACTGAATGCCAGTGCCCTCTCTGATGGCATTGGGACTGTTCTTTGCACGTGTGATCCTCATTGATCAGTGTCAGTTTAACAAATTGCATCATTCTCAGCTGCTTCTTTTTTGGCATTTGTAAGAGCTTATTTGAACTTTTAATCAGTAAAGGACTCTCAAGGATTTCAGTAGTATTAAACCATGAAAAATGAATGGGAAAGTGGAATAAAAACAGTCAGTTATTTGCTCTGAGGTGACAGGTCAGACTGATTTTTGGTAGGAAGTAATTTGACTGCCTGTGTTAAAAGAGCCTTGCCTTTTCCTGAGGGACAGTGTATGCTTTACTCAGTTCTAGCTTGGTCATAAGGTCAGGAATTCATTTCAGGTGGGATTTGAGAGAGGAATCTGTTGACTGAGTGAAGTGACTGCAGCAGGTTGCTGATTGTAGGCCTGACATGATGTGGTGTGTTCCAGGTGGTCACTGGCTCAGGTCTGGACAGCCAGAAGTCGGATGAGGAGTACAGGGAGCTCTTTGACCTGGCTTTACGGGGGCTGCAGCTGCTGTCCAAGTGGAGTGCCCACGTCATGGAAGTGGTGAGTGCATCCCTGGGATGCATCTCTGCATCACTGAAAGCAGTTTCGGATGAGTCTGGGTCTGGAGCAACTAAAACTGTAATTCAAACGATGATGGAAATTGCTAATTTGCAAAGTTTTGACCACATCTCAACACAAGTTTGTGGATGTTAAAGGCCTGGTATGACTGGCAGCCTCCCAAATAAAGAAAACCAATATTCAGTGCAGTGAAAATAAAGCCAGGAATGTCAAACTGTAGTGATGTTTGGGGAATGTTTTCCTGGCATATGGCCTAATTCAGTCTTTCTAGCCTATCTTCTTGCTCATTGCAATGTTGACATTGTCTCTTTCCATCTTTTAGTACTCTTGGAAGCTGGTTCACCCCACAGATAAATTCTGTAACAAGGATTGCCCAGGAACAGCCGAAGAGTATGAGAGAGCCACCCGGTACAACTACACCAGTGAGGAGAAGTTTGCCTTTGTGGAAGTAGGTGCCACCTGCACAAGAGTCAGAGCCAGTCTGTGCTGGTTTCCTGTCCATGTTCCTCAGGCCAGGGGAAGAGGATGGAAGGGTGCCTCACCAGTTCCTCATTCCTGTGACCCATGTTAAGGGGTTAAGGGCTCCCACATCTCTTAATTTGGCTTTTAAATTGCCCATGGCCAGAGCGGGTTGGTCTTGGAGCCGGCTGGCATTGGGTCGGTCAGACATGGGGGAAGCTTCCAGCAGCTTCTCATGAAAGTCACCCCTGTAGCCCCTGCTACCAAACCCTTGCCACACAAACCCAGAGCAGTGGGCTTGCAGAGCAGTGTGATCTGGAGCAAGAGCAGCAGCTGCATACAAGAGCTGTGCAAACACAAGGGATCCTCATCCAGTGCCCAGGAGACATCAACTCTCAGCCTGGCTGGCTGTAAACAGTGGGAACAGTCCTCTGAGCCTGGCTCTGGGAGGCCCTCACCTTCCTCCTGCCTTGCACAGTCCAGGCTGGTTTGGATATTGCCTTGTGGCTTGCTGCACCGTGCTGTTGGACAGGGAAGGCTGTGCCCTGGTGCGGATGCAGGGCTGTGCAAGCTGTGCCCACATGTGGAGCATGTGCAGTTTCCTGGGACTGTGCGGTGTCAGAGATACCAAGAGATCAGGAGTGGAAACAAGGGTCAGCGGCCATTTGCAAGAAACTGGTGTTATAAATGCTTTGCTCAGCTTCTTGTGATTTGTAAAGCAGATAACACCCAAAAATTAGCTACCTAATCACTGGGCCTATGTTACTTGAGTAGAATTAATTCAGTCCCAAATTCTCTTAATGCTGGGTTTACGTAGCTCTTCACACAATGGAAAAACAGCAAATACATCTGGGTTTAATTTTTGCTTCAGGTGATTGCCATGATCAAAGGCCTGCAAGTGCTGATGGGGCGGATGGAGAGTGTCTTCAACCAGGCCATCCGCAACACCATCTACGCCGCCCTGCAGGACTTTGCCCAGGTGACCCTGAGGGAGCCTCTCCGTCAGGCTGTCAGGAAGAAGAAGAATGTTCTGATCAGGTCAGTCTGTCCCTGAATCCAATGCAAAGCCCGTGTGTTTATTAGTGTTAAACTTCGTAATATGCAAGCACGTGGCCCTGTGTACGCTCCAGTACACAAGCAGCCAACTCCTTGGCCAGCAACTCCTCCAGAGGTAACTTTTGGACATCATCCCACCAATGACAGCTGTGTATGACCCCACCTCAGGTACCTTTCCTCCCATATGTGCACAGCCATAAGTATTTTCCTCCTGAAGTAAAATCAAGCTTAAGCACTGCTTTCCCTCTCCCCCCACTCCAGTGTCCTTCAGGCAATTCGGAAGACAATCTGTGACTGGGAGGGAGGTCGAGAGCCTCCAAATGATCCTTGCCTGAGAGGTGAGAAGGATCCTAAAGGTGGATTTGATATTAAAGTCCCACGACGAGCAGTAGGACCATCAAGCACACAGGTATGTGAATGTCTGTCTCCTGTGTGGGGAATTAATGGTCTTAGAGCCATGTAGGAGTCTCCTGCCCTGTGGATTAGCAGCTGTTTCTGTGGTCTGTTCCACAAAGTCTTCATGCTGTTGTGCGTTAAATGTTGCTTTGGTGCCTAATTTGTTTTATAATTCCCAAAGCCTCCCTTTCTAAGGGTTTGATTATCTCTAACTCTGAAGGACAGAGGCTTATGTGTGCAGAGAGTGGTCGCTACCTGGGAGAAGAGGTGGTTTTTGTTTCAGAACACCAAGGCTGTGTGTGATGGTGGCTGGAGAGTGGTAACTGCGTGTCACCTTTCTTCCAAAGCTGTACATGGTGCGGACCATGCTGGAGTCCCTCATAGCAGACAAGAGTGGCTCAAAGAAGACTCTGAGGAGCAGTTTGGATGGGCCGATAGTCTTGGCCATTGAGGAGTTCCACAAGCAGTCCTTCTTCTTCACCCACCTTCTCAACATCAGTGGTGAGATGATGGTGGGGGGAGGCTTGAACCCAGCTCTTGCATGCTCAGAAAGGCAAAGGCAGACCAGCTTTGCTCCTCAGGGACCTGTGCAGAAGATTTTCCTTGATTTTTTCAAATGTCCTACTTCTGCCTGGTTTGGGAATGTTTCTGTGTAGTAGTAGTCCTGTGAACAGGACTGAGTCAGCAAGAGCAAATAGCTGCACGTGGTAGTTTATTTTCTAGGACTGGACTTTTCTTTCTGTCCCAGACAAACTGAGCCACTGGCCACAGAAAAAGTCTTCCAGAATAACTCTGAGCCATTTCAAGTGTTCTCCCTGGCCCTCTAGAGCAAAGGGGGTGATCCCTTCCTTCTTGCATTACCAAGTGCTCAGGCAGCATGGACATGGTCTGGGTTTAAAACCAGAGACATCCTAGAAAAATGTTCCATACCCAAAAGCGAGGCTGCAGGAGCTGCCTCCTGTGCCATGCCCTCACTGCCATCCCCAGGGGAGTAACGTGGGGGTAACATGGATCTCCTCTGCATTCCAGAAGCTCTGCAGCAGTGCTGCGACCTGTCCCAGCTCTGGTTCCGGGAATTCTTCTTGGAGCTGACCATGGGCCGCCGCATCCAGTTCCCCATCGAGATGTCCATGCCCTGGATCCTCACGGACCACATTTTGGAAACCAAAGAACCCTCCATGATGGAGTAAGAGCTGATGGGCTCCGCTGGGACCGTGCACGTGCTGGGGTTTGGGATTTTGTTCAGGAAGAGGGGTAGGCTGGTGCTGAGCAGTGTTTTTGACGTGGGAGGGAAATAGATGTTCCTTGATCTGCTGTCACGTGGATGGCACTGTGTGAACACCTCGTTAGCAGACACAGGGGCGACTTCCTGGCACTGGCACTTATTTATGTGTCATAAACAGCAGTTGGCAACTGTGGGGATGTGGGCAGGACACGGTGGCACTGTCACCTGCACACAGCACTGAGACAGATGTGTCACCAGTGGGGGTGGGCTGAGGCTAAGCCACCTCAACACACTTTTTTTTTAATATGTGTGATAAATGATGAGAGGAATTGCTGCTGTGCAAGTGTAATTATGTTCATAATGTCTTCCCCATTAGGAAAACTTGGTTTTCTGTTGTATGGCCATTCTCAGAGCACTCTCTGGAGTGAGGGCAGGGTGAAGGAATTATTAAGGGCAGAGAAGAAGCAAGTGTTGATTGAACCACTCATAATTAGCTCACTTCCAGGTCAGTTGTAGCTGCTTCCTGCAGGTCCCAAGGAGCAAAAGGGACTAGTTGAGGGGCTGTAGTGATAGGCATGAAGTCAGAGAAAAGCTGTTTCTTTGCATCAAGCAGGGCACATGCGCTGGCTGCAGTTCATGGTGATAAGCTCCAAAGTTAATTTTAGATGTGGTCTGTGTTCTTGCCCTCAGGTATGTGCTGTACCCTCTGGACCTGTACAATGACAGTGCATACTATGCTTTGACCAAGTTCAAAAAGCAGTTCCTGTATGATGAAATTGAAGCTGAAGTAAGTTCTCTTCATCTTTATAAAGCTCACTGGGGTCACACCGCCCTGTTTGACCCAGCAGTTCATTACAGGCACCTCCTGAAAGAAATACTGCGTCAGACTGAGAAGTTTTCAAAAAGATCAGCATTTCCAGAGACCCTACAAGCTCTCCCAATTAAGGGCTTCATCTTAGCTGTATCCATAGGGAACCATGGAATCCAAAAGCTGTCGAACACTGGGGACATGGAAGAGTCTCGTGACCAGAGGGTTTGAGACATCAGAGGAAAACGAGAAATTTGCTAAGAGGGAAGGATTGAGGGTAGGGGACCAGGACCTGTAAGAACATGCAGAATCTATAAAGGGAGAAATGTAACTGCAGTTTTCTGCTTACCTTTAGCACTGTGAGAACTGCAGTGTGGTTTTTAGATAGTGTGACCTTTAATACATGTTTGTATTAAATGAGAGACCTGTGCTGGGTTGTATTGATCTTGCATGTGTAGGAAGGAGCTGTTCTGTGCTGGTGACACCCTCACCAAGTCTTGTTTTTTCTCCCGCAGGTGAACTTGTGCTTTGATCAATTTGTGTACAAGCTGGCAGATCAGATCTTTGCCTATTATAAAGCAATGGCTGGCAGGTAGGAGAACCTGACTGCTGATGGTGACTGATGATATCGCCGCATCCAAATTGCTGTTAACCCTCAGGGAGCAGCCACTGCAAGCAGACAAAGCATAGATCATCGCTGTCCCCCAGAGCTGGCTGTCCATGTCAGACTGGTGTAGATGGGGAAAATTAATTAAGGAGATGCAGTTAAAAGGGAAAAAATAATAACTGGCATCCTAAGTAGCTGTCAGAGTAGAGTTTGTGAGAGCAGCAGAAAAGCAAACTGAGCTTATTACAGACATGTCCTTGCTTGACTTCTGTTTGTGTACCAGGCAGAGGACTGGAAGCCTCCCATCTCTCCAGTAAGGCAGCAGGACTTGTTCTCCCTTTGGGGAGATAGAATCTTTGTGGCATTTCCTCCTTACCAGTTTAAAGAACATGGATGAACTCTAGTGAGAGTCTTCTTCTTGTGGCCCCCAAGGTGAACTAAGTCTTCCATGTGACTGCAGGTTTTGTCTCTAGCTTACGTGTGGCCTTGGAGAAGGAGGGCAGTCACTATCACCAACCAAATGTTCCCAGAGCAGATCTTCAAGGAGGGAGCACACCAGGGGAACCAGCCAGTACCTGGCAGTGATATCTTTCAGCACATTTTTTTATCTTTTGGAATGTTTTAACCATAGAAGACAAGCATGGCAGTCCCTAGATAACAACCACTGCTCTGTGATTTAGCATGCAGAAATTTCTTGGCATTTAGAGCCAAGATTAAAAGAAGGACAAAAACAACTCTGGAAAGGTGCATAGAGAAGCTGATAGTGCATGTTTCCATTTTCCTGACACTGCTTCCCTTTTTCAGTGTTTTGCTGGACAAACGTTTCCGGGCTGAATGTAAGAATTACGGGGTGATCATTCCATACCCGCCATCCAACCGCTACGAAACGCTGCTCAAGCAGAGGCACGTCCAGGTACAGTGCAAGCAGCAGGCTGTAGTACTCATCACTCCTGATCTATTATCCTTTTGGTGGTGGTGGGCATCCTAGTTGAGATTGGCTCTGGATTGAGAAGGGTTGAATCTGTTTCTGACACAAAAATAAGTTGTGCTCCACGTTTCCCTCTTTCCTTCTTAAGTAACCTAAACTCAGCTGAGGCATTTGCACCGCCGCTTTCATGTTTCAGCGGGCTTGGAGGTTTGGTTGTAATTTGTGTGTTGACTAAAAAATAAAATGCCTTTTCCCCATCAGTATATAACATACAAATCTCTTCTTTTGCCAGTTGCTGGGCAGATCAATCGACCTGAACAGGCTCATTACCCAGCGCATCTCTGCAGCCATGTACAAATCGTTAGACCAGGCCATCAGCCGCTTCGAGAGCGAGGACCTGACATCCATCGTGGTAAGAACTTTTATTGACTCTGAGTATGAGCAGGGAGAATAATACGCTGCTGTGGATACACAGTCAACTGTCTCTTGTTTTGAGTCCCCCTGCAGTAGGTTTCAGCCACTCATGTATCTTCCTTTAGGCTGCTGAGTCTTTACTATTTCTGTTTATGCAGCTTTAATTGCATTACTATCAGACCATTAAGTATCTGTGTAAATCATAAGGTGACAGTCAGCAGTTAGAGTTTGCAGAGCTCATATAAGAGAGTCCTGTAAACTGGGGGGAGGAAATCTTGGCTTTAATTCCCTTGGAATCCCTTGTTGGATGAAGGTGGCTGTGACATTGTTCGTGTGGGTACAGCATTTGCTGTCTTTGATATGTTACAGGAGCATCAGAGTCAAGTAGTGTAAAATTACCAGTTTCCACCTTCGGAGGATTCTGAGGTGAAAGCCAGCCAGTGCTCAGTGGGGAACAAATTAATTTTGCTTCCATGCTGGTTCACAAAATACTGGACCAGGACCCCCTTGAGTGGAAGTGCAGTTGGCCTTGGCCACTGAGTTTAAACTGATGTCTTCAGTTCTGCGTGCGTATGGATATAAAACAGTTCCCCTGGCAATTAAATCAGCTGTTTCTGTCGTAATACGTTGCATTTTCTGCTGCTTTATGTGCTGCAGGAGCTGGAGTGGCTCTTGGAAATCAATCGCCTGACCCACAGGCTGCTGTGCAAGCACATGACTCTGGACAGCTTTGATGCCATGTTCCGCGAGGCCAACCACAACGTGTCTGCGCCCTATGGGCGCATCACCCTCCACGTCTTCTGGGAGCTCAACTTCGACTTCCTGCCCAACTACTGCTACAACGGATCCACCAACAGGTGAGGAGGGAAAGCAAGGCCACCTGGAGGCCCTGCTTTTCTTTCCAGAATGTCAAACCTGCCGCATAAAATTCACATGCATTGTGGTAATGTTTGTGCTCCCTGTGGAATGCAGGTTACTCTTAAAATGAAGTTGAAACCCACCATCTCCCCTTGGTCTTGAAAATGTTAGTAACAAATTAAAGCAGCAGTTAGGTAGTGATTGAAGTGGCTGAGGGTTGGTTTACTCAGCAGCAGAGCTCTGGTAGCTGCTCAGATATCGCTTTCTTGCCTGCCAAAAATGAGGAGAAACCTCACTTTTGATGGGTTTTGCCCCACTGACAGATTGTGGCAGGATTTTGCATCCCAGTTGATGTAGCTCAGGTGATGAATTCTAACTAGCCCACAACTGTAGGTCATCCCAGGCCGTGCCCTGTGTGTGCTGAGTTAACCGGGCTCTGACACTTCCCCCCCGTCTCCCCGCAGGTTTGTGAGGACAGCGATCCCGTTCACACAGGAGCCCCAGCGGGACAAGCCAGCCAACGTCCAGCCCTATTACCTCTACGGGTCCAAGGTCAGTAAATGAGCCACGACAGCCAGCAGGTGTGGATGTTGGAAATATTTATTTAGGAAGAGAAAGAAATGCAAGCACTGGTTCATTAACAGAGTGGTGAGTGCAAATGTGCAGGGGCACACTGCTGTGTGCAACCAAAAGGCCATGCAAGAAGCAGATTCTGTGTGGTGATGCTGTTGCTTTTCCATATTCTTCTCCCTCAAATGCCCATGTTAAGGGATGTCAGCACTGCTCTATGCTTGGTGTTGGCACTCACTGACATCCATCTAAATGCACAGCGAAGTGAGCAAGTTGGTGCTCTGATGCAGTGATGCTCCCCAAGGAAGCTACCACTTCAGGAATCCCATTTTTTGTTCAAAAAGGGAGTTACTAAAATACTGACATGTGCACTACTTAATACTGACAAAAAGCTCTTTTCTCAGGCTGCAATGGCTGTTTATACAGGCATTACGAGGGCTTGGGGTGTGATGCTAGTGGAGGGGCACTCAAGTGTGAAACTACTTGAGTGGAGTTTATTTCTTGTGCACATGTATTGATGACTCTAAAGTGAACCTACAGCACTGATGCACATGAGCTAATGACACTACAGTCTGCCAGGCCTGGCTGTTCCCAGAGAGCTGACTTGGTTTGTTTTTTAAAAATCCTCAGCAAATGAGAATATTTTTGTCACTTGACAAAAATCTTTCTCCCTATGACCAATGTCTATGTCTCATGTTTTACCCTAGGACAGACAGCTGCCATGGACACACAGACAGTCCTCTTGGCAAGAGCTGGGAAAGAGCAGGACAAACCAAACCTCTAAGCAAGATTTTGTTTTCTTTTGCTCTCACTGAAGGCCATGCTGTGGCAAGATGGCCCTTTTATCATCGCTGTTTTTATAGGAAAAAAAGCAGTGAGGGGAGTTATACGGGCTCTCCTTCATGAAACTGGAGCTCCTCATTAGCACAGTGGTCATGGGCACTTCCAGGAGCTCCTCTCTCAGTCCATCCCTCAGTGGCTCCTCTGGTGAGCTGCTTCCTTCGACCACTTCTTCAGGGCCGCTGTGGGGATGCTTCAGCCTCGCAGCGCGGTGGCACCGCGCAGACCAGAACTGCAGGCAGCCGTAGGCCAGGAGGGCGAGGAAGCAGAGGAGCAGGAGGCTGCTCACCATCCACATGGACGTGGTGGGTTCGTGCTTGGAGCCGCCGAAAACCAGGGGGATTTTGTCCAGCGTGTGGAAGGTGGTGCAGTGGTTGCTGGAGGGGTAGGAGTTCTTGCACGTGATGCAGAGGACGTAGATGGTGGACGGTGTGAGGCGGTGGAGCACCAGGGAGCTGAGGGGGTGCGGAACTCGCTCCTCGCGGTGGAAGTTCTGCCGCAGGTAACCGGCAAAGACGCTGTTCCAGTTGGGGCGGTACATGACGTGGTAGTAGTTCTCTGGGCAGGGGCTGCTCATGGCCCAGGACACGGTGGCACTGGTGTAAGTGATGTTGTGCACCTCGATGTTCATCGTGCCCCTGAAACCAGATGCAGGGAGAGGCTCAGCTTTTTGATTCGTGTCAAGGCTCAAAGGCCACTGACATCGGTGAAGTCTTTCCACTGACTTTTATTCTCCCTTAGATTGGATTCAAGACTATCCTGGCTCACTTAGGTTACATGCTGGAATTACAAAAGACAAATCCTGCTTTTGCCCAGATCTCCTGTATCGGAGATTTGCTTCATAACAAAAACATCCAGTTGGAGCACAGGATATACTTTTTGCTCCAGTTACATTTTTTAAAAAATCTCTCTGACTGGTTGTCTGTATTGGAAGCTTTTTTAGCTTTTTGTGTCCCACAACATAGAAAGGATACTGCAAGTGTGATTAACATAAAGTGATCATTAAACTAGCTCCAGCTTGCCTTGTGAAGCTGCCAATCAATAAATATTTTGATCTTATGCCTAAATGCCATTTAGGAAGCTCCATAATGGTTAATTCACTGTTTTAAGTTGTTGCTGCATTTTCTGTACCTTCCTTGCTTAATAGAGTATAAACTCTTTCTGTTCCTACAGCATCTCACACTGCAATATCAGGAGTTTAAATGTGAAATCTGTAGGTTGGTGAAAGATAAAATCAGTGCCTTTAGGGACACACAAATACATGAATAATAAAAACAAAGACAGAAAAAAGACACTGCCTCCCTAACAAATTTAAACTGATTTAAGCAAGACCCAGTGAGCAGTAGATTTTGATCCCTGATGGTGCAATGTCCAGTAGTTTTTTTAATACTTCCTGAGCTGTGTGGCTGTTTAGCAACAGCCACACATTACTTGAGCCCATCACTCCTTCAGATCCCCAAAGTGCTGCCTGAGCCTCGGTGCAGGGTTCTCTCTCCCAGCCAGCCGAGTGCTCAGAGCAGCACCTCCGTTTAGCTGAGCTGCTTTAGTTTTTCCTTTTTCCTCTCTCTCTAACAATAACTAACTTTCCTTTAATTCACTCAAGAATAAGCTCATCTTAATGACTGCTTATCTGTTCTTACATGAGGCTGCTCGTGCCCGTGGCTGAGCCCTCCCAGAGCCAGCACTTACCTCCCACCAAGTCCGCGGTGGCTCCGGTGTCGGAGTGGCCACAGGCAGTGCCTTGCCAGCACTCACCTCCCTCCTGCCTCTGCTAAATCCCTTCCCCGCGCGCTCCCTCGTTTATACCCAGCTCAGGCTCCGTCATCTCTCACCATGGCAACCAATAGGAAAGGATGGGCAGGCATCTTTGAGTGATTTGGGAGTGTTATCCCTAAAAGCTTCTGCCTGGGAGAAGGATGTGTTTCCAAGGCAGAAAAAAACAAGCCAGGTAGGTTTTTTTGTTGGCTTATTTGGGTTTTCATTTTTTTTCCCCTATCAGACCAGAACTGAGCCCCAGCAGGGTCTGGGGTTACAGACACGCTGGCACATGGTGTGAAATCTGGGATCCTGGCCTGTGGTATCCATTGACTCAGGGACTTTGTCTTTAATTCTGATTTCTTGCACACTTACTGATTTAAGTTGAAGCCATAAGCAGTACATTTTGATCACTGATAGTGCAGGAATTTCCAGTAGCCTTTTAATATTTTCTAAATTGTGTGACGGGCATAGGAATTGAGTTTCCAAAGACCTCGACTTCCTGCTGAACTTCATGGGATTAAGACAAGCTCTTCTTTGAGCGCCCCTGACTTACAGGCAACTTGGGGATGTCCCCTGTCAGTCTGGTGAGAGAGCAGGAGGGAGAGGCAAAGCCAGTGCCTGTAGTGTTCAGGGGAGCAGCTCGAGCCTGTGGCCACAGATGGGCCCGGTAAGGAGAGGCTCTGAACAAGTGACTTGCTGCTCTCTAAAGCCAAAATGTGCTCGAGAGGAACTCTCCCAGAAATGCTGGTTCTGAGTCTGGAGTTACTCATTCCACTTTCTAAGACACTCTCAGCTGTTGCACTGAAATTAGGTTGGCTGGGAGCCCTGACTTGTCTTGGGCTGTGTGCAAGTCCTTTTTTTTGTCTCTGAGTGTATTCCTCTTTCATTAGCTCTTCATTTTTCCAAGGGAATTCTGTTACAGTCAGTGCTATCTATTATCTCTCTCTGTTCAATTTTATGAGATAAAACTCCCCCTGCCTTTCCTCAGGTAAGCTCAGACAGGTCTGAGTGATGGCCAACAACAAGGTCAAAGACATGGAAATAGAACTGGGGTTTCATTTGCTTCATTTGTTCCTAAATCTTCTCCAGAGCATCCCTGGTAACCTCCTGAGCTCCTAAAGCAACGCTGGGACCTTCCCCACATGCTCACATTTACAAACGGGTGTCCCTGAGACCTGGGTGCAGGGTGGGCTCTGTGGGACACTGGGAGCTCTGCCCCATGCTGCAAATCCCAGCCTCCCATCCCCAAAACCTGCCCATTTGGCCCCAAACCAAAGGGGAGGCAAACCTCCCCAGTGTCTCCAGCAGCTGCTGCTCCCAGGAAGCGTCAAGGTCAGGCTTTTGCTTTGGTCCTCTGTGGGGTCAGAAGCGGCTGCCCAGCGTGGGGGAGTGAGCTGTGCTGTGCTCTGCAGCCAGCTTGTGCCTTCAGCTGCTTTGTCTTAAAATACCCACTGGTGTCATTTTTTACATCCTACAGTCTTTACCCCAAGCTGTGTATCTCACCCTTAAATGGAGTTATATTTTTAATTGCTGGCAGAGCATTATTATTAGACGCAAGCCTGCTGTTCGCGCGCTGTGTAGCTCTGCAGAGAGCTCCACGAACCTACAGGCAGGCAGGGGTGAATCATCCTGCTCATCTGCAGCCAATGCACATCCTAAAATATGTCTTCTCCCAGTCAGGCTAATTGCTGAGACCCCCACTTGAGGGAGAAGCTGGCTGGGAGCTGCTCTCCAGCCCCATTATGCTGCTGAGGAGTGAGGGAGTGCTGCGAGGTGTGGGCTGGGCAGCAGCACCAGCTGCTTGCTGCCTGTAAAGCCAAATACCAGCCCTGTTGTGAGAAAAACCTGACCAGCTGCAGCACAACTGGTACCAGTGGTGGTAGCCCATCTCAGGGGACCGAGGCACATGCACAGACAGAAGGCCCCTGGCCCCGGAGTAGCAAAGAGGCCTCCAGAAATGAATGTGGACTCAGGAACCCACTGAAATACGGATTTTTTATTCCCCTAAGTCAGGAGGAGTCCCAGTGTGCCAAGCCTGGGGAAATAACAGGGTAAAGGAGTCTACAGGGAGGTGTGGAAGGAAGGTGCAAGGAGCCATCTCTGGGCCACTTGGATCACCCCTACAGCACTTGCTTTCTGCGGACACCCGGGGCTGGGACAGTGCCTTGCAAAAGTTAAAGCAACAAAAGCTGTGGGAGTATGGCTGGGCTGGGGCCCTGGAGCTCTGGCTTCCCTCTGGGATGGTCCTGTTGTCCATGCATTACTGGCGTTTAAAGGGACACACTTTTCAAAAAAACACATGGCAGTTTTTCACATGTGTCAGGGTGCATAACCAGTGGCTTTGGGTCTGTCTCTGCCAGATTTTTAAAGACTTGGTTATCTGAGGATGCAGACAGAAGCCTAAGCAGGGTGCTCAACTCTTAAGAGCTGGTGTCCAAGGAGCTTTGAAACTAGGGTTTTGTCTGCCTAAATAATTCTTAACTCTGACACATACTCAGGGACCTTTTTTTTTTTTTCCAAGTTTAAATGGGAGAGAAAGTTCTTGCTCACTGTGAATGAGCCTCCAAGGCAGTCTTTCTGTACTTAATAGTATTACAGGGCTATTTTCACCTACCAGGAACAGGAGGTGAAATTACATTTCACAGAAAATAGGGGACTTTCTAGCTGTGCCTTATTTCTGCTAGTTCAAAGAGCACTTAGGAATTACAGCAGGTAACAACTTGCTGGACCAGGTCTGTGGGGCTGTGACAAGATGAGGGACAATTAACTGATTAATGTAACTGACAAGTCTGTGAAAGCGTGGTCAGTACACTGGTGAAATTCTATAGCTGAGAGCAAAAAAAATACTTTTCCAATTTTTATCAAATGACTTTGTAACCCGTTAGTAGCTCAGGTGAAGTGTTAAAAGTGGATCTTGTGGAGTGAGTCAGGAGTGGAGGATGACTGGAGCCTCCAGCTGGGGGTACTGCAGCAGTGGTGGAGCAAAGACAACATTTTGCTCTGTTCTGCTACTCCAGCCCTGGCTCCCTTTCACCCAGAATTCCTCAATGCCTTCATCCCACCACTCCCTCGGCTCCATTATTGGCAGGAAAGGGGATCCCTATAGAGTGAAGTCTGCAATATCCACAGGGAGGCATTTGGGATTAAGTCCAATTGATTTCCTTATCTTTGTTTTATCTTTTGGTAAGCATGAGCCCAGGGTTAACCTGTGTTTTGCTGGAAGGGGCAGTACATGCCAGGATCTTTTCCAGGATGGCTTTTTTGCTGCTCACCGAGGCTGCAGCTGGAGATGTTGTGGGGGGAGAGTGCAGCCCCTGTGCTGGGCTGGGTCGTGATGTCAACACTTCCATTGCAGAGCCCTCTCTGAGCATGTGGTGTCTCAGCTAAATCTGATTCTCTGCAGAACACACAAGTGAATTAATTCCCCCTGCTTCTCTTTGCCTCACACCAAATGGATCCTGTAAATGTTCCAGTGATGAAACATTGCAGCAATTTCCATGTTTCCAAGATGACACTGATAGAGTACATTCCTGGAAATGACTTTCTGTTCTCTGCTGCTAAGAATTTTTGGGGGCAATGTCCTGGGCACTATTCTCCCTAGACCAGTGTCAGATTCTTACCCTTGTCACAGACCCATGGGATGTCTCTTAAGTAGAGGCTGATGTAAAGCTTTGCAGGATGCAGAAAGGATCTTTTCTGTGTCTTTTCCATCTGCCTTTAAACTCAGTTGCTGCAGTTCCTGCTTTTCTTAATAAGCCTCATTTAAAGCAAGTGCCCACAGGGAAAAAAAAATCTGTCTGCTTAAATGTCTATAAAGCTTTTCATTTTAGTAGAGAACAATTTGGTTTTGAAGAGGCAAAGGGCCACTGAACTGAAATACTTGATTGGGAGTGTATGGGAGAGTAAATTACCTTGGAAATGAAAGTGGTGTTGGTACATAGGAGGATAATAAAACCTTGTGACATGACAGTGTTGAGAGTTAGAATACATCTGACTACATAGGGAGAAAAGCAATCTCCTCTCCTGCAAGAAGGAGAAGTGGGAATTGCCAGTGGTATTATTATTTCTCCTCCTCCTCCTTAAAAATTATTTGAAGTGATGGAACATAATCCTGTGATAAGAAAATTACAGGTCTGGTCGATGGCCCTGTCTGACTGTCACTGTGCTTCCAATGTCCCAGCCCCTCAACATCGCCTACAGCCACATCTACAGCTCCTACCGCAATTTCGTGGGGCCACCTCATTTCAAGACCATCTGTCGGCTCCTGGGCTACCAAGGCATCGCCGTGGTCATGGAAGAGCTGCTGAAGATCGTCAAGAGCCTGGTAATTCTGAGCCTGACCCTGGTGATGGAGAAACCCCAGAGCCTGGATAGGTACAGGGAGGGCAGTCAGTGTGGGCTTTGGGATCAGGGTGTCCTCCTCAGGGCACCTTCGTGGCCCTTGGTCCGCACTGGAACACTTGCAGCCACGGGCTGATTTTCACTGATGAGGAATCCTGATTGCTGTGGGATGATGGAGTGTTTCCAGCAGGATCAGACAGCATTCAGCACAAAGACAAAGGTTTTACGGTTGACTAAATAGAATTTAGTGCATTATCTCATGTAACATATCCACAGGGTGCAGGTGTGTACCTCCAAATGGCAGCAGGGGCTTTAAACTAAGCAGTGTGCTCTGCTCTAATCCATTTATGTCCAAAAATGAGATCTGCAGAAACTTCTACATGAATATGAATTCTTTTTTAAACTCTTGACTATCCAGTGATCATTCCTCAGGTGGAAGGAGCATTTCTTGTGCTAGGCAGTGACTCCTTTGGCAGCTCTGGTGAAATGCTTTTTGAGTTAGATGCACAAGTCCAGCTGCAGCTAAGACTGAGCTTTGTTTTGGATTTCAGCTGCAAACAATGCAAACACAGCAAGCTGTATTTTGAAGTTGAAAATCCATGCAGCTGTGATTTATTCGATGGGAGGAAGCTGTAAAAGCACTCTTAACTCCATACACTTGGGCTGAATTTAATATTTGAGTGAAATCCAAATTAAGCAAGTTCTTCCTGGACTCCAGCTGAAGTTTCATCCTGTGCTGTCAGATGCGGACCCATCCACAACCAGCCTCTCTCAAAGCCAGTGCCAGGAGACCTGGCATTCCAGTTTAACCTCCCTTTGTCTCCAACAGCTCCAAGGCACCATCCTGCAGTACGTGAAGACTCTGATTGAAGTAATGCCCAAGATCTGCCGCTTGCCAAGACATGAATATGGCTCTCCAGGTGGGTGCTGCAGATGGATCCTTGAGCAGGAGCTCAGGCATGTGTTGGTGCAGCATTTACTCAGGGCCACGCCCATGGTTAATCCAGGCTGGGCACCTGTCCTGCCAGTGCCACTTGCAGCCAGGTTTGCTGGGACACTTCCAGCTGCTTTGCTATTGACGCAGGAACATGGATAGGAAACCTTCCCAGGAAATCTCCTGTTGGAAATTTCCTTTTGAACACATAGATGGCTGATAAGGGAATGTCTTCTGGTAGCCTCTCTTATGTTTTCAGGATTTTGTAAGCTTTTGGTATTGTGGGTTCACTGGTATTTTATAAATGCTCTACCTAGCTGGTGAAGAGATTTTTTTGCAGCATGGCTGCAGTCAGAAACTCTGGCTGCTGTACCCGAGCCAGCACTAAGTCATCCACCACAGTCTGGAACCTCTTTCCTCCTCTGATGAGGAAATCCAGGGAATTTATATGACTTACTCCCTATTTCCCAAGGCTTACTGAAAGCAGGATAAGACACTGCATGTTAGTTCTTCCCAATGCCAGTGTCTGTGTATCCATTTAGCAGTTGCAATTTGGGATTAAGGAAATACCAGACACTGATTATCTTTTTATCCAAGGCAATTGGAAGTGATTCCAGTCTCTTTCTGACTGTCCTTCCCTCTCTTTTAAGGAATCCTGGAGTTTTTCCACCATCAGCTGAAGGACATCATTGAGTATGCAGAGCTGAAGACCGACGTGTTCCAGAGCCTCAGAGAAGTGGGCAATGCCATTCTCTTCTGCCTCCTTATCGAGCAGGCTTTGGTAAGGCAAAACCCCCACACCAACATCGTACCTGAAATTTCCAGCTCAAGAGTAGAAGTGGAAGTGGGTTCTCCAGCAGCAGAGTTTGGGAAATGTTACTTTCCAGCTTCTCATGTTCTCAGGGTCTCTCTGGGGCTGTGTTATTGGAGTCTCTGGGCATGTCCGTGGGGATGGTGTGCGTTGGCACTTGGTCAGGCCTCTGGGATGGCTGAATACTGGAAGATCCAGATTTCATTCTTGGACCCAAAGCTGCCCCTTGTTTGTCCTGCTTAGACATAAAACCAGCTGGAGTTCATTTCTAGATTGTAAGCTCTCTGGGGCAGGGATCAATACTTTTTAATATACATATTTGTACACTGAGAAGTAGGTTTGATCCCTCTGCTCTTTTGGGGTGCCAGTGCAATGGAAACAACCTGGTTGATTGTAATGGTGAAATGGATAAAGCAATCCAACAGGAAGGAAATCTGCTGATGACATATGTCCTATGACATCTTCACTGAAAATTTGGCTGGAGTAACAACGTGGCGTTGCCCCCTGCACAGGAGTTTTACATGGGCACAAGTCTCTCAGCCTCTCAGCTCATGTGATGCCCTTTCTGGTGTGGGGCAAAGGCTGTGGCTGAGTGCCACTCATCTTCTTAGCTTCTAGTTTTTCACATAACAAGTTTACCAAGAAATTAATTTATCTCATAAGTTGCCCCAGAGCCAACCGAGGAGTGCTCAACAACACAGTTGTACATTAAATGGGCATACTGTGTCCTAATGGTTTGGGCAGGGTTGTTTCAGTTTTTCCAGAAGTATCTCAAAATTACTTCCCTAGCATAAGACAGGATTTCCAAGCAAAACCAGAAGTTTTGTTCAGAGCAAAGCCATTAGAAAGTTCAAAGATTCCAAGTTTTATCTGGCCACAGAGCACAGAGAAAACTAAAAGTCTCTGCATGTCCTCAAAATGGATATTTCTGCCCTTGCCTTTGCATCTTAACTCCAGATCTAGAGACTTTTAATTCTAGGTATAGTGTATCAAACACATTCAATGAGCAGTGGTTGCATAAAATGAAGAAAAGAGGAGATGTGTATCACCCAGCAGCTTGGCTTTCACAGAAATTTATAGAATGACCAGAATTGCCAACTCTATTCTGGCAGTTTCTGTTTCTTTTTGTGGCTTTGTCACTGCCTCCTGCTGTTCTCAGTGTTGGGTTTTCTGCTGGATGTACTGCATTTGCCTTTCCTGTCACGTCTGTAAAGGGACTCTCAAGGGACATGGTGGTTTCTTCAGAAATCCATCATTTCAATGCAAAAATGTTCCTTCAGTCCCAGGAACTGTACATCAGCAGTGTACTGGCATTTTAGAAGAGCAGAAAATAAAGACGGTGGGAATTTGGGGATCCCTTAAGGAAGGCTGCCTGTCAAAGTCCACACCTGCCTACTTCCTATGCCAGACACAGTCTCTCCCTCTCTGATCCCCTGTTTTTCCCCTCAGCAACAGACTCAGAATACAAAGCCATTTTGCATGCAGTGGGCCTGGTTCCCACTTGCTGGAGGACGTCAGATGCACAGAGCCATCATAGAACAAGATTTTCCCTCTAATGGGGCTCTTGTGCAGCAGGAGGAATTGCTTTTATACTGCAATTACCTTCAGAGCTGTCTGAGTGATCTAAGGCTGGTGGTATTTGCTGGAAAAAATGGCTCTGATGCAGATGTCCAGTCTGCTGCACTTTACCCCCTTTCTATTGTTTAAGTTTGAGGAGTGAGGAGTTGCTTGGGGTGAAATTTCTAAGCAGAATTTATGCTCTCAGTTAATGGGCCTTGGGGAAGGGGCCTGTTAATAACATGACTAATTTTGGGACAGATATGAGGTGACTGCAGGCTGCAAATGGCTGAAAATACTCACTTTATTAGAGAGAAACAGCAATGGAAAAACATTCACCTAGGAATGAACAGTGTTTTGCAAACAAAATAACCAAGGTGACAGGCCCACTCCGTTAGCATCAGCACCTCTGTGCCCGTGGAGGGGCCCCAGACTGTTCCTGTCCCTCCAGCACTGTGTCACAAACTGCACTCCCACAAACTTGCTCTCATCCCAGCATCCATGCGCCAGTGCAGCCTCCTGCAGCTCCATGCTCCACTGTCCTGCTGGCTGGAAGGGGGGTGTCCCCCCCTGCATCCCAAACAGGCCCAGCCGAGTCATTCCATCCGGCCCCCGGGTACCTTCTGCTGCGCTGTCATGATCTGCTTTCGAGTGTGTCTACATCCCTCCAGTGAGCTCAGAACTGGAAACATGTCCTAGGAGTAGGCTTTTGTAGGAGCAGGCTGATGCCTTGTCGTGACACGATGCCTCTGTGTTGAACAGCTTTGGTTTCCTTGCTGCTGTTTCCCATTGCAGACTTGTATGCAATGTACTGTCGGCCATCGCTCCTCAGTCTCCACCTGCCTATTTCTAGGTTTCTCCTCCTTGTGCATCTGTGTTTGGGATTATTTTTTTCTCAAGTGCATTGGCATGCATCCCCTCAGGTGGCATCTCATGGTGTTATTCCTCTCTGGACTTCTGTTTTATTCTTCCTGGTGCGTGCACCACTGGGATTCTGATAGCCCTGGCTGAGAACACCACACCAACAACCAAATCATTTCAGACCAGTTATGCTGTACCTATTTGCAGAAGAGCCACATGTCAGTATATTAATCATGTACACTTCCTAAAATAACTAAGCCAAAGGGTAATTTCCACCTGGGCACTCTAATCTTAAAGAACAGCCTGCAGGAATTCATTCAGGGTAAGATGAAATGGAAACTTCCATATTCTTTATCCCCTCTTACTTTCAGGGCTAGTAAGTAGGATGGAAAATCAGTGTAAAGGTCTGGCCTTGTACAGGCAGGAAGTAACTTATTTGAGTTAGGGAAACTTCCTGACTGAAGTATTTCTTCCAGTTTCAGATCATTTAGGTTCAAACCACTGGAGTTACTGCTGAGCTGGGTTGGATCTGAATAGGTGCTGTAGGCATGAACTGTTGTAGTGTTGCCCAGGCCCCTGAGCCATTCACTCTCCCCCATAGGTATTTTTTAACTTACTTTATCTTTCTTTCTTCCTGCCTCAGTCCCAGGAAGAAGTTTGTGATTTGCTGCATGCTGCTCCCTTCCAAAATATTTTGCCCAGGGTCTACATCAAAGGTAAGAAGCTGAGAGGGAAGCAGTGGGCAGACTCAGAGGTCTCTGCCCAGAGGCTGTTTTCTCTCCCATCTCTGCTGAGGATTAGCTCTGACCCTGCTTCCCCCTCCAAATAGATAAGTGGATGCAGCCAAACACCAGGTGCAAACAAAAGCCGAGGGTGCATTTCCTGTAGCCTAGTTATGGCCTGAAACCTCAGTCAGTTTGGGGGTTCCCTTAAGGTTTGGAAGCCATTTCACAGCCTCTTTGGAGAATGACAGCATGAAATGTCCATCTCAACAGGAGCGCTCGGTAACAGGGACATGCTTTTGGACATGTGTGATAAAGCTGCTGCTGAGACTGCACTCGCCCATCCCTCCCTTCTCTGCATCTCTGGCCCCTCACTGCTGTCGGTTTGGCTCCCTGATCCCACAGTCTCCTTGGATGGTTGCTGGGGGGCAGCTCTGAGCAAACTCGGCGGAAGGTTGCGGGTCTCCACTTCCTCCTCTCATTTCACTGTTTGCTGCTCGCTTGACAGAAGGAGAACGCTTGGAGGTGCGCATGAAGCGTCTCGAAGCCAAGTATGCCCCACTTCACCTGGTTCCCCTAATAGAGAGGCTGGGCACTCCTCAGGTAAGGATTGCATTGAAAGGGATGGCTGTTGGAAACTCGTAGCAGTCCCCACATGGCCTATTTGGCCTTGGGAAAAGTGATCTTTTTTTTTTTTTTTTTTTTTTTGGATTGATTGATTTTTTTCCCCCAAAACATCAGTTGGAAGAGCAAATCCAAATCCTTGCCCGAGCAAACACTCTGAAGGGCAGTTTGTGAGCAGGTCCAGAGATGTGTTGCTGCCTCCAGTCAGGAGAGCTGGCAGGGAGCTGTAAGGCAAGTGTGCTAGAAGCCATTTCTGAATCAGAGCAACTCAAAAAAAACTCTTCTTCTCCACTTTAAAAAGATGGAGAATTGCTGGAGTGGTTTGAGGGGAAACTTTGCAGGGCTGTCCTAACAATCAATTGCCATCACTTTTGGGGATCCCATTTTAGGACTGCAGTGTGGTCCATTTAAGCTCATCCCTGATCCCTGTCAAGGAATACATCTGAGAATGGTTTCCCTCCTAGCACATGCTTAGAGCTTCAGCACATGCTTAAAATTACGGCTCCATTTAAGTGTCTTCTTGACGTGGGTCTCAGCTTGGGAAGGACCTCTTGTGCAGAACCTCAGTACTGTTAAAAATATCTCTGTAGACTGATCACTGTAATGGGCAAAATTTGAGCTCTGTTGATAGTAATAATTAAACTTCAAGTGCCCATTTACTGAGGTTGATGGGATAAAAATCTTTCAAAGTATCAAATGAATCAACACCCTTTTCCTGTACTGTACTGATGAGGGAATGGAACGAACACTCAGCTGGTGTAGGAGGTGACAGATCTGTGGCAGGCAGAAAGTGGTTGATATTTTTTCTTGTATTTTTTGTCTCATGGATCAAGGACGTTTTGAACTTTGCATCATTGGAAATCATCTGAAACAGAGAAATTGGCTGGATAACTGAGGACTTCTGTCTTACTCTTTAGACACTTCCTTTTAAAGGAGACACTCGAGAAAAAGAATTCACCTCTGTGTTTTTGTGTCTTTGTGTTGGTCTTTCTATCTCTCCTTCTTTCCATGCAAAATCATCATTGAATTCTGCTATTAGAGTCCACTTGTTGCTTATCTCTGCTGTAGTTATAATGGTGATGAAAACAAAAGGTATTTCATGTCCCACTAAAAAGTTATTTTTCTGTAAACTGTTCCCATATTCATCACACAGGTACAGTTGGGTACCAGATTTTTTTTTTTTTTTTTGAGCTCAAATGTAAATGAACACAAGAATTGCTTTCTATAGGTGCCTCCATAGCTTCTAAGCTTGCTCCTTTTATGCAGTTTCGGACATGCATTTTGGAAATGCAGTTTTGGACACAGGCCATACAGGATTTTTTCCTGCAGAATGCATAAATGCCTTGTAGCAATTGTCCAGAATCCAAGCAGCAGTTGCCTGCTCGATGCCTCTCCCAAAAGGTGGCCCCATGCCTGTTACAGAATTCCATGCTGTGAAGGGGCTGAGCCAGAGTTAGTGGGGGTCTATTGGTTTTTGCAGGTTTTGGGTAGGGTTCTGACAAGTTCACCAGTAAACAGGCTGTAAAGGATGTTCAAAAACTGGAAAATCAAATCTGGATTTGTGCAATGGCAGGAAAATTGCCAATGATTCTTGTAAATAATTACTTTGCATTGGAAATCCAGAAGCAGCTGTTTGTTGGATCATTCATAAAGAACCAGGGGGGTCAAAGTGGTTCATTAAAGGAATCCTCTCCTGTTTAATGCTGCCCATAAAGGTATTTAGTAAGGGGTTTTCAAAAGTGCTTGGTCAGTCTGGTTTCTTCACTGGTAATAATCAGAGCCTTTGCTTCTGAAGACAGAAGGAATAATTGAGTCAGCACAGTGGCATCCTTTAACAATTTACCTTGAGAGCATCCTTCCTCTCCTGATCTTAGAAATCAGTGACACCCCAGACTGTGAGGCAGCTTTGGCCACAAGACCAACAGCTCTCCAGCTGCTTTGCCCATGCTAAGATATCCACCCTGGGAAATTGTCCTGTATCAAAGACTGGTCTTACTGTGAGTAATTTTAGAACCAAATTCTGTCTGTGCATAACTGAGTGGCACTACCTACACTGAAAGCCAGATGCATCCCTTTCTAAATTAAGATTTCTTCAGAAATCGTGTGCTAAGATCACTTGAGAAGTTTGTTCTCAAAAGAATCCCTTTTATCACTACTTTTTAGCACACAGTAGTGCTAACACCTAATTTATCTTTGAAATGGCTCTGTTTCTGCTGTGCCCTCATTTTGCCATGACAGACTAGTGTGTGCAGGTCTGTGCCCATAAGAGCTTGGAGCAGGTGAGGAGAGGGACAGTGTCCAGCCTTCAGGTAAAAAGCTGGATAAAATAAACCTTTACTTGCCAAGCAAACACATGCAGTGTGTGCCATGGAACCAGTGATATCATTCCTGCTCCTAACAGATCGAGGGATCCCAGACCCAGTGTGGCCTCTGCACATCATTCCAGCTTTCCCTTGATATTTGCTGTTAGTTGAGCACTAATTGAGCTGAGGTCCCCAGAACATCCTTGAAATTGTGACACAAGCAAGGATTGAAACGCTTCTAATTTCAAGAGCAACCAAACTAAAAATGCTTGAGGTTACTGCCAGCATCAATTGATAATTAGGAACGGGGATGTGCAGGCACATTCATGCATTTTTCAGAGTGGAATGAAGATGACCCAGCTAAACTAAGCATAATTCATGTTCCTAATGTCTAGCCAGGACATGTGGCTGCCCTTTGTCCCAGCTGCTCTGAGTCGCCATCGTGGCTGATGGGGATAACATTTTACAGGCATTGCAGGGACAGCTGGAAATGGAGTAAATGCTTAAAAAGTGCCTAAAGCTCCAGGAAGCCCTCTGGGACAGGCAAGGCCTCAGTCAGTGTCATGCTCATTCTGTGTGCCTGTTCCAGAGTGGTGGGAGGGATAAAGGCTCCTCTGCCGAGGTGAGCACAGAGAGCCAGAGCCTCCCACTGCCACGGGCACGACTCAAACAGCACTCAGCTCCCATTTCCTGAGTTATTTTTGGCAGCACTGCAAAGAGAAGTCAGTCCTGCCACTGGAACAGCAGGAAATGGGGCAGCTGAGAGGATACCAGGGCGGTGAGAGACCCCCACGCTTGCACGACTCAGTGAGCCTGGGGGAAGGCCCTGCTTGCTTCTTTTAAATCCCTCTTTTTTTCTTTGGGAGAGCAATGGGGCTGAAATGAAATTAATTCTCTTTTCATGTTCCTCTAGTGTAAAAGCCAAAATAACTTCATCCAGTGGAGCTATTCCAGATTTGTATATCTAAATCTGAGCAGGGATGTCACAGAAATTATCCACACCTGTAAAACTTCCACGTCTGGGAAAAAATTATTTGGCTTTCTTATAAACCACAGGTTTTCCAGTATCAAGTTTGCAGTGGCTTCTCATCTTCCTCAGAGCTTTTTAACCCTAACTACAAAAGAAATCAAGAAAGCCATAGGCTATCTACGTTGTGAAGAGATGATGGCAGTGTCCTGGGAAGCAAAATGTCCCTGTTCTCTCCTGTTTTATCTTCATAATCTGCAGAAATCATGAGACGAAACCCATGAAATGAATCATGAAATGAAAATCATGAAATTAAATGCTGAGTAGCACTAACAGAGCAGAACAGCATGCTAGCAGAATTAAGGATCAGTATTTCTGGTCAGAGTTTTGCCTTCAACTCTGGTGGTCTGACGTACATAGTTACTCCAAAAGATACTGAGGTCGGTGAAATACAGTGGAGCACAATATTAAGTCTCCTGTTTGAGGCATGAGTATTCTGTGGTGGGAAGTGCCATGGGAGCAGCCATCAGAGGTAAGCTCGGAGGTGAAAGAGCCGGAGAGAGACCAGGCAGCCTTAAATCCGGTGGGTCTGGGTCACATCCTCACTTGCGTCCCTCTGGTTGTCCCTCTCCTCAGCAAATAGCCATCGCCCGGGAGGGGGACCTGCTGACCAAGGAGCGGCTGTGCTGCGGGCTCTCCATGTTCGAGGTGATCCTGACGCGCATCCGGAGCTACCTGCAGGACCCCATCTGGCGCGGGCCGCCCCCCACCAACGGGGTCATGCACGTGGACGAGTGCGTGGAGTTCCACCGGCTCTGGAGCGCCATGCAGTTCGTGTACTGCATCCCCGTGGGCACCAACGAGTTCACGGCAGAGTGAGTGTCCCCAGCCAGCTCCTGCCACTGCAGCTCATGGGTGGACGGGGCTGGCCAGCCCCCGGGGTGCCCTCAGCTGCAGTGAGAGCCACTGTGGAGGCAGAGGGGGAACGTGGGTCCTTGGTGAAAGGACTTTGTTGTGCATGGACACAAAAAGATGTTCAGCTTTGTATTGGAGCAGCTGGAGGAAAGAGCAAGGTAAGGGGATGTGCCCAAGGTGACAGGCAGGAGATGGGTAGATGGGCCAACAACCCAGCACTAGGTCCTCACCCATCTTAGGCTGTGATTCACCCTGCACAGCTTGGCCTGGGTGTAATTTTGCATATCTCCTTCTGAGTTCATTTTCTCTAGGTGTACACTCACTTTCTAGGAGCAGGACTGGACCTGATTTCCCTAGGAATTCACCAAAGAAAGTTCCTGATGTCATGGTACTTCTCTGGCCTAACTCTATCCTGTCGTGTCTCCCCACCCTTCACCCCGTTCCTCCCTGCAGGCAGTGCTTTGGAGATGGTCTCAACTGGGCAGGTTGCTCGATCATTGTTCTCCTTGGACAGCAACGGCGCTTTGACCTCTTCGACTTCTGCTACCACCTGCTGAAGGTGCAGAGGCAGGATGGGAAGGATGAAATCATAAAAAATGTGGTAAGTTGAAGGATGGAGTCCCAAAGGACCCAAACCAGCACACTTCTTTCTGTTTTCTATCCTGCTTTGTCCAAACTCACCAATTACAACAAAGCCTGGTGTTAATCTTACTCTTACTGGACACCCTTGCTGTAAGATTTCCATCTGCAGTCTCAGCAGAGAGGCCAAGGTTTTAATTGGCTTGAAAATCAAATCTTTTTTCTCCCAAAGCTTTTCCCTTCTTCCTGGGGTTGAGAAGCTGGACCTGAGGAGCTGGTATTTCCAGCAACCATCCTGTGATCTCGGTGGCTTTATCAATAAGCAGCTGGGAGTCTAGACTTTGGAACGGTTAACTTAGGACCACTCACTGATCTTGTTAATGCTCTGTCTTGAGTCATCAAACCCAATAATGAAGCAAGTCACCGGTCCCTGCGAGGTGCTAAGTGGAACGGAACATGTGTTAGAGCTGCTTTGCCTTACCAGAGCTTTCCAGCAGCAGGACACAGGTTCTGCTACTTTCTAGCTGCTCAGATGACATAAGACCCTTCATGTACTGTTTCTCTCCCTCCCCATCCCTCCAGCCCTTGAAGAAGATGGCCGACAGGATCAGGAAGTATCAGATCCTGAACAACGAGATTTTTGCCATCCTGAACAAGTACATGAAGTCGGTGGAAACAGACAGTTCCACGGTGGAGCACGTGCGCTGCTTCCAGCCCCCCATCCACCAGTCGCTGGCCACCACCTGCTAGTGTGGACACGGACCCCGCGTGGGTTGGGAAGGGAGCAGGGACTGAACCCAAACCAGCTGGGAGGGGTAAACTTGATGGTGTGAGGCCTGACAAGGCAGTGAGGCTGGGTCTGCCTCTCCACACGAGGACGCATCTTCCCCTCGGCCCCGTTTGAGTGCATGTTCCTCTGTACCATCCCTGTGATCGGTTTTACTCGTAGCTTTCAGACTTGAGGGGGGTGGGGGTGGGCGGGCAAAATGTGCTTTTCTTCCATGAAGTGGTCCGGTTTTCCCTGTGATTCACCCAGTCCACACATCACTCTGAAGCCATACTGCAGCCTCAGGTGGGAGAGTTCCACGCTCCCATGGCACCGGGAACCCGCTCCCACCGCAGAAGCAGTGGGACAAATCAACACCCCTGTGACACGTGCCACCAGCCACGGAGCAGGAGGGTCTGAAGACAAGTCCCTGATCCACTCTTTGAGGGGAAGAAGGGATGAAGGCAGGATGTTACCCATGGCAGTGCCCTGAGGATCGAGTGCTGGGCGCAGAGGAACCCTGCCAGGCCGGTCGTGGATGGCTGCCCGGCCCAGGCTGGGGTGAGCTTTGTGCTCTCTGCTGTGTCCTTGGCCTTTCCAGCATTTGTAGAGGGAGCTTTGGCATGTGGGCTTGAGAATAGCAATGGTGCAGTCACCAGAGAACTCCTCAGCACTTCAGAGAGCTGGGGAAAGAGAACACGGCCTGGCTTCTTCCGTGCTATGGGACGTCCACTTACTTTAATGCAGAGGTTCTCCCCTGAAGACACATCTTCCATGGACTAAACCAGATTTCCTGTGGACTACAGAAGAGGCTGCATTCATGTGAATGTGCTCTCAAACATATTAATTCGGGTGGAAATAATCACTGGTGCTGACAGGATGCAGGTGTAGTTACCTTGAACACACAGGATCTTTGTTCTTCAGCCAAGGGTGAGAGCCAGGGTGTGTAATGTGTGTGGGTTCTGGGATGCTATTTTCCCATGGTTTAGACAAATTCCTAGTGGCACAGCGACCAAATACCTTTCTCCAGAGAATGGGGACTACCAGCAGGGCTTAGGAAACTTCCCATCAGTCAGGAATTACGTGGTTGTTTAGAAAAGGTAAAATATAGGATAAGCTTTAAAAAATATCCAGAATTTTCCAAATTCAAAGATGCTCAGAGAGAACACTGGAGTCTGTCTCGTTTTCCCACTCAGCTAATCTAAGATCCCTGGATAGTGAGAACAAATTCAGGTGGAACTTCAAGGAGGATTTCATAACTCCTGGTCTAACCTGCTTCCCCTCAGTAGTGTCACTGGAGTGATAGAAAAGCTTGTGCTTGATGTGGAAGGAGATCAAATCATGTGCTCCAAGAGAAAACGATGCTAGCCTCACCACTGGCACTGTTTCCTCAGCTTTAGCCTGGCCTCAGCAGATAATTGCTGTATCCAGATGTGATAATATACATTTGTTTCATGCATTTCATCATGCCTTGTAAACTGCATGCTGTTACAGATGTTAAAAAGGCGGAGCCTGGGCATTTATTCTCTCAGAGGAAACATGTAATTAATTAGTAGAAATGTCTCAGCTGGTGTTTTTGTTTTAGGAAACAACAGCCAGCAATCTAATGCTGGCAAGAGGACATCTTGATGGGTGGCATGAATTTGTGCTCCCAGAGTCTCATCACCTACTCCCTTGATAATCAATAAATACCCCACATGTGACAAGTGCTGGACATTTTCACACCTTGAGTTTCCTTTAATTACTGAGACAGACATTTTCAGCTGCAGGGAGGAAATTGTGCAGCACAGTAATCTGAAAGTAAAATGAATCAGGAAGTCTGGCTGAAATCTTGCAGTGGCAGGGAAGGACCCAGCCCAACAAGGCGAGTTCTTTCCTCTGTTGTTGTGAGGAAGAGCAGCAGAACATCTGGGGCTTGCTCTCTATTTCCTCTTCCACTAAGGATGTCAGTTCTGGTATTCCATCATGTTCCAACACTTATACACTACTGGGGTGAGCACATCTAAAGATAGTTATTTTTTAAAAGGAAGAGAAGAATCAAGCACTTTATTTTTTGTGGAAAACAAGATGCAAGAAAGATAGATGCAACCAAGATCCTATTTTTCCTGACCTAAATAGTAAGTGCTTGTTATTTTGGTATGAAAGTCTTGCTGAAAAGTTGGCACAAGTCCCTGTCTGGCTTTCAGAGCCACCTCTAGGCACAGCACAAATTAAATGTCCTAGTACATCTGACAAGCTATGGAATGCTGGAGTCCTCTTGGAAACCAGCATGAACAAGAAGTTGCTACAAAAGGATGAACTGTACCAAATGGCCCAGTCTCAGCTACCTAGACAAAATGGGATATAATAAGGTGAATTTAAATCTGTTTTCATCAGTTTGAGTCTGGAATGAGTCATGAGATATTTCACCTAAATCTGTAAATCTCTTTGTATTCTTTTCCTGTAGTATTTCCATGATTCCCTGAAACCCTGCAAAACACAGTTGCACTGGAAAGTTGTTGTGCTTGTACAGGCTGTACTGGAAAGGACAGGTAATTGAAATCTATGTGTTGCCCTCGGATTTGCTAGCAAAAATGTAAAATCCCTCCAGATTCCAAGGGATTAAATGTTTCGAGCAAAATGCCAACGTGCATGAACAAAATGTAAAATGTTTCGACTGTAGAGTGTATGCTGATCCTTTGCCTTGTTGCTCAAGTGGTATGAGATACCAGTTAGTAATAACAACAGTCTTAATTTCTGAGATTTGATGTTACTGTCCTTGGATTATCTCAAGGATTCAGATACTCCTTAACTTCAGTTTTCTCACCCTCCTTGTCTGTGTATGAGAATGGTCCAGGCTTAGGTCTTTAAACAACTCCATGAAAATGGGTTTCTTTTTCCTCCTGTGCTTTTTTAAATGTCGTAATTGTTAATGGAAATAGGGAGCAAATTTGTAAGAGTGAGGCTAAATAGTAACAGATTGCCAGGGGGTCAGGCATATTCCCCACACCTGCAGACTTTCTGCCAAGTTTGGGAGTCTTCCTTGCAGATGTGCTTCAGTCCTACATTTTTCAGTCTTTTATAATCTGCAGACTTCTAATGTTCTTTTCCTAGGGAAATGTTGACCCCTGTCTGAATACTCCCAAGTCCACTGACAATGGACTTCTTTTTATCTATATTTTCCTGCTTATGCTGAAGTGGTCTGCAAATTCCCCAGCACTCACCAGCCACCACTTGGAATGTCTACTCCAAAGACAAGTTGTTGGCTCCATACAGGAATTACAGGGGGGAGAAAGGATGGCCTGTGTTACGAGTGAAGTCAGACTGGGTTATTTTAATGTTCCCTCCGGCTTTGCCATTATAAAATGTGGTTGTTGGCAGTGCACATGCTTTTCTGGGATGATGATGATAACTTGACTTTCAATGCTACAGTGGAAAGGGGAAGCAAACTAGTTCAAACTCAGCACTTCAGTGGTTTTCCTTTTAAACTCTGACAGCACTTAGTAGCGTTGAACAACATTTGTCCTTTTCCTCCTGCATTACTCCAGTCCAGTAGGTTCATATGTATTGGAGAACAAAAGAGAAAAGAATTGAAGGTGTAAAAAAACCAAGAAAATATTCTCAAAAACTGTTGTCAAATGTACCATATTTGTATGAAAAGCTGCTTGAGTTATTTTGTACAATGAATTTTATTTATGGTGAGGTATATTTACGCTTGTGATCTGATACAGTGTTAAATTTTTGATCCATATTTGCTATGCAGCTGAAGATGATATTTTGGTTTTGTATTATTATCTTTTGCTGTTGTTCTGAAATTCAACCAACAGAAGCTTCCATCTCCATTAGAAGTGCTTCTGCAAGAGTAAAGCATCTGATACCTGGTGATATGTCCCGTAACACAGCAACCAACAGTGTGTACAACAAATGTGGGATGACTTTTGTGATGAAGAGAAATAAAAATTGGGCTCATTCATGAAATGGGCAGAATTTACCCTGTGGTGTCTTCATCATTATGGTAACTGTTATTTGGGGAGAGGTTTCGATTGTACCTTGCACAAAAAAGAAAAAACAGTTAAGTTGATAAAAATGTCGCGCTTTTGTAAAAACCAAAGGAAAAAAAGATGAGGCTTTGTGGCCAACAGCAAAACAGACATATTTTACAATCAAAAAGTGAATGATTTTTGAGAAGAAGTTTCTTACACAACACATTTTTCTTTTTAAGACTTGTTTTAGTCTAAGAGGGTCAGGGAAGAGAAAAATCATATAATCATTTTTTATAGATTTTGACAGGCTCTACCCAAAGCTTAACCGAGGAGTTAATTTCTTCTCATTACTACAGCCTTGTCAGCTCCACAGAGGCCTTTTTTATTCCAGGAGATTGTCTTTGCTATTATTTTACCAAATTTCCATGTGAAACCATTCTTAGTTTTGTGCTGAAAGCATCCAAGGAGCAGCCGTGGTTGCTGACTGTAGAAGGAGCAGTGGGAACCAAGGGGAAGAGATCTTCTGGGAGCTGAGGAACTGGGGAGAAACAGCTGACATGGATCTATGGGAGATGGACTCCTGTGCTCATCAGCTCCAGACCAGACGCTGTAACTGGTGTTCCCTTTCACAGCTTCTTCCCAAGGTTTCCTCATGGGAACAGCTTCCAAGCCTAAGAGGAGTAGGAATACAGTGATTCTTCACATAAAATTGGAAATGAATTTTACATCATGACCAGGCAGCTCTGTTGATCTTTCCAGTGTGCTCTGAGGCTGTGCTGCAGCTCTGGGGGTGACATCCTGCTGTGCAGGACTGTTTGCCTGGTGGTTCAAAGTTGCCCAATGTTTACTGATTTCAACATGGTTCTGCTACAGGGAATGGCAGAGAGGAGAGCAGGACTTCCTTCCTGCCTCAGCCACTGATACTGGGCACGTTGTTTGGGTTTTATCCTTTCTCCCATAAAGATTTCTCTTCTTTTTCTCTTCCTCCTTTCTTTTTCTATTTTTCTATTTTAAACTAATTTCAGCTGCTGCATCATGGACACCCCAGTTCTCAGACCAGCCCTATGAAGTGCTGAGAGCTCACATGGTCTCACCTGGAGCCAGAAGCAACTCTTGCTTTGAGTGTCTGGATTTTGAACAACCAACCCTAAGGGAGCAGACTCAAAGATACAGAACCCCATCTTTCTTCTCCGTAATGCTCCTAAGTATGTTTACATCTTCAGATGAAAGTCACTTCACCAGTGCAGAGAACAGTTCATTAATGATTGTTTTATTCTTTCAAAAGCCTAACAAAATTAGCCTTTCTGTGACCCCCTCTGCAAGTCAGGAGTGCCTTTCACATGTAGCTTTTCTTGATTTAGAGTTCTGATGCAAACGCCTCCAGATAAGAAGTCTGCAAACAAACGATCTGCTGATTACGTGTCACTTCACCCACTGCTGTCCATCACCAGCCCACCGCTCCTGCTCTGCCAGCATGTGGCTTTGTGGGGCCACAGTGACCTGGATAAAATATTCAGCAACCCTGGGAGAAAGGAGCCAGGATGTGTTCTATGGCCTCACGACCCTGGATCACTCAGTTTCTCAGCACGGACCCACGGGTTCATGCACTGGCATGGGGAGGGCAGGACTGCAGGGATTGGAACCCCCCATGGGTGTGGCAGGTTGGGAACTGTCCCTGTTGGTGCTGACTAAACTCTGGTGGCACCAAATGACACCGTCGGCCACTGCAGACATGGTTACCTTGAGATAGGCTGAATTAAAAGCTGTCTGCTCAACAAAGTTCAATCGTTGAAGCTTTGGGCATCCTTTCATGTAGTGCTGCAATCATCCAACACCAGGGCAATTCCCTTAACCCCTACCTTATCAAATCGTTGCCAGGAAAAGGATTCACCCTCTCTTTGAAGCAGCAAACACCTCCTTGGAGCCCTTAAACTGTACAAAGCCAGAGCAGAATATTGCAAACCTGTTCAGAAAGTTTCCACAGAAACCATGCCTAGCAGACATCCAAGGGCAAAAGTTTCCATCACCTGTTAGCAGGATACTTCCACCATTATTTTTAACAGGACAATTGATACTCAGTAGTTTTCCATAATTTTTTTTCCAGAACAGAAGAGATGAGCAGACAAGAGCAGGGGAAAGAACACCCTTTTGATGTTGCTAGAGAGGTTATTTGCATGCAAAGCTGCCTTGTTTCTGCCCCCTGGATTCCAGTCAAGGTTTTGGCCTGGAAACCAGTATTTCAGGAGGAACTGCATTGTTAAAAGATGAGCTGCTAAGGAGGACTCCCTGATTTCTGGTGAGTTATTTTTAAGGCAGCATCTAATGTGAGTATCAACCCGTGAGGTCATAGCTTGGAGCTAAATTCCCTTAATTACAGCTTTCCCATTAAAATGAGGATATGAAGCAATAAAAGAGGCATTGGCTGCATCCCTGCTTTATTGCTATCAGTCTCAACTTGCCCTTGACTAAGCACAGAAGGCTCCATGCCACTCCTGCCTGGCTCTTAACTCCCATATTGCCATGCACAGCCTTGCTAAATCCATCAAATGCAACTCCTGTGACTTCATGATTTTATAGACTGCACCCCCCGCAGTCCCTGTGCCAGAGAGAAGGAAATACGTGACACACTTGTGTCCATGGTTGATTGCAAGATCTGACTGAAGCTTCTCCCACAGTGGTGGCACGCTCCTTCCCCAGTGTCTGATAGAGCCAGCTCACACTGCAGTGTTGTCTCCTTTTGGGGACCTTTTCCCCATCATGTCTCTCTTCCCAGGACTTAGACTGGCTTCTTTTGGAGGTCTCACCCCTTGTCAAATCTGGCAGAAGCGGCCCACAGACTCAAATCATCTTTGGAGATGAAAAGGAGTACATAAACACACCCGTACATGGTCACGTTAGCCTTTTCCTTTAGGAAATTGAGCTGATAGGAGAAGGTAAAGCTGTGGCCCAAAGTGCCTTTTTCTTTTGCCTGCACCATGCTGTGGCAGTAATGCATGAGGCTGTACCATGACCCAAAGGATTATTTTAACTCCGGATCTCTTCCATAACAATTTGCTCCCTTCCTCACACCTCTTTGTGCACAGTGAGCACAGATGTCAACAACACTCGTCTGAAAGAGCTTGGAAATTCTTTTGCACACAGTTTAACTGCCAATAACCACACTACAGCTAGGCCTCCCCACCTATGAGCAAGAGCTCAGGGTGTTGGTAAAGGTCCAGCAAAGGGGAGAGCCCCATAGTGCCCCAAGAACCAGAGTGAACAGGCAGAGCAGTCTGTGAGGGGATGGGGACACGAATTCCCCCAGCCAGCACAAAGTCAGGTCTGCAAACACAGCAAATACTTTTCCCACCCCACCATCAAATCAGTTACCAGCCCTGTATTCATACATTGCATGAATAGCTCCTAACCACCATTGGCCAGTAAATTTACTAAACAGAGGCCAAATCCCACCATCATCGTCTTGCCCAGGGTCTTGTCCGTTTTGGTTGCATAATAAATAACAGCAGCAGAAGTTGCTCCCAGAAGACTGATAAATTAGCACGTTTCATTTCCTACTTCAAAACCTGCTGCCATGTGATTTGGATTGATTATGAAGTGCCCTGTGATAAAGAGGAGGACGTGGGATTTGGCTGGCACAGTCTCTCCCAGCCACTGACCCGCAGGACTGTGATGGATGAACAGACTTGATTAAAATCAAGTGACTCACAAAGCACTTGAGCATTACATTTGCTGGAGAAAACAGTTGCTCGGAGATAGGAGCAGGCACTGAGTGAAGGAGCCATGAGGTGTTAGCAATGCTGCAGCCTGATGGTCTAAGGGCAATTTCTGTAGTAACAGGCAAATCATTTGGGGGGGGTGGGGTGGGAATAGGCAATTTTTCAGACACATTCAGATGCTGCAAACCTTCTATCTTTATATTGCCTTAAGACAGGGACCCTTTCTACCCGTAAACGTGGGCTTGCTGAAGCACAGCTCTTGTTTCACTATTGGTTTTACTTATCTCTGTTGACCTACAGCAGAACCCGGCTAATGGCAATGAAAGGACTTTTCTGTCAGCAGTAGGTTTCGGTGCACACACAGCACAAATGCAGGAAGGGAGGTCGGCAGAGGAGGGTGAGGATGAAGACAAAACAAGGGAGGTCAGCAGAGAGTGGGGATGAAGGCAAAACTGATGTGCCACACACTCCATTCACACACCAGTATCGACAATGGAGGCTTCGGCTGCCCTGGAAGGGGGAGTTGATGAAGATTCCTCTTCTCGAGTCCAAACAAACGAAGTAACCTCAGTTGCTCTTCACATGGCTTCTCCTCCAGACCCTTCGCAATCTTCGTAGCCCTCCTTTGGATACTCCCTAACCACCTTATATCCCTCATAATATTGCACAGCCCAAAACTTTTAAGTTGGAAAAGACATCTAGGCTCATCGAGTCCAACCATTAACCTGCCACTCCCACTAATATTTCTCCTGTTTGCTTTTAATTTCCGTTCCGCCGCACTCGGCACACGGGTGAAGGCTCTGCAGCGCGCACAGCCCGCTCAGCGCACTCCAGGCTCCGCTCACCCCGCACCTGGGCTCCCGCACCTCCGAGCCACCCTCCTGCTGCCCCAGCGCCTTCGCCAGTCTCCGCAGCAAGGAAAACACCCTCCGGAGGAGAAACCCCTGCGGCAGGAGCCCCGTCCCGGCTCTGTGCGAAGGGGCACAATCCCCCGGAGACGCCGCCGCGCCGACCGGGCAGGCGGGGA
>WEIT01009783.1:1029-16440 GCA_013389985.1 Dryoscopus gambensis | reverse complement strand
GGCCCCGCGGAGCGCCGGGACAGGACCGGGACAGGTCCGGGACGGGGCGGCCGCTCTGGCTCCGACGGCGGGGCACCGCGCACCCCTCGGCCTTATCCCCTCGGCTTTGGGGCTGTCACTGCTGGCTGGCTCCTCTGTCACTGCTCTGTTCTGCGCTTTTTCCTGGCTTGGGGGTTTCTTTTCCTTTTTTTGAGGTCTCTATAAGAATGGAGAAACTTGAGCAGCCGGCACCACGCTCTGCCAGCCCCGGAGCGCACAGAGAAGCCGAGAGTTGGGGCTTTTTCCTTTAAGGATTACTTAATCCACTCGGTAATCACCCCATCACGCTGCCTTATGCTTGTGCCCGGTAGTACCTTGTGGAGATTTTCACCCAGCCGAGGAGGCAAGTCCACCCCTTATTCCCCAAGAAATATTTCCACGATCAAGAATGTTTTTCTAGTCGGGAAAACCCCACGAAGTTATTAGGGAACACTTGGAAATTAATCTAGAAAGTCACTGGTATTTTTTCCTTTAGAAAAACTTTTATAGCCAGTCCAGATCCAAAACCTCAGCTGTGTGTGCCAGGGCCAGGGACTGCAGCTGCAGAAGATCTAAGCCAGGCTCCTGGTTCAGGAAAAATGTGGGGCCCATGCCCAGGCTCCTGGCACTGCTGGGAGCAGTTTAGCCATTCCGTACTCGTGCCTGCAGAGACACAAATACTTGCTCTATAATTCCCATGTGAGTTCAGGCAAAAAATTGAAGTCTTTTACAAAGAGACTTTTGTACTCCACCTGGCTGCTCTGTTCCTCATGCTCACAGTCACACCATCTTTACTGCACTTGGGGTAAGGACTGCAAATAGAACGATGTGTTGGGTGTGGTAGGAGTGTCAGGGGAGGAAGAAACTCAGCAGTTTTCCCACCCCCGCACAGCCACACACCTTGGCCAGGGCCACAGGGCTGCAGTGCTTTCGGTGTTAATAGCAGAACGCTGTGCCTGCTCTCAGGCAGGCTTTAGGAACACTCAGGTACTCTGCATATAGGTAGAACAAAACCACTGAACAGCAGAGGAAATGTATTGTCCGAGAGAAATCGGTTGTTGTCTTATGAGACAGCTCAGCACACAGAGCAGGAACAGATGCACAAAGTGTTGGCATCCCTCCGCATTAAACCCAAAGTTACAACTGCAGATGAGCTGGCAGGTGCGAGGACCAGTTGGCTGGAAAGCACCAAAGCCTTTGGATCAACAAGGTTAAGTGTTGATAAGGCCTAGTTCAACCCCATAACACTGGAGTTTGGTGGAGATACCCTGGCATATATATTTGGAAATTCGAATTATTTTTTAGAGGTCCTTGTGGCCTTCCAGCTCAGTAGGTAGACACATTCAGTGTCAAAGAGGTGCTTAACTGCAAGCCATAAATCTGTCAGACAACACCCTGCCATTTCCACATGTGGGTAAAGAGGTGTCCTGAGCTTTGGAGATCTTTGGGTGTTGCTGTTAGGGTGACAGCACTAGCGGCTATGCAGGGGGACACCCGAATGAGCCTAAGGGAATAGGGACACTGCTGACAGTCAACGTCAGTAATTTGCTGTTTTATCTCCACGGTGGTCTCACAGGGTCTCTGATCACCCTTTCGTGCCTTTCCCACCGGGTGGTGTGCCAAGTGATCAGTGATGCTGTCCCAGCTGACTCTGTCCAGGACAACGGGACTTCGGATAGTTCCTGGATAACTCGGCTGGAAAACAATTATGGATTCTACATTGGCCTGGGCTTGGCTGTCTTCTCCAGCTTCCTCATCGGAAGCAGTGTCATCCTCAAGAAAAAAGGACTGCTACGTCTGGTGGAGAAGGGAGGCACTAGGGCAGGTAAGGCTTTTGTGGGAAGGACCACCTGTTCCTAGGACCACACACATAATCCAAACTCCAGCACTTGTAAGGCAAGGCAACACCTCTGGGTACAGTCAGTCTTCCATCAGCAGTGTAAACAAGACCTTTTGTGGGTGCATCTTTGTGTGTGTGACCCAGACAGCAGTGCTGTGTGGGAGCTGAGGAGCTAATTTACAGGCCTAGCACTGGAAAGGAGTTAATTTAGTCTCTGTACTGGAAAGGAGCTAATTTACAGAGCCCTGCACTGGAAGAGCTCAGCTAAAAGCAGCGTTCCCCTGCCTGGCACCACAAATAGCAAGTGTCCTGTGAGATCAGATGTGCCCCCACAGCAGAACAATACATGCCCATCACTCAGGAACGTGTGAGGCCAGGAGGAGGCAGGTGCTAAAAGCTCTTTGAAATGGGCTCCTTTGCACAAAGCTGCAGCTCGTGGCTGTGCCCCAGCCCCGAGCAGAGCAGCACAGCGCCCTGACCCCACTCTTGCTCTCACTGAAGCACCAGCTTTGCCACCAGGTCACCGAGACAAGGATGAGACGAGGATGCGGCGCGTGTGCCCGGGTTGCATTAGCAAGTTCTGTGTGTGAGTGCAGGACAGGACGGCTCTGTGGGAGCTCTGTGGTTTCAGAAGGGATCATTTGGAGCTGTGTTGCACAACCACCTGCAGATAACTTTCCTCCAGCACCAGGCTGTTAGGGCGAGGTGTGTGTTTATGTGTACACACATATATATATGGATGGGCCGTGGTGGAGCAGCTCTGCCTAGAGCAGAATTGCACTGTGGAATTGGACACGTCCCATCAGCATTGCAAACGTGCTCCAGCAGCAGGGTAAGTCCCACCTGGCAGCTGACCTACTTGCATAACCGCAAAACAGAGCAATAATGAAATAATTAAACTACTACTGCTTCCCAGTTCTGGCCTAGGAACAGTTCTTAAATAATCTTTCAGAGGAAGTATCACCATCCTCATTTTCCTCTGTGCCCATATGGGGACACAGAGGCATGGAATGATGAAGTGACTGTCCAGAGACAACCACCAAAGCTACCAACAGCACCTGAGCCATAGACCAGTCTCGAGTCCACCTCTCCATCTTCTGCCACGTGCAGCTGCTGAGCACAGATGGGTTTGCTTTTTGGCGTTGTATTTGCACAATGAAGTATCAGTATTGCTTCAACTGTAGATATCTCTCTCCTCCTTCCCTCCATGAACTCTTCCCATAGCAGACCCAAGCAAGTAAAACAAGAGCAAACCCCTCAGAATGTTCAACATTCTGAAAGGAATTAGAGATTAATGACAGAAAATTGCAGCTGACAAAAAGAGTTCTTGGGAAAAACCCTGACCAAACAAAAAGACCCTAAAACAAATAAACCAGCAATTTCTGAGGAATACCAAAGCATAACATTTGAACTTCAGCATTTATGGAGTTGTTGAGGAACCAGAAGAGGCTGAACTCTAGCAAAAGATTTTTCCCTGTGTCCTGAAGTCTCCCTGTTCAACTCTTCATTGCCCCTTGTCCTATCTTGCCCTGTAATCTCTCACTCCCTGTGTGTCACCCCTGCTATGTGAGCACATCACTTTTCTCCAAGGCAAGTCAAACACTGCTGTTACTGACAGCTCCAGTCGGGTCAGATTTATCAAAAGCAAGGGGCTCTCCCTGACCCAGCAAATTCAGGCTTCACCATGTCAGCCGGCTCAAACTCCTGATGTCCAACAGCTTGGGGGTTAGGACCAGAACTGGATTAGTTCCCAACATAGTATGTCCATTCTTCCTTGTTCTTTGTCACACTCTTCCCCTTGCAAAAAATCCCTCTCCAAAGGGACATTCTCATGTCTTGCTCTGAAGAATATGGTTGTTAAGTCATGCATGTGCTTTTTTTCCCCAGGAGATGGAGGCCATGGCTACCTGAAGGACTGGCTCTGGTGGGCTGGCTTGTTAACCAGTGAGTAGGAGCTGTTTCCCTGGGTTTGCAGCTTTTCCAGGGTCTGTCCCTGTGAATGAGGTGTGGAACAAACTGGGTATAATGCTTAAAGCCTGTTTTCTGTCGAGTTCCCCCATCCTCAGCAGAGGTTCCTCAGGGAGAGGAGAGGTAGTGATCCCTTCAGGATCTCCCTCCCCATACTCCTGCAGAACTGGTAGGACTTGCTAGCTCAGTTTTACCTGATCAAAAGCATGAAAAGCCAGGTTTTAATAAGGCAGCTGGCAGATCCAGGGCAAACGGGAAGGTTTCCTGCTGCAGCCCAGGGAGATAACAAAGAGGTGTTGGTAGCACCTCCCTCCATGAAAAAACTTGCTTTCCCTTAAAACAAACCTTAAAACCTTTATTTCCTGCAGCAGCATTGCCGTATCTCCTCAAACTGGACTCAAAGCTGTGCAGAGAGCAGCAGATTTTACAGCAGGGAATTTCAGAGCCCTCTCCTCTGGCTCTCACCGTGGCAGCCGCAGCTCAGGGTGCCCCCACCTCGCCCTGCCCGTGCAGCTCCTGAGAGCGAGCACAGCCCTCACTGCCCGGGGACAGGGCCAGCCCAGCCAGGGAGGGACACCACAGCCCCACGGACTCGGTGTGGAGGGGAGGAGCAGCCTCCCACCGCTGGGGCTCCCGCAGCTGCCCCTCCCTCATTAACCCCGCGCAGGGCAGCTGCCTGGCCGGGCTGGGGGGTTCATGAGTCCACATGGGTCAGCCCTGCCCTGGCCATGCCCTGGCACCCCCCAGACCTTCCCAGGGAGGGGCTCTGTCTCCAGGGGTGCCTCTTTGAGTTTGTAATAGATTTTCACCCAGTATCTGCCCCTGTTTGGCAGCAGCGTGAAGCTCCCGGCATAAAACCCTCTCTCCAAGTGACAGCTTTGGTTTGCAAGCCCCCAGGAGAAAACACAGAAAGTGCACTGTAACTCACTGGTGTTTATTTTTCTTGTGTTTGTTTAGTGGGTGGAGGGGAAGCTGCCAACTTCGCTGCCTATGCCTTTGCTCCTGCAACTATTGTCACGCCTCTGGGGGCTCTGAGCGTGCTCATAAGGTGATTTTTGTGTCTATAATTTGCAATTTGCCTTTTTTTTTTCTTGCTTGCCTGTTCGACTTGTAAAAATAGACTTGAAGGGATGCTAATATGATTTATTTTGCCCCTAGGAAAAAAAGTCTCAGTGTTTTCTAAAAAACACTTTAACATTTGTTGTCCTTTTGGGGGATCATTTGGGAACCACTGAATTAAGTAGCATGCCCTTCTGGAAATGCTGCATGTGGAGAGCAGCCACATACACTGCAGGCTAAATTATTGCAAATATCTGCATTACTTCATTCCTTATTCCAGTTTTTTAAGCACTTAGGCTTGGTGGGGTTTTATTGTTTGTTTGTTTTGCTTTGTCTTTGTAATCAAGAGTACTAAAAATTTTAAAGGGTCAAAAATATCAGGCTTGTTTTCAAACTGCCTTTCACCTGCCTTTTATTTTATAAGCTCTTAGAGTCCTCTGATGTTGTAGGGTTTTATACTTCTGGCTGTTGCCAAAGGGGCTGGAATCCTATTTTCTTTATTTATTTTTAAAAAGGAGATTCCTACCAAAATACATGGCTCTGGGTACTTAAAGTTTTATAGAGAGACTGTTATTGTGAAATTCATAAGCAAACTGAGAGTTAAGACTGCTCTGATGTCTTGCCCCAGATTTTTTTGGACAACAACTAGATAATTTTGCAGATATAGCTGTAGCCCCAGTACTTTCAGAGTTTCTGTAAAGCTTAATAGTTCTGATGATTTAGTTAAAATTAACATAGCTTTTTTGTTGCTAGGTTCAGATTTTTTCTCTGTTACACTGGTCCTTGAAGTAATTTTCTTGAGCACTAAAAGCTTCATAGCGCCCAGCAGCTCCTGAGTGATTCTGCAGACCCTGAAAAAGTATTTCTGAGGATGTGCTAAAACATTCAGCATTTTTGCACCTTGCTGACACCAGAGCTGTGATCTACAGGTCACACCTGCACCCCTGCAGGTTCAGCTGTCGATAGATGCCATGTGATTGTGTATTAACATACTGGAATCCAATTAACTTACACCAAAATTGCGTCCTGGAATCACATGGAAGCATTCTTAGCTTTCTTTGAGCCGCTGTTCCTCCTTTAAAGGACTGCAAAGCTGTTTTTCTGATGTTTTTCTGTCCCGTGCAGTGCCATTCTGTCCTCGTATTTGCTTGGAGAACGTCTCAACCTGCTGGGAAAGCTGGGCTGCCTGCTGAGCCTGGTGGGCAGCACTGTGATGGTCATACATGCCCCAGAGGACGAGGAGGTCACCACTCTGGAGGAAATGACTTCCAAGCTGAAGGAGCCTGGTACACAGCCGGCCGTGTTTTCCCTCTGGGGGCTGGGCAGTGCAAACTGCTCCCTGCGCCCGCTGCTCAAGTTTTGAGTTCTCCTCTCCCTCCTGCAGGTTTCCTGGCTTATGCTGCAATCCTCCTGGCCCTCTGCTTCCTCCTGATCTTCTACCTCGCACCCCGTTACGGCCGGAGCAACATCCTCGTCTACCTCACCATCTGCTCCGTTATCGGCGCCTTCTCCGTGTCCTCGGTCAAGGGCTTGGGAATTGCCATCAAGGGCTTCTTTGCTGGCCAGCCTGTGCTGCAGCATCCACTGACGTGGATCCTGGTCATCACCCTGGTGGCATCCATCACCACACAGATCAACTACCTCAACAAGTCTCTAGACATTTTCAACACCTCTTTGGTGTTCCCCATCTACTACGTGCTGTTCACCACCATCGTCATCACCACTTCCATCATCCTCTTTAAGGAGTGGGTCACCATGACCGTGGTCGACATCATTGGGACAGTCTGTGGCTTCCTCACCATCATTTTGGGGGTGTTCTTACTCCATGCTTTCAAAGACATGGACGTCAGTTTAGGGAATTTACCTCAAGTCCTTCAGAATGAACAGCCAGCGCCGGTCACCAGAGATGACAAGAACATCCTGATAGAGGTGGACAACTCCAGCATCGCCCCAGAGGATAAACCCAAAGTATTTGTGCTCTACACTTAGGGCATTACATGCAGGGGACTGGAGGTTGGGTGGGTGATGACAATATTCCAGGTGCCAGTGGAAAGTTTTAAAAAGGAAAAGCAGAAAATAAAACAAATGGTGTCTTTTCCAAAGCCAAATCTTTCTCCTGGCTTTTGGACGGGATCTCTGTCATGATGTGGCAGCAAGGGGTGTGTTTAATCCTCGCTGGGCCTTAATACATGCGGCCACTGGAAACAAAAATCCTCTAGAAATATGATAGGCTTGGAACAAAGCTCCTCTCTGAGGCCCCTTCCCATCTCTTATTCCTGGCACAGCTGGTGTTTACCCTTCACTCCTTCCCCCGGGGGGCCATTGATGTCTTTGTTTCCAGGCCTTGATGGATCACTGATTAGTGTTTTTTGCCTTTTTTGTTTCCTTTCTAGACACTTGCATGAACTCTAAAATACACACCAGCGTCTGAAGAGGAGGTGAGACAAGGACTGAACAGTGCACGCCTGCTATTCAGACTCTGCTCATCCATGTTTAATCACTTGCTCTGCAAATACTGGGACAAGAATATTGGTGAATATGGGCAAAACATGGTGAATTTTGCAATAGCTGCTCACTCAGGCTCAGTGGCAGGACTCAAGCCACGAAGTGTTTTTACAGAGAGATCTTTTCCAGCTTTTGTTTTTTCGTGAGGTGCAGGAGTTTTCCTGAAGCAGTGTTAATTATTTTTATGGGAGTTTTGTTTGGTTGTTTTTTTTTTTTCCCTTAGCATCTCTGGTGCCCAGGCCTTGGTGAAGTTGCTGGGCCTGACCCAGACCCCACCTGAGGAAGGGCAGCCCCTGCTCAGGCTGGGGAGCTCTGGCAGGTAAACCCCATGTCAGGAGAAACTCTGCCACTGCCTCCAAGACTTCTGGTGAAAATCCTTTCACTCTGAAAGACCAAGTGGCTGTAAAGGTTAATTTATTTTTTTTCTCAGGAAATATCTTGACCTTGGCAAGCCCCCTCCAATTCTTTGAGCCCCATGAGGTGTCCTGTTGCCCTCTGAGATGCTCACCTGATTATACCTGGGTCTGAGCATCACTGAGCAAGTACAACGTGGGGCTGTGGGAGAGAGGACTATGCAATCTCCTATTTTAATAACATTTCACTACTATTTTTTTGGAATGTGGAAAGGTAAATAGAAGGTTTTTTTGGAAAAAAAAAAAGCTGCAGGTGGATCTGAAAGTTTCAGATTATTTCTCTCATCTTACTGGTGTAGCCCTAAAGGATAAAGAGGCTGAGGGACAGCTGAGAACACGAGAAAGAGCATCTGGAGCAGAGTAAAACGGCAGCGACCTCCTTTGGTGGCAGAAAATAATCCAAGTCACTAACTCCAGCTTTGGTTTTGGCATCCTAATCAGTGTGATGCTTTATGCATTTTATTTTAGAAAATGGCTGTAAATGGAACTCATCTTTCCTCACTCTCTAGAAGTGCATTTCATAAAAGAAATCCTGCCATTGCTGGAGAAATGCCACATAGTAAATGAAGGTTTGAACTGAGGTAATGAAATAATACACAGTGAAAGAGTATTTGTTAATGACAACCAACAAATTTTATTAAAACTAGGCAAAAGGCACAATGAATTGCATTCTTCAAGTATTTGCATAGATGCATAGAGAGCATTACTGTAAACCATTAACATGTGGACACGGGAGAAAGCGAGATGTATTTTGTTTAAGTTCTCCCAAGTAACATTATCTTTCAAAAAAATCATGTTTTACCATCTTTTACTCCTCCTGCAGTTCCCTTGGTCTCATTCACTCAACTTGCACACATCTGAAAATTTAAAAGGACTTACTTAAAACTACCTTTTGGAGATTTTTGTGATATTCCAGCAATAAAGTTTTCCATTAGAGTTTGGGTATGTCCAGTTGTTCTCTGAGCATTTTGTGTCTGGAGGCATTTTTTTTTTTAAACCTTGATCCCATGCTCACATGAAATGCAGTGAAAATAATTTTAGTGATTTTCAGTGGCCATTTGCTGAAGATCAGGGGTTGGAGCAGAAGTGCTGCTATCCTCAGTGAGGGCTCAGATATGAGATCAAGTTCTTGTGGCTGAATCAATACTACAGCGTAGGTACAGTCCTGCTCCACCTGTGAGCAGCCAAACATGCCATTACATACCAAGAAACAACAGATTTGGGGGTTGTTTGAATACACATTTTTATATGTAATATACCCCAACTATAAAAAAGAGAGAAAGATTAGAAAGCTGTTGTCTTTTACTCGCCCTCCCTTATTTCAGAAAGAAGTTTTTAAGGTTGGTTTGTTTTCCAGGCACATAGAAGGTAAGAAAAGGTCTATAATTACTAAGGTAAGGAATAATCAGTGAGAATTTCAAGACACACCGTGTGAACTGTTTCCTTGTGAAGAAAGAGGTAGTAAAGTTGCGAAAACTAATGTGGCTTAAGTCATTCGACATACACTACTACATATAAGTACAAATTTAAGGAGTTCTTAGGAGTTTATCTGGGGTTTCTTAAATATGCAGATCTTAGGGAAAGAGAACCAGCAAACAAGACTCTTTTTCTTTATGCCAATAATGCAGTTTCTCACATGGGGAGCAGCAGTCATGCTCTTTGAGGATTTGTCCATAAAAAATCAGACACAAGAGAACTGTTGTAACCACAGCTCCAGATTTCCCTGTGTTCTCCTAGGAAATCATTTCAAGGAAAAAAAAGAATCTGGCATAACAAAAGGTCTTATTTTAAAATCCTGAGGAAAAGAAAAAAAACCCACATACAAAAGCCAAACTATTAGGAGAAGAAAAAACCAGATTCCTAAGGGAGGGTCCTCAGGGTCAGAACCATCAGCTGCTTAAAGTGCACACAGACAGCTCTCTCCACCCATGGCCTGGAGAAAAAACCTGGAGTAGGGGAGCTGCCCGACAAAAGCACCATGTGTTGCGTTAATATTTCGGCTGCTTCACCACCTGGGCATTTTTCAGGTAGGCTTCTCACTGGTTTGGGGAGCAGACAGCCCATGCTGAGTTACAGCTCAGCACAGACCAAAGCCTGAGGAGACACGTGCAAAAACATCCACTGATGACGGTACCGCGCGCTGCAGAGGGCTCTCAGCACTGCCTGCTGCTGAGCTTCCTGCTAGCCTCTTGCTCTGCATCTTGGCCAGAGCTTCCCTGTCGTACCTTGAGTGTGTCCTAATGATGTGGGTTGGAGCTCATGGGCCGTGCTGGGGCTGCTTTTGGGATTTACAGCACCAAGGGAAGACAAGCGAGTGCTGGAGGGCAGAAGGGGCGCAACGCCCTTGCTGAAGAGGGTTATGTGGGGAAAATAATTGATCTCCTCTGCTAAAGCTGCTCAAAATCCACAGTGGCCCCACGAATTATATTTCCATGGTTGGCTCCCTGCTGGGGGCCCACTTGCCACCCACTGTAAACAGAGAATAAACTGAAGAATGTTATCACCAGCTGCCTTCTGCCCTCCCCAGAGGCAGTGGGTTCTGTATAGCACCAATATGCTCCTGCAGCTGCATGGAGGGGCTGAGGAAGCCAACAGGGCTCACATGAAAGCCCATCAGGGCCAGCACCTGCACTCACAGCTTGTTCTCCCTGGTAACACTTAAATAACTGATTAAAAACACGTGAAACCCCCATCACCCCATCCCTGCACTGGATATTGCACAACAATATTTAAATACCGTATAAACAAGTTATCCCTATGTGGAAAAGGCAGAGAGGGTCCAGCTGAGCCTGGCGTGTACCTGGGGCACCCCTGCCATGCCTGACTGCAGCTTGGTGAGTCACAGAGGAAACAGGGGTGGGGCGAGGAGAGGAACTGAGACACTGTCCATGGCACTGAAGGCGTGAGGGTGGTTTTGGGTGATGAAGGCCATCCAGTGCTCTGTGAAGGCCAGAGCCAGCCAGGAACAGGCTGCTTCAGGAATGCCCACGGGAGCCTGGCTGTCCCACTTTCAAGTTGTTCACTGCTCCAGCTCCAGCTGTCCAGGCACCAGAGTTCTGGGTGAGACGGAAAAAAGGGGAACAGGAGTGAGCACTGATGGAAGAACAGGCACTGCCCTCGCCCTGTCCTGGCACTGATATTGCTGCCAGCCAGGGGAAGCTGCCTGCATTCACACCCCAGAGCATCACAGAGGAACTCTCCCACAAGGAGCACAAGGAAGTTCCTGCAGCGTTCTCCGTTTTTCACAGCTGGCCTCCTGGGTGTTGCAGGCTGGAGACAACATAGGTGAGCTGCATGGAGTGGAGATGTTTTGTGTTAAAGGACCCGGTTTGCAGGGCACCCAACTCAGTGCCTAAAAGTCCCCTATTAACTGCCTGTGTTCAGGACAATTTTGGGAAACACTCCCTGCAGAGAAAGCATCTCCTTAGCCACGGCTGGAGAGGCTGGAAAGAATTTTTGTTCTTTACTGGGATCCTCAAGTCTTGTGTGAATCTTCATGTTTTGCTGCTCTGCACTAATGGTTCTGGGTCACAGAGCCCTTGACCCCACTGCTCTGCCCCACTCACACAAATGCCTTGTCTGAGGAAGGGTTCAGGGGTGTGGAGGACTGAATTCACTGTTTTGCTCAACACAAAAAATTCTCAATATGAAACAGGTGAAAACAGAGACCTCTGCAACGAAGGTGACCAACCCACACCCTCTCTGTCTCCACGCACCTGGGCTGTGCATGAAGGTGTTTTGCAGCCTGATATTCCCTTCAGAGTGTTTTTATTCCCCAGGGGTGAGTGGTGCTTCCCACCACTCCTCTCAGTGCCTACCTCTGCCACAGGCTGGAGGCGTCCTGGGGCTCTGGGGTGCCCAGGAGGCAGTGGGACAGCAGAGCTGCTCCCCTGCCAGCCTCTGGATCTGGATGGGATGGGATTCGCTGGCAGAGCCCTCTGGGGTGGCCGGGGCCTTGAAATATCCTACAAAAGAAAGAAAGAGCTTTGAATTTAAGCCTTAAATTTCGCAAGTAATAGGTAACCTGAGTTCCAGAGCCTTTTTAATTAGCTACATTAACTGATGCACTTCATGGCTGGAAGCAAGTTTCACACACGCTCACCGTTTGTTTGCCTATACAATACCTATAAACAATATATCCGTGCATGTTCCTGTGCCCATACAAACACACACAGCCCCACAAGCAGTTCTGTTTGTGCACACAGCTGTCCCTAATAGGATGCTCAGAGCATTATATTTTCCATTCATCTAATGAATTTCAGTGGAAAGCATGTCCCAGGGGGAGAAGTTACCCCCACAAGAGCCAAGTGCCTGTTGTTGCTCAGGCTCTGTGCTAAGCTGCTGCCTTACAGGTGTTGATTTAACAAACACAGCTGCACTCACGACTTGGAGGGCACCCAAAACCCCTGCAGTCTCCTCAGACTATGCATAAATGCAGTGCTTGATGGCTTGGGGGCCTATTGCTCTCCAAGGATTGTGCCCTGTGACTCCAGGAAGGACAAGGCAGACTAAATTCCACTGACTGCCAGGTCTGAAGAGCTCCAATAGGAATAGCAAGAGAGCAAATCCAGCAGATGCTGCAAACATCTAGGAAGGACACTGACACTAGCAAAAAGGGACATATTAATTAATTTTCCCTGTGTCTTCTCCAAGTCGTGGCTCTCCACTAACCCAGAAACAGCAAGGTTTCTTGTGGAAATCCTATGAAAAGTGTTCCATCTAGTAGGGCTGACTGAGATAAAGAGACTGGATGTGTTGGGGAGGGAATACAAAGGAGATCATGGGGAACTTGTCAACAAGCAGCTGGGAAGGATACCTATTCCTTATTGACAACACTCAGCTTCCTGCTTTTGTTTTAGTCTTTTTTCCTGCTGAAGTGCTGGCTGTTCACAGGAACAATGGAGCTAGAAACAAATCCCATTCGCTAAGATTTTCCTCCATAGGGTTTGTTTTCCTCTATGTCCTTGAGAGAGACTGCCTGGGAGCCAGCCTCCTGCCACCCACTGGAACCGGGCCCTTTGCTTCTTTGAGGGCCACAAACCAGTAATATTTTGGCAAAATATTAATCTGAGTGATTTACCATCTTTTCCATAAGAATGTGGGGTCTGTACTAAGTTTAGAACAGAGCTGCCAGCAAAAGAAATAAATCTTTCCTTCTAACCCTCAAAATAACCCCATGGAGAGGATGCTCACACAAGATGGGGTCAGTTTGGGTCAAGCATAACAGTTCCCTCAGGGCGAGAGGCTTCACCAGAACAAACCTCCCATCAAACAGCATCCGCAGGACAGCAGCACGACTCCATACCTGAGAGGTTGGAGGTTTGGGAGCAGGAGGTGCTGGCCTGCTTGGGGGCGTCCTCCGGGGAACGTCCTTCGGAAGTGCCAGCTGCACTGGTCCCACGGGCTGCCCCACGCTGCAGCTGTGGCTGCCAGAGAAGGTGGGTGGCTGCTGCCTGTTTATCTGGAGCCCTGGAGCTTGCTGAGAAGGAGGTTTCGGTGGGATTTCAGGGAAGCCAGTCACCTGTGCAGAAGAGCCACAAATCCTCAGGTATTTCCACTTCAAACCACCCTTTACACTCACTGCGACACTTCTGAGGATCTACGTGAGATCTGTGAGCCACAGAGTAGAAAATATTGCCTGCAACACCAGTATGTGTTGTGTATGTCTGGCGGGTGTTGATTAGATGGACTGGGACAACTTGGGAACATGAGGCAGAAATGGAAATCAAGAGAACAGAGTAATCCAGGCATCAGTGTGATGCTTGCAAATAAACCCAGGGTTTGCCATTTCTCTGGTTTTGAGATGGGAGATGTGACAGCAGAGGATCTGCCAGGAGAGACAAGCAGCCACACAGGCCTGGTCAAATCCCAGCTCCTGCCTTTAAAGAAACCACTCGGAATAGGTGCTACACACAGCTACCACTGACTTTCAGCCATGGGTGATGCCTGTCTATTTATCCCACCCTTCAATAAAACCACTCTGTAACTGCAGTGTGAGGGGGAACCACACCCCACATCTTGGGGCAGCTGCATCTCTGCCCTGCAGGTGGAAGGTGACCCCGGCCCTACCTTCCTGTGCTGCTGGGGTGTTCTCAGCTTGAAGGCAGGGTTTGCGTGCCCAGTTCCAGAGGTGTCACTGACAATGCAAAAAAGAAAAGAGTGTTAATGTCTTGATATGTTTTTTCCTTTATTTTCTCGTATTTTCTATTTTATCTTCACTGGAGTGAAAAAACGAGAAGCCAGTAGTGACTATACCAACAAACCCCACAATTCAATGACATTCCTCACAGCATTTGCAATGTCTCTTCTGTCCTGGCACTGAAGGCAGGAGAGGGGACAAGCAGACAAGGCACAGCACTGACAACTTACCTGAACAGAGGTGTCTTCTTTAGAGAACAGATTGCCAATTTATTCCAGCATTTCAGATAAAAGAATAAAAACAGGATTCCTTTGAGAACGAGAATGGGAGCCAGGATTGCCAGAGTTATCATGACCACTGAAGAGCCTGAGGGCAAGAAAGTAGAGTTTGTTAAATGGAAAACTCTGCTCCCAACTAACTCAAGTCCTTCTGAAGTGGCACCGTAGCAGAGCTGGTCTCACTCACCTTCAGGCAGAGGGGGACCACTGTCCAAGCTTCCTCCTGTCCCTTCCTTGTTGCAGAACGGGGGGGCCCATCCCTGGTTGCAGTGGCAGTTCTTGTTGTTGTTGCAGACCTGGAGTGGGAAGATTTGGAGATTTATGTAGCAGCTACTAAGAAGCCTGCAAGTGAAAACAAATTAAGCCCTTGCTGGATTAAACACTACAGGAGAGACTCTAATGGGGGTTGAGTGCCTTGCAAACTCTTTTCTTCAGGGAGAGAAAGTGCCCTTTATTCCCTCAGAAATTCTCCCAAAAGACAAGGATTCTTCAGCTGAAGTGCCAATCACCTGAATTCAGCAGAAAAGCAGCATTTAAAAATGCCTTTCTCTTATCTCTAAACTGAAGGACATGAGTTTTCCCTTTCATCGAGTGAAGATTTCATATTGTTTAGGCCAAAGAGCTTGGCCCATTGGTATTTGTCTTTTCTTTTTGTTGTGGTGCGTTTTGTTATTTTTCCCTTGATTTTTGATGGTTGTTTTAAAATGGTTTAGTCCCCTCCCCTCTCTCTCCCCCTCGGGTGGTGGGTCCCAAGCCCAGGTCCTTCCCCTGATTTCCCTTCTAAGGTTATTCTCCTCCCTTACCTCCCTATCCATCACCCGGGGTTCCTCCCCTTGTTCCAGCACCTTCCCTATCCATCATCCAAACCCCTCCTATAATCCCTGTCCATCTCCCTAGAACCCTTCCCCTTCTAATTCCAATTACCCCATTAGTTTTCCCTGATATCAGTTATTATCCTTTATTCTCATTGATTATATATGCATATGTTCCCTCCCTAAACTCCTCCTTGTGTGTGCCCTCATTGGTTGTACCGTTTCCCTGCTTATTGTATCCGCCTCCCTTAAAATGCGTGTGTCATCCATTTTATTCGGTCCAGTGGCACCAGAGCCGGTTCGGGGAAATAAAGGACACTCTGGACTTGTTGGTGTGGCTGGCCCCTCCTTCACCTCCTTTGCTCCTGGAACTCGTCCC
>WEIT01009780.1:0-13782 GCA_013389985.1 Dryoscopus gambensis | reverse complement strand
TGAACATCGTGGACTAGGCTGTTTTTGGAAAGGCTGGCTTGTTCCAGGCTCCTCATCTGTAGATGCAAACCATGCTGCTTGGACTGTGCATGAGCTTCAGTGCACCTGGGCCAGCAAGGTTCTTGTCCAGCATGCTCTGACCAAACATGTAACAGTGTTGGTATACTCGAATGGTTCTTTGTTTCTGCCGTGGTCATGGTTAGTCTGGATATCCTGTCATGTGCACGCCTTTGATTAAGGATGGCCTTCCTTTGTGGAAATAGCTTTATGATCCCTGTTGTGCAACAACGTACGAAACTGCAAACACCTGGAAAGATTTTTCCATGGTGCAAGGGTTTGTGCATCACTGGCCAAACATCTGGAACTCATTGGAAGACTCTCAGTGGGCCCTTCAAGTGCTGATTGAGACTTCTTTCTTTTATAAGATGCACATCTTGCTTGACATTGATTCTGAAAACTGAGGGAAAGCCGGGGGTTGGAATGTTTCTGATTGGCAAATGATATTATCTACTGCCCAAAACATTTTCTATTAAAAATGAAAAATATCAACATGCGCATATATAAATGTTTTGAAATAAAATACTTGCTTAAAATAATACTGAATTTGTTGTAGTTACCAAATAACAAACTTTTGGATATTAGGATGACTGTAAGTACTTTGGTGTAGAAATATGGAGTTTGACTTGAAATTAATTGCTTTCTGAAGAAGTGGTAAAACTGATGCAAGCCTCAACACAGTAACTGAAATTTCCCAAATCAGGCTGGTTCTCATAATGTGCATTCTTGTCCTACATGGTGGCTTTCCTTTTTCTTCTTTTTCCTGTAATGGTGCCGATGATGTAGAAGTGAACAGTGAAGAGAGATGAAGCAGTTCCCGTTTTGTTTGTTATTTCCCGTTTTTCAATTTTCCTCCTTTCTGGGCTTTCAGAATTGAGTCTTTGTTGTGACTATTTGCTGATCCCTGCTGATATTGGTGCTTGGTACCACACCCTTCTGGGGATATGTGGCACATTGTGGCTTCACGACACCTGGAAGATGGTGCAAATTAATCCCTGCTTAAAGTCAGTCATTTTTGAATGACCACAGTGGCGTAGTTTTCAAGCCTGTATGATGGCATATGTGGAAACTTCTTGTATGATCATCTTTTAAATCTATCTTTCTTTTATTTTGACTTTCCCTGTAACAAAATGGGGCTTCATCTTGAAATATTTTGATGCTGCTCGACATAGGACATTTAGAGAATTCTTCCTTGTCAGGCTGAACACTTAGCAAGTGTTGGAGGAAGAAACATAAAAGCCTCCTTATCGTACATCATCTTTTTCCCGGGCAGCATGCTCTGTATAAAGAAACTGGGAGGCAAATATTTTGATGACTTTATGCTACTCAAAGATAATTCTTAGAGGGAGATAACATCATAGGTCTAGCAGCTGCCTCCATGTTCTGCTGGAGTGTCAGAAGCCAGATGGAACCAGTCACAGGATTTAGCTTTAATTGTAAAACTTATGTTTAAAGGCTTCCATATGCATATTTTGGTTGCTTCTAATATTACTGTTTAAGCAGCAGGAAATACAGATTCTTCTTGGGTTTTGGTTTGTGTGAGTTTTTTTGTTTGTTGGGGTTTGGGTTTGGGTTTGCTCTTTTGGTTTTTTCATATAAAGAACACAAATTTTTGAACTGATGAAGTTGAGTAGCTGCAGTTTGGTTTAAGCTCCTCTAATCTAATGCATTTATGCTGAGTTGTCATACTTGACTGAAAAAAATGAAGACTGAATAGTCGTTTGCATAACTCATATCTGTTACACAGCTTTTTGGATTTACTGGGAAAAGAAATAGAAAGTATTGTTATGTAAACCCAAACTCGCATTAAAAAAAAGACATCTGCCTTGTCTTCTAACTTTTTTAAAATTATTATTAGCCTGGATGTATTGTTAGTGGTGGTTCTTTGGGAACATGAAAGTGAAAGGTTTGAAGGACTGCAAATTGAAAAAACCAGTTTTTTGAATAGGTAAAGGAAGAGCTGGAAAATGTTTCCTCTCTCCACAGTAATTGTTCTGATTTAATTGTATATGTAACTGTGCCAAACAGAGGGAAAAATAACCAGGCCGTAAACTTCACTCTGTATTCATTTTCGTTGGAGCAAAGCCTCAAAGTCTCATTGAGACTTTGTCTTCATTGAGAAATATTGAGGGCTAGTAGGAACTGAACTGCAGAACAAAACAGAGCGGTGTGAGCATTTTGAGATGATTGACTTCAGCCTAGCTCTCACGTGGTTCCATAGGCTGCGTACCTGTGGCTGGAGTGTGTATTTAATTTAACGTCAGCTGAAAGAGATCCAGTTCTCATGCTCCAAATCAATAGTCATTATGCAGGGACAATTAGGAGATGTAATCTAAACTGGTGATGAGACTCATCCATTGCTGACTGAGAGCTTGCCTAGGTCATCGATTACTGGTTTTGCTAGTTTTTACTGGTAGGAAATGAGTGTGATCTAAAAATGAGAATTCTGGAAAAGATTGAGCTAGATATACATATTCATTTAACTTTTCCTATGGAATTTGGGATTCCTTTTTCAAAAGCATGAACAGTATTTATAGCCTATCATTTTCAGGTGTCTTTTTTTAATGCAAAAGTTTCACGGTGGTCTTAATTTTAAATAAATTAGAATACGAAAAGCATTTTCTAGAATCCTATGATCTGTAAGTTCTTGGACAGCAAAATGTTGTAAACTGCTGACCTCCAGAAGTTTGGCATATACAAAAATGTAACTAGTATATGTTTGACAAAAAAAGTTACATATGGTTGCAGGAGCGACTTCAGGGAATTTGTATAGAATTGATAAATTGTTTTGACAGGTACTGATGTACAATGAACAAAGCGTCCAGTGTAATTCTGGGTGGTAAACAAAGCTTAATGCTTTTTAAGGATACTCATATGTGCACACGTGGTGTGTGTATATATACATATATTTAAGAGTAAGAACACCTCTATTGTCTTTTCTGAGGTAAAGGAAAGCTTCACTCAGTGCCTAGAGTAACAGGAAAAATTTCTGTAGATTTAGGATGTCACATATGATTCAGGTCTTGCCAGAGACTGAAGTCAGTGGGATGTGCTAAGTATGTTGCTGGCCCAGGATCTAAGACTTCCAGACTCACATGAGACCTGTGTGGCAACTGTGGAAGCTTAGTTCAGATCTGACTCCTCGTCTGGTCTTCAGATTGCAGGAACGTTCACCCCTCTTCTGTTCCTCATCTTCCTGTACTAAGTTTTCTTGTGTGTTAAGCAGGAATAACAACAGGTTTGTAGGTCAGACAGATGAGCCACTGGTAGATTTAGGTATTTCATCCCATATTCCATAAACTCTGCTTCTATTATCAGTGGAAGTAGTTTACAGAGAGAGTCCTTAGACATAAAATGATAAAAATGTGTTCTTCATCTCTAATGTTCACTCTTCCTGTCACCTCCCAGCTTTGCTAATACTGTCAATGCATATCTCACATGAGGCCTTGTGGAGAAATGTAAACTTTTAGTGCACTGAGACACACCAACTGTAGAGCAACTTAATGATAAAAGAGCCATTGAAATATATTGCTGGAAAGCCAGACTACATTTTTCAAGCATGTGTTTATAAACTCCTGGTTCTAAGCACAATGGCTGCATTATAAACTAGAGCTAGGGAATAGGCACAGCTCCAAGCAGAGTCAGGAGTGGAGAAGGAATAACAGCTGACTTTTGTTTATCAGAGCAGTTTGAGCAGGATGTGCTTTCACATATCTAAATATTTATGTAAACAGATGCACATTAAACCACTTAGAAATAAATTTTTCTGAAAATAGAGCTCCACAATGATGTCAGGAGCTGTTTATCTTCAAGAACTGTGGGAATGATCTTGAATATGCAAATATTTCACTGAAAAAAAGGCAATAAAGCTAGATTCAGATGTAGTTTCTTCAGACGGTATGACACGGGCCATTTTACTGTGCTAAGTGTATACATGTACTAGTTGTGCTTTTCTAAAACTCACCAACTTTACCTTCTTTCCTAGCTTCTCATAATGGTTGATGGCATTTACTTGTTGGTGGTATAGGTTTTGGGAGAGTGCTTCTGTCTGCTTTTCTGCACTCTGAGGCAGAGGTGGAGTTATGTGTGCTCTGCTAAGCAAGGGCAGAGTCCCAGTATTGGCTGCATCTTGCCTGCACAGTGCAAACACTCCAGGTCAGCATGGATTTTCTCCACCTACATTGCATGTCTATAGGGAATTGCGTCTCTGCAGAAAGTCCCACAATTTGAAAGATGCTATAGCAGAGCCATGATTTAAGAGCTGCTCTCTCTCTATGCTTTTGTACATTTTTGGTTTTATTACTGTAGTCAACTTGACTGGTGGTGATTTTTATTTTTTTTTTCATTCTGGTTTTGGCCGTTTTGTGGAATTTTTCTTTTATAACTTACAACATGCGCTAAATGTTCTTCCTCTTTTTTTTGTTTGGTGCACCAACTCAGACAGGTTGTTACTTTTTTTAATGACCTTTTCCAAACTCCTAAATCTGAAACACTCCCATGGACTTCTCTGTGATCTCTTGTCTCTCTATGCCCTCTGAAAATGCAACAAAACCTGTCTTTAGATTTCTTTCCCCTAGGACATTTATAAAGGTTTTCAGATAGAATGGCCAAGATGTATTACAAATACATTGCTCTAGAGAAAATAAATGAAAAAGACCTGTCTCAGTCAAAATTCATACAGGAGGAGGAAGACCTGACTGGCATATGATCAGCACATGACTGGAATGTGACTGGCTCCCGGGCGGCACAGCCCTTGTGCCCATGGACACTGAGTACCTCCTGGCTCAGTCACCTGCCCTGCTCTGTGTGCCCGCCTGCTCTCCCCGAGCCCTGAAGCAGTGATCCCTTCTCCTCTGGGCACTCCAACCCCCATGCAGCTGCAGGGTCTGGCAGCTGGTCTTCATCCCTGCCACATGCCAGCCCGTGGCCTGGCTGCCAGAGGGATGCTGTTGGCAGCAGGCAGCAACTCTTGACATGAAATGACAATTTATAAACAATCACTCCTGGATTTGAATTACATTTTCTGTATTTGATTTCTTCTGCTTGACAACACTAGTTCAGATTTTTGATAGGTTTCTATTCTATAACCTTGATTGCACTGTTAGCCCTCTATGGATTCTGGACTGGCTTCAGGCAAGAGAAGCTTGTAAAAAGAACTTTCAAACAAACTGTTGTAAATTTGGGACAGATTAACTTTAGTGAATATAATAACCATCAGGATATATTAACAGATTTTTATGATCAATTTACATCAATAAATGCTAGTCCTTATTCCATGTGTTCTTTCTGTGAGAACAGTGCAGCTGGTCAGATGATTAGAGAGCTTGTGGTTGGAAAAGGAAATTAGTTCTGCTCAATTTTGAGTAGAGGTAGACAAAAGCAATTTTTTTTTTTGGTTTTGCATGAAGCATCATGTTTTTGAAACTTAGTGGTTCAATATCTTAGGTTTGCCCTTGCTTCCAGTAAATGTGGAGGTGCTGGTGCTGCAGCCAAGTCAAGAATTTGTATTCTGTGATTATGAAATTCTTGTAGTTCCTTGTTCCCAAAGATCTTAATTTCATGAATGTGACAAACCAGACCATAGCTCTTTTGGCCAGAACACTCATGGTCATAATGATAGACTACCCCTCCCCCCACCCTTATCCCAATTTACATTTGCTGAATTTGTCTACAGTTAAAATAGATCTCTGTTTTGGCACCCTGCTATGTATAAATAAAGTGAACAGTCATTGATTTTGACCAGTTAGGCCTGATAGATCCAAAAAGTCAAAACTGCCATTATTTCAGATGCCAACCAAAAGTGTTTTTCACCTTTTCTACCTGAAACAATACCCTAGACTGCAGACAGAATTTGTTTCCCAGATTCTTCCCATTTCTTTGAAACCTTTTTCTATGTTCCTTCTGGTACCTTACCTGTGTTGAAGATTGTTAAAAAGATAAAAAAGAACTCAAGTAATAAAAATGAGCTATTTGTTCTGCCAATTTTGGTTTAACCAAGCTTCATGACAGATTCCTTGCAGAACAAAGCAAGGCCTTAGCAGTATCACAATGCTATAGGATTGCAGTATTATAATCATCCTGTGATGCACAGTATTTATCTTAGAACTTCCTTAAATTGGACTAAACAAATTTTGTTCAACAGTTATTCCAATACATGATGACTATGTTGATTAAATGGTGTTATATTTGATATACTGGACTTCTCCTGGAGTTAGTAAATAGGAATGTAATGCTAGGTAAATCCTGAAGTTTTGTCTTCTAGTAAGGTCAGGAAGTTTTAGTTTAAAAACAGAATGTCTTGAAATACAGACAAGTTAAAGAAAAGAAGAAAATTGCTTCTCCAATGAAGAAAAACCTGATAGTCTAATCTTGTTTGTTCATATTATCCTCCTTGCTACTTAAATTTTTCAATGTTGGTTAATGTTAAAACAATATTTATACTCCCATGTAACAATAGATAAAAAAAAGATTTAGAAGTTACATGATTTTTTTTACAAGTGATACTGATATTTCATTAAAATATTGATTCAGACTTTCCCTTAGTTACCTTAGGTATGTATGAATGGAAAAGGAATTTCTCATCCTTTTCCACCTGTTTTCTGAATAACAAAACACAAAGTTCCTTAATTTGGTTTTCTTTGTTGCACTTCCAAGAGCTACAAGTTTATAAGGAATTTATTTCTTCTGTTCTGGTGCAATCTGAAAAGGAGGAAAAATGAAAACTTAAAATCCTTCTAATATTTGCGTGCTCACTCCAACTGCTGCAAAATTAATGATATGGATGTGTGTGAAGATACTTGAATTTGTCCTGGTTAGAGGAAACTGTACAAGACATCGGGGTCAAACATTCCATAAGTGTTTTCCAGTGTAGTTTTCTCTACTCTTGTTGACAAATCAAGATATGTGATAGGGATGGATATATTTTGCCTTTATTTGCAGCTATAAAATTCTGAGAGATTTAATACCTCTTGGAGAATAGAGTTCTATTCTTAGAATTTTTTCAGTTTTCTGTGCTCCTTAATCAGTGTCATCTGTTGAATGGTTTTTCTGTAAGCACTCTTTTCACAAAAAATAAAAAGCTCTTTCATGGATGCTTGTGTGAGAGCATGTTGAAGAACAGCATATGAGAGAAAGAAGAATGAAAGAAAACTTAAGAGATTTTTTCCAAAATTGTCTTGGAAGCACAGTTTCTCTCTCCCACTGTTATGAAGGTGTTCTATGTCTACGCAAGTCCACATTAACAATCAGAAGAGTTAAATTAATTTCATTAATTTTAGATACTTTTTTGAACATTTTAGGATTGCTGTCTTACACAATTGATACAATATCAAAAATCCAGAAAACTGATCTTCTATTCATACTCAATTTTGTATTAGCTTTAAGTCTCTGATTAAAATATTCTACAGTGTGTGCATACACATGCCCCACAGAGTGTGCGCATACACATGCCCCACAGAGTGTGTGCAGCTACTTCATGTTTTCATGGGAGCTTTTGTTTTTTTAAATTCCTTAGCGATTCGTTATGGATGGTGTGTTAACAGATGATGTGTGTGTTCCTTGACTCTGTGTTCGTTATTGATCATGCTGGGCCTTATAGACACAGACTGCTTTGTAGCACTGAGTTGTTCTCAAGAACACAAACTCAAATGATAACAACTCCCTGCTGTTATGAGTTGATTTGCTTTATAGAGCTATGTTGCAATTTTTCCAAAATGCCCAGTATTCAGTAGTAGTGTGCTTGGCTTTGTTGCTGCTGTTCTTTGCATGATTATGACTATCCTGCATGCTGTATGTTCTCTAACCACATGCTGAGAGAGGAATCAACTGGCATAATCATGGAAGTGTCGGTCGGCTGGGACCTTTCAAGGTCATCCAGTCCAACTTCCTTCTCAAAGCATGACCCTCAAATCAGTCATGGCTTTAGTCAGCTTTGGACTTTAGACTTGGAGGCCCCATGCTGCAGCCTCCAGGCCACGTGAGAAGCCTGTTACTGGACTCTCTCCAAAACCCCCCTATTCTTCTTGGAGCAGGGGCTAAAGATGGATGAGGTTCTCCAGCTGCAGCCTCACCAGTGCTGCAGAGGAGCAGAAGGTGTCTTCCCTTACTCTGCTGCCTGTGTTCTTCTTGCTGTAGCCCAGCTGTGCAGTTTCCCTTGTTGTCATGGAAGTGCACTGTTGCCTTGTTTTTAGTTGGCATGTGCTGTAACTCCCAAGCTTCTTTTCAGCAGGTGCCAATTCGGCCTGTGCTTCTGCCCTGGGAGCAGAGCTTTTCACCTCTCATTGAACCCTCTAAGTTTTCTGCTGGGCCAGGCCACAATTTTCACCACCTCCCTCTTATTTGAAGCTCCACCCTCTAATTTCTGTTAGTGTTTGAATTCCTGACAAAACGTCTGGGTTTGCCATACACTGAATATTTGTGGCTTGTGAGAGTAGAACAGTCACTACCTCATGTGGTGTTTCTGCTCTAGACAGAAAGTACCAGAGAGAGTATTTCAAGTTACTATCCAAATGACATTTTTTCATTCATTGAACTCTCTTTAATGACATTTTGTTTGATACCAAAAGCATTTTGGAGACAATTTTCCACATGGATATGGTAATTTGAGATAATGAAGATAGTGTTTAAGCTTGCTGCATGCAATAGTGGAGGCCTTGAGAAAGAAGTTTTGCAATGAAGTTTCTCTGTTGCAAGAGCCTTATAGGTATTTCGTAAAGCTATGCTCCTGGTTTGTGTTCATTAGCATTCGTGAATGGTCATGTCATACTACTTTACAATGAGATTAAAATCCTCAGCTACTACCTGTTTGTTTTGAAAGTTTCCTATTATGATGGCCAGATCATTCTGACACCATTCATGGTAGTCTTACAAAGACATTGTGTGACGTGAGTTTGAACCACCAAACCTTAAAAAAAAATGCATACATTGTGAATAGCATGTATGAAAACACCACACAGAATTTCTTAATGTTCCATTTTGCATTCTTAAGAGTGCTGGTGTGACAATGTGCACAATGAACAATGCTCTGGGTGTTGGGCTTTTTTTTTGTTGAAAGAGTCAGTAGACAGTATTCACTATGAAGTATAAGAGGTGTAAAAGTCAAGCTGACCATTATGCTTTTCATGGTATTTCAGGAAACCAAAACCTAAAATGTGTTCCGTAGTTGCATTACCTTCCTGAAATACTCCTCTCCTTCTGTGTTGACATCTTTGCTTGTCTTCTGCTCAATGTCATCCAGAACTGTTTGTCTCTGCCAATGAATCTGGCAGATACATGGCTTTATCATGTGGGCTTACCTGCCAAAAGGCATACAAACATGGCAGAGAAGTAAAATTTGTGAGTTTTTGCTTGGAGTCTTTGATTGTAGATAAAAAAACATCTGAGGAAGACTTTTCTGAGGGATATTACTTTTGCTGATTTAAAGTGCTATTTTAAGAGTGACCTTGGTCTGCCTGTCAGTGATTTAATTCTAAGTCCATAACAACAAGACTGTTTATCTGTTGTTTTGATTTCTTCATAGAAATTTCAGCACACTGCTGATCTCTAGGTGGTGCTACAAGAAAAGATGTAAAGGCCTCTAGTAATATCTTAATACTGACATTGCTGTCTTTTTCTGTTCCATTTCTTTAGGGAAAATTATGGAGTGATATGTTTTCATAAAATGTATTCTTTCTGTGCTGTCCTTGATGAAGTTAATTTTGATACTGGAGAGAGAGGGGGACATGGTTGTCTTCTGCTTTCCTCATGCTGCTCCCGTTCTTCATATAAGGATCTGTGCTGTCTTCCGGGACCACTGAGGAACTCAGAACAACATGTGAACAATGTAGGGAGGTGGTCCTGTCTTGTGGCAAGACGTCCTGGTTCCAGCCAGGACAGGGCATGGCTAGGACACAGAGGTTATTCTGTACCGCCTCCTGTCATTGGTGGGGGACAAGGGGAAAGGAGTCTCTTTCTGGGAAAAGGGGTTCCTTTCAGTTGAGTAAGGTGGCAGAGGGAGCAATCAGGTAATGCTGGTTCTATTTTGCATGTGGATCACTCGCTTCTTTCTTGTACACTTTTGTTATTAATATTGCTCCTATTCATTTTCTTATCTCATTGCTGTTTCCAGTAAATTGTTCTTGTCTCAAACCATGATCTTTACCTTTTGTGCTTCCAAGTCTCTTCTCCAGTCACTGTGGGGGATGGGGGTGGGAAAAGGAGGGAGTGAGCAAGTGGCACATGGTTTGGAGAGTCAGTGAGAGCACTAAATTGGGGAGTACCATTCCTAAACCACAACACAAGGGAAAGCAATCTTCATGTAGATTAATAGAGTACATCATATGTGATATGTTTGGCTGTTTTCAGCTACCAAAATGTTTTCGGAAGGAGGAACAAAAAAGCAGCTGATATTCTGTTAGACTGTAGTATTTATGGAAATACCTGCTGATGCTCCAAGACTGCTGGCAGGGGACTAGGACCATCATCCATCATGTCAGCCATATCATTTAAGTAGTGTATACTTACAGGTCTTGGAATGCTTAAGAAAGGAAATGATAATACCAGAGTGAATTTTTGCATTCTGGAGATTTTGTTGTTTAAGTAGATTTAGAAAGCCCTATAATAATTTCTGTTTAAAGTCTTAGCTTGTGTACCTTAAATGAACTCCTGAACATGGAGCTGCTGACTTCAGCAATTAATGTCTTTGTGAAAACCTTTGTGTTTGAAATTATTGAATTAAAAAAATAAAAAGTGAAAGCCATTTCAAAATTCTGAATTGGTTTCTAAGAAACAGTTTGGGAAAAATAATTTCTTATCAGTTTTTCACTGCTTTCATTCACACTGCCAGATGCTTCTTCTGTGCATTGGTCAAGTCCTGCTGGCCTGTAAGATACTTTCTTCACTTCCTGCCCTAATTTCTTATATAACCAATGGCTGTGGAACTTTAGTCTGTTCATGTAAACCTGAAGTCAGTATCATTTTTGGATACCAAAGTGTTTCATCACAAGGTAAATTGATGGTAAATAATTTTTTTTAAATGGGTGGAGATTTACAGCTCTATTCATTTTTGTAGTTTCTTGAACCTGGCTTGAGTCACTGGGAACCAAGCCATGGACTCTTTGGTACAGAGCCTTTGAGCAGCCTGTGTGTTACTGTGCTGAATCACAGCACCTGCACAAGTCTAAACAAACCGTTTTTCTCAAGCCCCTGGAGATCCGAGACTTATGAACAGCAATTCTCTAGTCCAACCAATATAACTATAATAAAAGCGTAAAATGTTTTGGAACAGTTGAATATTCATCTGCTTGTGCCTGGTCTGAGCATAATTAAATTACACCTGATATTTGTGATTAATTCTATGAAGACTTAAAAATGATGTTCTTATGGTATGAGAAATATTTTGAATGTTGAATTGCTTTTTATGGTACACTTTTATTATTATTATTTCCATGCGCACAAACCCTGGGAGTTTTGTTATCCCTTGAACTTCCACAAATCATTACGAATTACCAAAAAATTGTTGCATAGGTCAGATTACATTTTTCCATAGTTTTATTAAAATATATTTTGTGGAGATATTTTTTTCTTATTTTCCATTTTTGTTTCCCTGTGATGTTTTTGTATAACTTTCATCACTATTACTTGACAATTAACTAAAGTGAAGAGAGAAGAAGGAGACACAAGTTCTTTCTTACAAACTGACTCATATTTCCTATGTGAGTTTGGGCGAATCACTTAACTTCTCCATATCTGTTTCCACATCTGTACATCAGGAGTAAATTTCCCACGGGCTGTATAAAAATTAATTAATCTTCAGAAAGTACCTAGAAATTCTGAAATAGAAGGGCCTGTTGATTCCAACATCTCATAAATTACATCATGATGGCATTGACTAACAGAGGACTTGGTTAAAAGAATGTGCTGATTATTTGTCCATTTGTGTCAATAGCTGTAAGTGGTGTTAATATATGTTTCATAGGAATATATGATTATCGCAAGCCCTCTACATTGTTCTCTGTGGTAAAATAATGTCAACAGTAAAACTTACAAATGTTAGTCCTAGAAGACTTACATCATTGCTAAAAGGTTCAGCTACCAATAAAAAAAAGGTTGGAGCAGGACAAAAAGTCTGGACTTAAAACAAGAACTCTTTAAAAAAGAAAAAAATGGAAAAGATAATATTTATTATCAAGGTAAATACTCTTGAAACACTTTGCATTTTTGTCACTGTGGCACCATTTTTTGCTCCAAATTCTCTTGTCTATTATTATTACATATTTAACCTTTCTCTTTTGGCCCATAAGAATAAAAAGAATTGGATATTTGTAAAGCAATGCTGCAGCCATCTGGAGAGCTGTGCCTTTGGCCTACTTCTGTCTTTTTCATGGTAACTGAACTACTTTTCCTGGTACAAATTGTGACCAATAGAACTGCATATTGATGCTGATTATTATTTTAGATTTTATTAGGAATAGCAATTAGTAAAGCAAAATGCTTTTCAAATTTTTTTTTTTTGGTGGACCTGGGAGGGACAGCTAATTCTACACTGAGCAGGAAGCCTCAGGAAGGATTTAAGCAGGTTTTCATCATCTAGGGTGTGACAAAGCAGCTGCCTTAGAGAGTCTTTGGTGTCCTTCTACATCCGGTCAACTGAGGTTTTAGGTTTGACCCGGGCTTTGCTGAACATGCAAGATTCTTCTGGTTGCATAGACTTCTCAGAGCTGTAAGGTAGAGATGCAGTATAGTGCATTATCATCTGGGCATTGTTATGTGAGAATTGGTCAGTAGTGAGAACTATCACCTGAGGCCCTATGAACATAAAGCAAAATATAGTTCTTGATGATCAGCAGTAGTAACAAAGAGAAAGTCCACTAATAATTAACTGCGTCATTGCCTTAGGTTAGACCTCTGGAAAAGCCATTTTCCCCACACCCTGTTCTTCTTCACAACCTTTGCAAATTAGCCCTTGCCCAAACCAAACTCAAAGCATTTGGCAGGCATAATTAGTTATCTCTTACTTTGTACAAAGTACCCTCCATGTGAGGCACACATATAGAGAAAGTTTGGGTAATGGTTGGCTTGGCAAAGAGATTTTTTTTGGACGGATAAAAATTCCCAAGGCCTCTGTTTATTTATATAGTTCTTGGAATAAGGCTGTTTTCAAAAGGCTGCTCGCCAGCTGCTGAGACAGCGTTCCAGCTAATATAGTCCCAATGCAATCACCACACTTTGCTTTTCCCATCATAATATCCCCAAGGCTGTTCTTGGTTAAATCTCATGACTGGAATATAGGAAAGTTCACATTGAGTCAAAGCTCACAATGCCACAATGTTTCTTATTTTCCTTCTTTCTTTTTTTTCTCATTTTCTTCGTTTCTTTTAACTAAGGCTCTTTAAATGGAAAGGTGCCTGTTTTAGCTGCTTTATGGGGAGAATAAGGCATCTCTAATGCGGTGCATGGCTGCATATATAATGGCAAAAATAAGTGGGTCACTATGGTGGATCTCAAAAAGTCCGTGTGAAGAGGTTGCTTCTAGCAAGTAGATTAAACATTCTGTTTCAGTGACTAAGATAAAAGCAGAATCAGTGCTAAGGATTTCTGTGGTATAAATGGCCTTTTAGCATTTCATTGTTCTTAGCAACCAAACCACTAAGGCAATGATCCAGGACAACAAACTACACTTTTTCTGTTTGTTTTTATTTGACCTTTTTTTTTTAAGTCATAAAATTAAAGAGCAACGCTCATATGTCT
>WEIT01009775.1:1857-20207 GCA_013389985.1 Dryoscopus gambensis | reverse complement strand
TGATCTCGGACAGAAGTTTGAAGAAAGAAGACTTAAGTGACTCTGAGCTGGAACAGAAATAGAAGAAAAAGTGCTTACACTGTGATGTAAGGAATTCCTACAAATATAGTCTCTGTCCCCAGAGAAGGGCAAAATGCTCTTTGTTAGCAACTAATAACAACAAAAAGTTTTCTTCTCATTTTTGGCACGGTCTGAAGTTCAATCATTCTTTCATTTAGTGTGCTAATTACATGTTCAGCTTGTGACCTGTTCCACCATTTATATTTTTTGCCCTAAAACTTCAGCCTAACCAGTTTTTTCTCATCTTGTATTTGTATGGGTGATGATTTCTATTCCTGTCTTACGAAATCTTCTTAACAGGACCTTTCTCCACCTTGTCAATTTAATTGAATTTAATCTTTTCCTCTGATGTGCTGTCTGTCCCTTCATTCTTGATTAATCTGCCAGTTTATACTGCATTCTATCATCCAGTTCTTAATGAAACTAATGAAAAATATTGGACAGAGAACACACCCCAGTACAGCCTGTTAATACATCTTTCTCATTTGGAGAAAACACTGACAGTTACAGCTTGGTCAGTATTCTCATAACTTAAGCATTATTCTCATAGAATTTTCACTTAGAGTATTTTTACAAAATTTGCATGGGAAAAATAATGGAAAACTATGTCAAATGGCTTTGAGAGTTAATGTGTGCTCTTCCTCTCTCATTAAGGCCCTTTACTTTGCCAGAAGAGGACTTGAGGTATTTTTATGACTGTTTTTGACACTTTCATGTTGGGCCTTATTCAGCTTCTTTGTACTTTTTTAGGTACAAAGCTTGATTATTTGGTGTTTTTCCACAAATTAAAATTAAACTAGATTGCCTGTATCTTCATAGTTTCCCATAGTTCCTTCAGTCCTAGATTTTGTAGGCAGACTTTGTATTTGCTCTTTCCTAGTTTTCTTACAATTTAGCTGCCCTCTTTGAAGTCTCAAAAACTAACAACTCAGACTGCTGGATTGTTTGGGGGTTTTTTGTTCGTTGGCTGTTTTTTGTTTGTTTCTGTTGTTGTTGTTTTGGTTGGTTGGGTTTTTTAACCATTCCAGAGCTTTGTTGTCAGCTGACAATAATCTTGTGGCGTTTGTACCCTAAGAGTGTTGCATGTCAGTCAAATTCATCCCAACTCCAATATTTTTTCCCCGCTGTTATTTATGGACACAATAGCGAAGAGCTGAACTGCAGATATTTATTTCCTTGTAACATTTAGATGAACAAGTGGTGATGATAAGAAGAGCTAATGAAATACAAGCAAGTTTGTTTTGTGGAAGAGCTCAGCTCAACTTTCATAGTTTTTCAGCAAGTGAAGGAACCTTTTGTTGTGCTCTTGCTAAGAAGGAGTTCTCGGATTAAGCCACAGACATCGGATTGTTGTAGTGTTATGAATATTACTAATTATGTTTTCACTGTAAAAAATACTCTCTCCATACAGACTGAGGCTGATTAAAACTTACTTGTGCCTCCTATGTGATGGCAATGCAAATCACTATAGAGAGCTCCCCAGAGGCTTATTTATTTCCTTTCAAGCCTGCTTTTGTTGTTGGTGCAGGGATGTGCTGAAGATCCTCCAGGGCCAAGGGGTGGCTTGGCTCAGATCCACAATTCTTTACAAGCATTGAGGGCTTGGAGCAATGGATACAAGTGTTATAAAGAGACTAGTACCAATATGTAAACTGCTCTAAAACCCCCTGCAGTGCACACTTGTAAGGTGTTGCTGTGCCTGGACTGTCAAGTCCTAGCTGGAGAATGTTCCTTGCTTCAGACAAGCACCTGCTTCAAAAATCCCTGTCCCATCACAAGCTTTAGAGCCTGCACTAAGTGCTTTGGGGACCAGTTCTTGTGTTTTCAAAGTCCTCATATGAATGTCCCACTGTAAAAAGGACTCTTGAAATTTAGATTGCAAAGCACATTAGGTTATTCCTTTCTCTCCAGTTGTTAATTTTTCCCATGTGAATTAGGTCAATTACTGAAGCAAATGAGCATAGTGTTTATTTAACTGGGGAAATTAATTCAGTGTCTGGTTCCCTAATTCTTTGCATTTTTCCTGGCTATTTCTCTTTTTCCAGACTGGTTTTCTTAGTTTTTGTAAAAAAAAGGTTATACATATGTGCTTAGTATTTAAATTTTTCCTTGCTGAGCAGGTTCACAAGAAGCAGTTCAGTTTCTCGCAAGGTAAAGATGAGGTACTTAGGTGAGTCAAAACTCCATGGTTGGTGCATGTTGCTATGTAAACTGCACAAATTGCATGAATACGGGAACATACCACTGGGTAAAGTCATGAGGAATGTGGGCAACTTCAGCAGGCATCTGAGTGTTTTCTACTCCAAATAGTAGCTAAATTTATGAATTCTCTGCTGAAACAGATGCAGTACACTGCTCCCTAAACATAGTGACAGCATGAACGTTGTCCATGTCACTGAAAGTTTCCTTTGAACACCTTGTTTCTGTTCCAGAAAACATGTATGAATGCAGAAGACCTGCAAATTACTAAAAAAATCCTTCATAAGGATAAAAAAGAAAAAAAAGAAGCAATACATTAAAATCTGCCTTGTTAGAAGCTTTGTAAAAAATTCTGCATTTTTGTGTAGTTCCTTCAAATGAAACAACAGACATTGAAACCACCATTATTAATCCTAAATATGCACTTTCTTCCATTAGATATAGTATTGGTAATGCATTTCTTAATAGCAGAAAATAGCAAATCTGGGTAATAACAAAACCTTGATTACGAACATGCCTTTCATTTTCTTGTGACAAATGGCACACATAAGAATGTGTACATGAACAAAAATTGTTTTGTGCAAAAACAGACATAAGTTTTCTTTCTCTTCATGTCTTAAACTTTGCTCAGGTTGAAAAAAGACTGAGATACTGCATGAAATTTGATGAATAATCTGATTTGATTATAATATATCATAAATTCTAGAAAGCTTACCGACAGCTACCCGTATTTTATTACAGGGAACTCAATTTTGCCCATGTAACCTTTTTCTTACAGTTCTGTTTAGAAAATTTCCCCTTTCTTATTTGCATGTGTATGTTCTCAGCTTTCCTTTCTACACCTTAATGGATGTGAATGTTTCTGTGAGCTGCTCTCCTTAGAACTATGACAGTACTGCATGCTGCCTATTGAGAAATCCTTCCCCACAAATTGAAATGAAGGAAACTAGGAAATTGTGGTAAATTATAATTACATTGTCATTAAGAATAGGGCTGGAAAAAAAGATTTTTTTTTCTGATGTTGGACCAACTAAATATTCCTTAGAGGCACCAAGTTATTAACATGCTAATGTTAACATGCTAAAGATTTTTTTTTTTTTAATTCCAACCAAGTTGTAGCCAGCATGAAAATTGCCAGCATCGACATTCAAAAGAGTTTTTGAATTGCTAAGTGGAAAATTGAAGAGAAATTGATGTTTTACAGTAGAGTGGATCTTTGATTAAATGTTACATGCAATCACCAGTTTTCCCAAAAAGGTGTGGGGTGTAGCACACTTCAGGAAGTAATGTGGTAGTACAAATTTTATACTCCTTATGTGAATATGTTTTATGGGAACATGGCTAATATTGTACTCTGTGGATCACTATTCCCACTTTAATATCACTTCATGTTCTCTCAAGAAGAGGAAGAACTGTGAATAATTGCCCGAAAGAGGAACAATGCAAGCCAGACCTATGTCTCAGGTAACCATATTATTTTCAGTAAAATAGTAGGAAACTTGCATGAAACAACCAAACAAACTCTTGGTTGCAGGAGAACTCGTCCCATCTATAGCTGCAGGATTATATTGTGATACAGTTAAATATTCCCAAAGTTTAGAAATCTTCTCTTTTATAGCTTGCTTTTGTCACAGATTTAATATGATGCCATTTGAATTTATGATTTGAGAGAAGAACCATTCTTGCTTTTTTTGATTGATTGGTAAATAATTAGTGGAAATGCCTTCTAAAAGGGCAGAAAAGGGCCTCTTTCTTGTCGTGATCCTTAAATCTACCGTCCCAAGGCAGAGAATGAAATATCTGCCCTTGAAACTTCCTGCTAGAATACTCTTTGTGATCATAAAGATGCATAAAATGAATGTTCTGATTGCTGTTGTTGACATAGAAGAATTGATGTTTACTAAAGTATGTTGGATGTCTCTAACATCTGAACAATATGACTTAAAATTCTTTTTTCTTTTTGACAGCCAATAGTGTGGATTTAATATGTTTTAAATCAAATTGCTGGATTCAGAGCAAGTTCATTAAGGACATTGATAATGAAATATTAGGACAAGTTAAATGCGTTTCAACATGAAACAAAGCAAGCACAAGTTTAACAAGGTTCATGAACTGGACTCAATTTAATAGGCTCTCCTTATCTTCTCTTTTATGTTTTTAATTGAAAGAATATGCAAATCAAATAAAAACTCTGCGGATGTGAACCTGTAGAAATTAAAGATAAATACATGGTGGACCCTGAAGTCCTGAATATCAATTTCTGAAGAGGGTTGATGTTCACCAGTTTGGGCTTTTCACATATCCAGTAAAATTTGGTTACTGAATTCTGGGTGAAGAATTACATAAACTTTTGGAGATGGTGAGCTATTGAAGAAGTGCCTTTGTTTTTCAGTCCTTGCCTTTGAGCTGTATTTCTGTTATAAAAAACCAAGAGTTAGGAAGCTGGCATGTCAAACTATCCACTTGCTGCTCTAAATCCATGTCCCTCTCTTCTCACCCTCTCCCAGGAGATTTGGGCTTTCTGCCTGTGCTAGGAAACCTGCATGTCATTGTCTTCTGTCAAGGAACAGTATTTGAAACAGTCGCTCTAGAAGTGAGCAAAGAAGCTATTTTTGTAGAAGATCGTGCATCCAGTGGTGGTATTGATTTATGCAGAGCTCAGACAACACACACTGGAAATACTGTGTACAAATAAAATTAACATGAGCCTAATTCATCTTCTTTTCTAGAGTACAAACAATAAGCATTCATTTATAAAAGTAACCTTACTTCTATTGAAGGCCTAAAGTAATTCAGATTGGGGAAGCTCCTGATGGCATTGTTATTGCTAGGATATACTCTGTGTATGTGTGGGAGCGTGTGTTGGTCTTTGGTAGATGACACTGACAGCATTGTGAGCGGACTTCAGTGCACCATGGAAATGACTGAGAGGTCAGGAAATGATTCATCCACTAACTCGTCCTCACTCAGCTCCTGCCCAGGGTGGCAGTGGTGCATGGTGGGGTAGGACTGACGCACACGGGCACCATAGATCGCTATTCCTGTTGTGCAGCCAGCCACCGATTTGTTCCAGCAGGAGTTTTGGTTAGTCTCTCTGGGCACTGGTTTTAGTTTTCAAATGCTAGGTTTGTCTTTTTCCTAGGGCTGCCTGAGCTAACAAAATCCTGATCTTCACTTTGGTCCCTGTGCAGGCCACTCAGGTTTTCTACATTTTGTATGCTTTCCAAGACTAATACAGTTGTTCCTCAGTTGGGTTAAGGAACATCGTAAGAATTCAGAATAAGGTTCAGTCCATCCCAAACACGATACAATATTTTCCTGAGTTTAACCAGTAAAACAAAATCCAGGGAAAGAGTCTAGAAGAAATAAATAAATTAGTTTTTAAAATTTGAACCATAATTCTCATGGAAAAACATTTCCTGAGAAGTACCTGTACTCAATCTATTACTCAGATACAACCAACTTCTCAGCTGTTGGATAATTCTTAAATGTCTGAAAACATACATCTACCTGCAGCCTGCCAAAGTCTGTCCCACCCTCTTTTGGTAATAGCACTCAGCTGTTCTGGAAAATATTACAAGTTCAAAGCACTGAACAAGTATTGGATAATTAATTGAATAATTTAAAGAACTAAGTATACTTCCAGCAATGCAGAGGACTGTGCTTAGCACATAGTAGGGTAGCAATACATGAATTTCCACGCCCCTTAGTAGATTTAGAACTCGCATTGTATTATGTGAATACATTTGGAAGAATGTCTTAATCTGATAATTTCACATTCATAATGACTGGACTACGTTCCACAAAATGGCCAACAGTGACATGATTTTTTTAAAAAGTCCATGTGACTACTGACAAGTACTTGCATGTTTCCCTTATGTAATGATGTTTTTATGATAGAATAGTACTTTGATTATTATACGGTGATTGTTTTTTTTAGAAATTGCAGAAATACCCATATACGTCAGACTAAAACAATCAACAGCATATACTAATTGCATGTCTTTTGTTTTTAGGCTCAGTTTGGGAATAATTTTGAAAATCTTATACCTTTAGAATTTATGGTACAAAAAATGCAACCATCTTGTCAAAGCTTTGTTAATGACCTAAAAAATTTCTCTTCAGCAGATACAGACACTGTATAGAACAATACTAGTCATAGCAATTATTCAGCAGTTTCTTGGGAAAGACCACAGAAACTGAGGAGTAAATCACTTTTTCAGAGGAGTTTCCTTCTGTGTCATACTTTCAATTTCTAAAATATTTTATCCAAAATTCAAACATTAGCCTTTATCTAAGCACTTGTCTTTTGTATTTGGCGCATTCCTATGATTTTTGTTCTTCCTGGATAGGAAGCACTAGATTACAATGATCATGAAATTTTCTGCCATTTCTCTGGGCTATTTGTGGTATTTTTCCCTACTGAATTCTCAAGTGGCAGAAAATCAAATAGTCTTCTAATGTCTTTTGTCTTTAAATAGCAAACAAAAGTGCTTGAAAAAAAAGAGGCTATGAAAAATGCTGAACCTTTCTTCACTCTAGACATAATATGATGCTACTAAATATCCCTCTGATATTCAAACAACAAAAGTTTTATTTTTCAATTTTCTTTTAAACTACAATAACCTCTGAAAAAATAAAGTTGTTTAGAAAAGAAAGAGAAGCAGAGCAGAGGAAATTTGGAATTAAAGCAGAGAAATTGTCCATTAGTGTTAGAATCTGCGCTGTTAGGAGACCTGAAGGCATGAATTCAAGTTTCACTTGGCAGGTGCATGACTGTATAAAGTTTTTTTGTCCTGATGCAGACAGGAATTGTAAAAGATTTACAGATGCAGTAAAAGGCTTTCAACAAGGTCGCTGCTGGCAGCACTGAGTATTTTTCTGTAAGGTATTTTTTTCAAGCTCTTACAGGTAATAAAGAAAATATAATAATGCATGTATTTAATTTTCCCAACTTGACTGCTATTTCCAATGCTAAAATGTAGATGTTATCTACATCTTGGTCTTATAATCTAATATTTAATTAAATTTAAAATATTTCTGCAATATTTGTAAGGTCAGAAAGATTTGGTTTCTCTTGCGCTTCTGTAAGCAGTCTTTCCAACCCATTTTCTTTTTTTATATGAAGCATGTCTCCTTCAGTGTATTTTGAGAAAATAATACCTTTTGCAATGGCAATGAAAGATCTTTGGGCTTCCTAATAATGCAATTTTGGCTGAATATTCTTTTGCTGTTGCTTCTTTTGTGCCTCTGGTGCTGATACAAAATTTAAGGTTATGAATATATCTTAATAAGACTGTTCGTCTTTAAAGGAGAAACCTTTGTGTGATGAAGAGTTTCTGTGGTGAAAAGTTCTCTGTAGTGAATCTGCTTGGAGGAGGAGGATTGAATCTCACAGTACGGAAGCAGTTGGGTCTGTTGGAGTAATTGGAAGCGTGATGGGACAGGACTGCTCTGCAGCATAATGTAAATAGTCAGCTCCAGATGAGGAACTGGGAGTGCACATGAAATAAGTTCTCAATGAACAAAGCTGTATTTGCAGTACTTTCTGGGAAAATTTATGTGAGTGATTAGCAACACTGAGTTGGGACAAACAAACCATCCTAGTGCAAATGATGTCAAAGTAAAGTGAGGAACAAATGTGAAAATGACTGTGAAAATAAATGTGAGAAACTAATGATGTTTGGTGTGTTGCAAAGCTAAGGGCATTACTTTTGTGAAAAATGTGGACTACATGTTGTGGTCAAGTTTAATGCAGAGCTGCTCAGAGAGGAGAAATCAGAACCAAAATGAGTATCTTCAGGGAGACAGACTATGAGACTGTCAAGAAAATATAAGTTTTGACTTCATGAGTTTCCTGAAGGTCAGTCTTACGATGCTCTCCTTTCTGTTTATTTCTTGGCATAATCCTGAAATGTGGTTTAAAGTTCTCAATGTCCAACAGTTTACGCAGTTACTGTTATTAAAATGGAAACCAGAGCCCTTACCAAGCTAACATCTAAAATATCAAAGTGTATTTCCTTTAGTTTCATTATAAATATATATATACTTATTTATCTATATAGCTAACTATTTCTATTATCTCTATCTCTCCCCCCTTTTTTAAAAAAATGTTTTTCTTTTTTTTTTTTCCACTGATGAACTGATAGTAGAGTGGGTTCTTGTTCCATATTGTGAAAACAGAAATCTCTTGCGTACATGTTTAGAAATGTGACTGGTTATGTAACATTAGCAAGTGGCTTCCTTCAGGTCCTCTGCTTCTTTCATTATTTCTGCAAATTAGTGGAGCCCAAAAGTTCATATCCGAAGGATGAACTCTGCAAGGTCAGCATGAGAGGAAAGCTCAGGGTTGGAATACCTCGGTTTTGTTATGTTGTTTTATACCAGAATTTACCATGTTTGATGGTACATTTTGTCAAGGTTGCTGTTTTTTATCTCTGTGGTGAGCAGAAGGCTCCTGCAGGCAGAGTAAAAGGCTCTAGGGGCATCATTTGTCAGTTAATCCCACTGTTGAAAAAATACTCTCTGAGGAGAAGAAAATCCTGTACTATGTTCGCAGTTGTGAGAAAATATAGAGCCACTGTGAAACTCATACCTTGAGTGTTGGCCACTCTTTCATTTGATACTTCGCCACAGGGGCACTTGTGCTTCTAGTCAGCTTGCCCCCAGAGGACACCCATCCACCTTCTGGTATCTCTCTTGATGGTTCAAGTGGTGACAGCAGGAAGAGTGGTAGCTTCTTTGTTTCCCACCATAATCCCTGTTAGTAGGTGATTGTGATACTGGCTGTGATACTTGGCTGTAGACAAGCACGCAGCAGGTGGCAATCACATGGCATTCAGGTGTCCAGCACATGGCAATCACACGGCAAACACGTGTCAGGCACACGCCTGGCACGTGTTATTCACATGCCAATCACGTGCCTGGCATGTGACATTCACACATCCATCATCTGGCAATCATGAGCCCGACACTTTTGCACAAAACAGTATTTGAAATGTATGAAGAGTGACTTAGTGTTGCTTGGGCTGTAGGGCTCAGAGGCTGTTGTTCATCTTTCTCATTAACGTTTAAGTTTGTGCAAGGAAATTTGAAAAACCGTTATCACCTCATTTGATTCATTCTTAAATAAATGCAGTCCCCTGCAGAAAGGCTTGATATAATAAGTAGTATCCAGTATAAATGATCCCTGCTTTGGTTAGTGTATGAATGCTCCTTGCTTTCAAAGTTTCAGAATTTGCTGAAGCAGCAAAAAATCAGTAATGTGGAATGAGGCTCAATGAAGAGTGATAAGTGTAGTGATCAATAACTGAGTGATTTGTGAAAAGCAGTTGATGACAGCGAGTGCGTGTTGGTTCCAGATGTGTTTGTGCTGTAGGAGCAAGGCAGGCTTAAGTGGAAAACACTGCTATACCGCAAGGTAAGCCATTCCCATTTTCTTCCTGACAGTTAAAATTAATTACAAATGGCATTATTTGGCTGGATTTAAATAGTGCTAAGCAAAATAATGATGGTTTTGTCTAAACTAGGGAAATGAGGGGTAGGATGGAGTAGTCTCTTGTGTGAAGTGGCTTAGAGGAAGGTCACTTGTGCAATTGCTTGGTTTTAGGCGGTGGTTTTGATCGCTTTGCTTGCATTCAGTGTTCACTCTTCATATGCCTCTGTGACAAACAAGATGAAAATGTGACAAGGATTTCAAGTGGATTGCCATTAAAATGAAGCAAAAGTAAATGAATGTGTATTGAGAGATGAATTTTTTAACTTGGTTGCCCATAGTTCAATAATTTTTCTTCTTTCAAAGAAACTTTTCAGGGAAGAAACAATACATAGGTTTACAATTGAAGTAGTAATTTGACATTGTTTGGATTTTTACTACCTTATAGGGCTTCTCTGATTGGTCACATATACATTGACTATCAATTTAATGAACTGTAGGTTTGTACACTCAACAGTGAAGTTTTAGCTATTGTAATCTTTGTACTTTTTAATCATTAAAAGTTTCCCTTTTCTGATTTTTGTCATATGAATTCTTACTCATGCAGGTAATCCCATTAAAATTCTCTGAGACTGCTAGTTTGAATAGTCTGGTAGTCTGGGTCTAAATTAATAAAGGAATCTCATTTCTATTCTTCTAGAGTAGAGGTATATAAAACACTGAAAGTGCTTTAAGTGTTCTTTAACCCAAGCAGTAAAAGATACCATAAATTTAAAAAGTGACAGTTTCTATAATACATAGCAAGAACAGCAGAAATTATGGTGACTGCTGAGATGCTGAAATTACTATGAATTTCCTTTAGTTAAAAGGAAAATGGGGATCTGAGTTGGCTTTTCTTGCACTGGTATTATGCCAGTGTAATGCTGCTGAGTTCAGTGGCTGTCAACCCGACTTGCATCTGTGTAGGAGTATATATATATATATATAGCCATTTCAGGAAAACTGATCCAGTTAGATGTCTGGGTTTTTAGTGGGAAGAGAACCATATTGTAAAACTCTGTCAATAGTTAAAGGTCCCTACTACCATTGTATTTAACTTTTCTCTAACCTCTCTAAAAAGTTCATTTAAATCAAAGTTATGTACATGTCCAGCAACTTGCAGTGTTTTAGATTATGAGGTGAATTGAAGAAGGTAGTTCTGAGAAAAAAACCTTGAAATATTGGACAGTTTAATATTTTGTCAAGTATTCTAACCTTTTGCCATAAAGTGGTTTTTCAAAATGAGTTATTCTTGAAAATTTCATATATATTTTACCAGCAGTCTTAAATGACTGCTGCCACCAAATGTTTTAATACAAAGTTGAGCCATCATTCTGAAAAAATAAGTAGTTGAGCAAATCCCAGGGATTTTATAAACTTGTTCTATATATAATAGAGTTTGTAAGCCACTTCATCGGAATCAGCATGCCTGAAGGAAAAAACTTCATAGGTCTTTCAGAGCTTTGAATTCTACCATGCATGACTTCTCAGAGTTTTTCAGCATTTGCAGCCTACCCGACAGGTTGAGAGACGCTGCAGATGGCCAGCTGAGCTAGAGAGATTTTACACACTCAGCAGCAGTCATTTTTGCAGATCACAGTGGCTGAGCAAAGTGCTCAGGCTTCCCAAAAGCAACAGCTCAGGGTCTGCACTATGAGCACTTGCTGCAGAGAAGTGCTGCTGTGAAGGTCTCCCAGAGAAAGCTGGAGTGCATCAGCTACTTTACTTTCTCTGTGTGTGTATGGTGGTATTCTCATGCTTTCCATGATCCTCTTTCAGAAATACATCCGGTCATTGGAGGATGTTTCAGAAAGAAGCACTGATGCTTTTAATTATTAGCAATGCATGCTATATAAAGCTGAAGAAAAAAAATAACATGGTGGTGGAATCCTGAAGGTGGAGGTCCGAGACAACTTTGCATGGAAAAGATGTATAAAAATATACAGATTTCTGCAAAACGGGATAAATCTTTCCTATTTTAGAAGCCTTTTTTATATTTTAGCATTCCTTAGGCACCGTCATTGATTAACGTGTTCAGTAAGCTCCTCAGCCTCTCTGATAGGCTTTAAGTTTTGGAAGATACTCCTGGACTATGCTACGCAGTCACTAATTTCAAACAGGGGCTGACTTTTAGAACCAAAGTGAAGCAGCAGTTCCTTCTTCAGAGGGGAGGTATGGGATTGTGGTCTCTAATTTGTCCATGTTTTCCTGTATTTGCATACTTTTATTGTCGAACTATATACATCCAAATTCCAAATATATAACATATTTCAGAGATCTTGCATCAAGAAACACTTACAGAAATAATTTCAAATCCTCCTCTTAGAAGCTATTTTCATATGTGTACCTTATAAAAAATGTGCACCGTATAAGCAAATTCTCCCTAATATTCCCCGCCTTGATTTTCCACACAATTCAACAGAGAAGTGAATTACACTCATGGGAAAGTAATGCAAGGAAAAAGCTAGTGCAATAAATATCTCATTGCCCAGGACATCCTCTTAGGCCCTGATATTTTATGATGCATTTTCCTGGACACACATTAGCACATACACTCACCCCATGGGATTATAGCAATCATGCCTTGAAAATATATTTACATTCTCTAATAGTGAATCACCTGAATTTATCCCAAATAAAAAATAAATCATCCCACTTTTTGTATTCAGTAATTAGATTCCTTTTGCACATTTTTATTTTTGATGCATAAGTGTTTCTATAAATGGATTAGATCTGGGTACTGTGATGAAAAGGTTATTAGAAATGTGACACAGACAGATAGTCCTTGTGTTAAAATAATTCCCCAGTGGCATAAGCAAAACTCTACATTGGCCTTGTGCGCCTGTAACAAAAGATTTTAGCTGCTGCTCTGGGACACTGTGTCATCCCAATGAAACATAAATAGGTCCAGGTCCCCCAATTTGTCTTTCAGATTTTTTACCGATTTATGTCCAGGATGGTCTGATTTGCTAGATATTATTTTTAGATCCCTAGTATTGATGAAGAGATTCAGACAAATGTATAGTTGACGTGCAGAAACATTATACCAGCCTTGGAGGCAATAGCAAAGGCATTGTCTGTCAAGCCGTGGTAGAGAATATGCTTTTTAAGTTCCACACAATATGTTTGTACTTCTCAACTAAAATTATAAAAGCTACCAAAAAAATCCACATGCTGTAAACGAGCAGAAATCATGTTCCTATTGCCATGAATGCAGTGCTGAATGCAGTATTTAAAGAAAATGCAATCCAAAGGTTCAAGATTAAGATAAACGACAGTAACTTTCGCAAGCACTTGCGAAAACATCTGCTAACCTTTCCAAACACAACAGACTTTCACCTTGATGTGTTTGCATTGCTTGGAAAATGATCTGCTCTCCATTAAATTCAACACTAAATGGCCCAGTGGGTGTAATGAAGCAATAACATAATAAAAAATAAACACCCTATACTTGTAAATGCTGCCAGAGCTATCTGAATATTTTATAATGAGCAGATAATTGGAAAAAAATGGTTCCTGCTGCAAAAGTATAAATGATAATATTCAAACATAAGACCTAATTCCTCAATTTTTTTTTTAACAGAGGTGTTTTTAGAAATGCACTTAGAGAAAGGCAAAAGTAGAACTTTTTTTTTGATTTAGAAATATCATCCAAAGGGTAGCTGATTAAAGCACTAAAATTGCTCTTTTGGTCTTCTATGGTTTGTGTGTTTTCAAGGTCTTTTGTTAAAAATATCCACACAGCAGTTCCCTAAAACGAAAGTATAACGAAAAGGAGAGGGAGATTGTGGTTTGGATGTTTTTATATGTGGCAAACATTGCTATTTACTAGGACCTCAGGAGGTTTGAAAATTCAAACCATAAAACTCTGAAAATCTTTGGAAATTATCTTTCAAATGACAAGAAAGAATAATTTCTAAAATTGCTTATATTAAAAATAAAAAGGAAACCCACACACATTTCTGACATTTTTCCTGAATTGAAAACAAAAAATCTTAATTTTAGTTATGCCTTGCTTGTAGCCTTTAATTTCCTATTCCCTATTGTTACTGCATTTATTGCCAGTTTATTTTATTTCATGTCTAATGGCTGCATTTTTTTGTGCGTAACAAAGATTTTAGGGGTTGAACTTTCTTTCTGAAAATTATTAGTCTTTATTCTGCAGTGTTTGGGGTTTTTTGGGAAAGTGGTGGTTGTTTATATTTTAAATAGAATTCCCACAGAACTTATTCATGTGGCTTGCCTTTTGAATTCTTTACCTGTTTCATTTTGTAGATGTATTTTCATCTGCATATTGCCAAAATACTTATTTCTGAAGTACTTAACCACAAAAGGAAAAAAAAAAAAGTGACTGTGTATCCAAAGAGATAACCTATCAGCAAACTTGTCACAAACCCTAACCGAAACCTAATTTTAAAAATTGCCTACTTGGATACAGTGGTAGTTAGTGATTGTATTGGAGTGTTAAAAATGGAATTTACTTGTCTGCAAAAATGAGTTGCTTGTTATGCCCAAACAGCTGTTCATGCTCTTTCTTTCTGCTGGGATAAAATTTTGATTGGATATTTAGGTACTGGGAAAACTAAAGATGTTTAAGGTGGAAAATGGCACTTATAGCATATCTGGATGACAGGTTGTAGGCTGATTTCATATATAGGAGTTGATCCAGAGAGACTGAAAAAAAGTGATTTTTATCTATGAAATCAGAAATAATACTCTTATATCAGCAATAGTGTAGCCAGCAGGACCAGGGCGGTGATTGTCCCCCTGTACTGGGCACTGGTGAGGCAACATCTCGAATCCTGTGCTCAGGTTTCAGGCCCTCACTACAAGAGGGACATTGAGCTGCTGGAGCAAGTCCAGAAAATGGCAATGAAGCTGGTGAAGGGTGTGGAGCACAAATCTGACAAGGAGCAGCTGAGGGAGCGGGGATTGTTTAGTGTGGAGAAAAGGAGGCTGAGGGGGGACCTTGTTGCTCTCTGCAGATACCCAACAAGAGGGTGTAACCAGGTGGGGGTTGGTCTCTTTTCCCCGGTAACAAGAGATAGGACATATCCTCAAGTTGTGCCAGCAGAGGTTTAGACTGGATATTAGGAAAAGTTTCTTCAACAAAAGAGTTATCAAGCACTTGAACAGGCAGAGCAGGAAAGTGATGGAGTTGCCATTCCTGGGTTAAAAGACGTGTGGATGTGGCCCTTCGGGACATGGTTTAGTGGTGGACTTGGCAGTGCTGGGTTAATGGTTGGACTCGATGATCTTAACGATCTGTATCAACCTAAAAGATTCTAGTTCCCTATTCTATTTTTTCCCTTCCCTTTAAAACCTGTACTAACTGGCTACCTTCTCAAAAATACTGCGAAACCCAAGGTCTTGTCTAGCAAAAGCAGCCTGAATTGCGGTCAGATGTTTTTGTCCCTTCTTTTTGATCTCAGTCAACTCCGACTGCCGTTGACAGGAGCTTCGAGGCTGTGAGCACAATTTCCATATGTGGAAATCAAGAATATGGAAAAAATAATGCACTTCAGGTTGCTTGACAGCAACAAATTTTCTTGGTAGGCAGAGCCCGCATAGCTTTGCTAGCTCTACCATTTGTCATGTTAATTACTGCCTCAGGTACAAGGTCTGTACCACAATATACTGCTGGTGGAGAGGGAAGTGACAAAACACAAACTGCTCATTTTACCTGGGTGGGAAGAGCATCCCTCTGTTCCTGGATGCCACACACATAGCTGACCACGTGCCTTTTTCTGGCCCTATTTTATGCAGAAATCTTTGTTTTCACAAGGACCGTTTCTGAAAATTTGAATAAAAAGCAAATGAGGGAGTTTTTGTGGCTCGTAAGTCATCACAGAAGCACAGTAGTGCTTCTCAGATTTTAGAAGCTGATGTTTGCAAATTAATTACTTGGCCTTCAAATAGTTCCAAACCACCCAAAGTGCTCCATTATGTTAGCACAGGCTTGAGAAATAGATATGTATTACTAGCTAATTGAATAACATATGGTGTTGATTAGTGCTTAGCTCTTTTTATAGAACTCAATTAAAAAACTGACTGCAGTATATTTTGAGACTATGAGATGTTTGTTGGTTGCTTCTGGCACGAGGGAAATGCTGAACCAAGAAATGATGAACTTTTTCTGTTCAGTCCATATATAAGTTTTTTAGGATCTCTTGGTGAATTGGCTGTGATGGAAGATAGGCTGGGGTTTGTTCATTTGCTGCAGTATTGAAATGCATCCTTTCCTGAAAGATTTAAGTGCTCTCCCAGCAAAGCAAAACAAAAGCCCAGGCTTTTATTTTCTGTGCTATTGCTTAAGGTATACAAATATACAATGAGCCTGTTTCAAATGGATAAGTATCTATTCTTATAGGGTTCAGTTTGCAGAGATGCATTTCTTGGGAGGAGTTCTAGGACAGAGACATGAAATGATAAAGTCCTCCAATCACAAATAACATCAATCTCATTTTGCCTCATTCCCCTCGAGGAATAAACATGTGAGGAAAACCTGCCTTTATTTCTTTTGCTTGATACAGTTTTTGCTTAAGAGAATATTTTCCTCTTACACTTCACAAAAACACCTGAGATGATGATGATTATGATCTTCTTATTATTCCCATGGATGATTGAAGTGGTGTAGCAGCTAGCAGCAGTGATCAGACTGGGAGGAGCTGATAGGATGCAGAGAAACAATAAACAAGAAAATAGATGTTTCTCTCCCTGACTTTTCTTCCCCCCACTGCTAAGATGCCTCTTTTACTCTATTTTGCATGGAATTTTAAAAGAGAAAATTTGGTCAATACTGGCTTCAAATGTGATGTGATCTGAGCTGTATTAGGCAGACAGCAAGAAGAGATACTGAGTTTTATCCACAGTTTTATCACTGACTAGTAATTTAGCTCTTGGGTGTATGACCTGACAAACTCTTCCTTGATTTTTAGAAGCAAGTGATTATTCTTGCTCACTAAAACTCATAGTAGAAAAGTCTTCCTGCAGTGTAAAATCACTTAATGCATATATTTTCCAGATTTTCACATCAAATTTAATTGTATTATATCCTATTTTGTATTTAAATTTAATCTGAAAGGCTTAGAACAAAGGAGGTCCTGAAAAATCGATTGGTTTCTAAACAGCATTTCAGATCCCAGTAGATTCCCATTCCACAGTATCTCTTCCACTGAATGATGTTCATTCATCCATCTGTCCATCCAGAGAAAACAGATGAGTCCTGCAGCGTATCCTGAAGGTTACTCAGGTCATTTGGGAGGGAGCTGTGTTTCACAGATGCAGTGCTTTCGCTGTGAGTGACCTTTCACCGCTTTGCTGTTTAGTCCTTTTTGCTGTGTGTTTGTTCTGCCACAGCCGTGATGTGCAAAATAGGCTGTTCATGACCTGAATCGCTCTGGGCTCTAAACCAGGAGCAGGTGCAACCGCGACCAAAACCAGAAGGCTACAGTGTTGGGATCATCCAGTGATAATGGGGGTGGAAGAAGCCAAAGATATTTTATTTTTGTATTCCTGATCCTTCCCCCAGGCTGCCCTGCCCCCACCATCCATGTGGGGCAATATGATCATTTTAGGCTTCTCTCAGGAATAAATTTCTAGAGCTAGCATTTTATTCAGTGAGATCAACTAAAGGTTGCAAAGGCAAATTAGGACTCACTGTCTTTTTGGTAAAGGCATCACAAATACCCAATGCAGGAGGGAGTTTTAAGCAGCGTAACATAAATAGGAAGACTTCAGCACAGAGATAATTTTGGGAAGGGTCCTGTCACATAGCTTCATTCACAATGTGAAAAAAGATTCTGAAAAGGCTGATGCAAAAGTCACTGTGCTACAGTGACTTTCATCAACTGGTGGTGTCCAATCACCTGAAAGATATAGCCCCAAATTTATGAAGTTTGAAAAGACATGAAGATTCCAGTTATTACTAGGGGTCCTTTTGTGTAGCATGCCAGTAAAATCACCCAAATATGTGAAAAATGAGAAGGTGATGATTAAGGAGAGGATTTGATAAGTGATCAATCTCTCTCTTTTTTTCTCTTTTTTTCCCTTTTCTTTTTTAAACATTGCATTAACAACAGTTTCTTGAAAACAGCTGGTATCTCTCAGTATTTGTTTTTATCTGTTGATATCTCAAAAATGAGGATTACTATTATTACCTGCAAAAGTTCAGTCCTCTTAATGTTTGGAGAGACATTATCACAGGCAGAGCAAGATTCATCCCATCTAACCTGAGATCATCATGTGCGGAGACATCAGCAAATGAAAAGGAATACTCTGAGAATAAAACACCTGAGTTTATGCTTTAGTCTGCTTCATAGTGAAATGACTCTTCAAAGGCCTTCTTGGTGAAATTTAAAGTGTCTAGGAATAGAGTAGAGTCTGGGAATGAGTAACTGAGATGCAAACATCTGCATCTTTGATGATTGCTACTTAAATGTCTTTCACAGTTGTGGAAAGAAGTATTAGAAATCACTGACTATTGTAATTAGTGGACTTTTGTCCTTTATTCCCTGTCCCATCTTTTCTATCCTTCAGCTATTATGGGAACGTATTTATTGTAGCAACCTGTTGGGAAGTAAACAAGGAGATATGATTTAAGATGTATAGAATCATA
>WEIT01009768.1:1729-20646 GCA_013389985.1 Dryoscopus gambensis | reverse complement strand
GACGTTTTGGAGAAAACCATCAAATGTTTTCTATTAGAGCATTTAAACTTACCGTTACAATGTGCATGATCAATTTTCAAATTGCTAACATTGGATTTCCTCAGTATTACATGTTTTATTAATGCCATTTATAAAACATTGCATTCCCCAAGTTGTAATAACATCAAGCATCAGTTAAAACAGCAACTAGTAAAATGTTTTTGGCAAGACTGACAAGTATAGCACTAGCAGATCCAGAAGTGCTCTGTTCCCTGAAAGCTAATGAAGTTCTGGATCGGGACCCACTGAAAGTTTATCAGTGCTCTTGACTCCACACAGCAGAGCACAGAAAACAACAAAGCCACCTACTCCTTGCCTTCACAGCTAAAGTGTGTTATAATAAAAAATACACTGGAGATCATTTGCTTGCTTCTCTGAAATACCCCACAGGCACCATGCCCACACGCACACAGACTGGGGAGGGCACAACAATTGGTCTCTCCCCTCTCCTCCAGTGAGTGCCCTATAAAGAGAATAGAAGAAAAAAATCTTGGTTCACTGAGCCACTTACTATGAAATATTTTGAAACAGTAGTTTGCATAAACACCAAGTAACAATAGGCTGAACTGCAGCTTAGCTCAGGGCATAAACTGTGATAACGACCTCTTTGTGAAAGAAACTTATAAACGAGTTTGGTTTCTGAAGTATTAAATGTCCTCATTTGTTTTAAGTCCTAAGGGATCTGGCCTCTCAGCATCTCTGCAGAATCAGACTGCCATTTAGAGTAGCATGGTCTTATGAACAATAGCCTTGGATTTGTTGCAGTATTTATGGCCCAATTTTAATCCTTACCCATAGTCTTCAGCAGGAGTAAAAATTCAACACTAATTACAGCTGCCAAAGCACGTCTCTGAACTAGTACAGCCGAGGCAGATACATAGCCAGGTAAAACATGCTTAACAAACTTCTCCCGTATAAAAAAGATGCCAGCTCTCTCTCTTCACTAAAATACACTTTCTTTTAGCTTGTTTTTATACTCTCTTCCAAGACTTAACTACTCCATACTTTGTACTTGTTTTCATTCCATCTGAGCTTGCAAAAAATCCCCATTCAGTATCAAATTCTGAATTTAACTGATAAGCTGTTTCACCTCCTCCTTTAAATCATTAGTAAGACAATCTACCTGAGCTCGATATTGATCCTATAAGCACTGTTCTCTGCTTTGTAGCTCAAATTACTGCCACATCTACTATTTTTGCTTAAAGTCCTTCAGCAAGTTTCTAGTCCATGCAATAGTTAGGCCAATAAAGTTGAGGATTTTTTTTCCCAAGTTTTACGAGGAATTGCTTCCAAATGGCTTGCCTGAAGTATGTGCCACATGCAGTATTTTTTTGACCTGCAAAATATTGTCATTGGATTTTTTTAGAAGCAGATAGTATGCTTTTTCGGTTACTCATACCAGCAGTTCATCTGTCACAGCTCTATTAGTTTCAAGTCTACTAGAGATGTACCTTCCAGTGCTGGTGTTAATATTTTATGTACAGATGAATGCAGAATTAACACCGAGGACTCTTACTGTCAACATACATACAGGGAGCCAATTTCCTTGCAGCAGATGCTGGCAAGCTGATACACACAGCCTGGCTGAAGAAACCTAGACTTCACACTATGCAGTTCATCCTGTTGAAGAAGCTGGTGGCAGCTGCAGCTCAACTACTTTCAACACCTAAGCCAGCTAGATATCTTATTAATTTCAGAGCCAAACAGCAGTTTGCTCCTGTACTTTTACATATTGGTGCTGCATTTCTTCATCCTGTCTGTTGCCATCAGCAGCCTTTCAAAATCCACTCGTTAATTTTATAAATTAGGTAGCTAATCCCTTTATATTTAAAAACAAAGCTGCTCTTCATTTGCAGATGTCCTTTCACTATTATTGTGAAACACAAATTCCCACCCACATATCTGCAGAACCACTCTGTTGCCTGAAGCCATCCTGGAACAAACAAGATATTAATACAGCCTCTCACTGTGCAAAGCCTGCGGGAACAGGCATCATCACACCCCCTGGCCTGAAGAAGGTCAGGTGTCTCAAGTCTCCATACAAATTGGGAGCACAAATCAGGTATTCAGACTTCTGAAACAAGCACCACAGATGCAGAGCCATTCAGTTACTTTTACTGCTCCTTGTAAAGTCTTTAGAATGGTCAAGGCAAGATTCTCAGCTGTCTCCAGCCAGAGCCAGCATTTCTGCCTCTGTATCTGTGCTTCTGCAACCTGACAACTTCAGCATTACAACTTGACTTCCATATCATGGCTGAGATGCTTCTTCTAATTAAGGTGTGAATAAGCCACATGCAGACTCCACCTTTGCATATTTGTGTTAAACTGGAAGATATGAGACAATTCCATTGACTTAGAGAGTGAAATCCATATGAGTCACATGCCTATATAACACATTACACTATATAATGCATGTAACAGCCTTTATGCTGCTGGCACTTCATGTTTAACATTCCAACAGATATCTTCACCAGGAGACATGGTCCCAGAGCTCTGGTTTCATTGCTAAAGAGCTCCAGGTAAAATATTTATTCATGTCACTGTCCCTATTGCATGAACGGTAAGACAAAAGTTCACAGTGTAGGAATTCGTAACAAACCATCCTACAGATCATCTTTGGAAGAATTACTTAGCACTCATACCTCTTCCTATTCTCCCCCACGCCTTACACTTGAAAGACTCGAGAGAAGAACTATCAATAGTTTGTATGCAGTTTGTAGGTTTCTTTAAAACCACTAGAATACAGAGGAACAAAAATTCTCTTTTGTTCAGCAGCTTTCCATTCAATAAAATTCCCCATTTGTCTTTCCTTTCCCAGACATCTTTCCTCTTGCTAATAAGTGCCGGCCTCCAATTAGAATTGACAATAGAAGAAAGTCTTTTTATGCTTTTCAGTCATCACTACATAAAACACCATACTGTTCTCCATTCTCCACTCAGTTCCTTCTTCTTCTCAGAAAAAAAAACAAACTTAGAATAAGTTTAGCAGTTTTAAACCTTTTCTTCTTCACAGGCCAAAACCAAAATTCTTTCCAATCCTCCCATTCTGGACTTGGAGTGCGAATACTGAGCATGAGCTGGGCTTGTTTGCTGCACCTTCAGCTAAACTGCTGCTGCCACCACTGTTCCTGCCCCCTACCATCTCATAAAATACTGGTTTTTACTGTACATATCCAATAAATGAAAAGAAAAAAAATTTTCCCCTAGACATATCACAGATCAGCCTGTCAGCCTGGTATGCAAGACTAAAATCCAAAAATGAACTGAAGGCCCAATGTGAAGAAGGTGGAAGGTATATGAGGAAAAAAGGAAACGCAAACAGTGATTTTAGAAGAGGAAAATCAGATACAAAAAGGAGACTGTGAAAGATGCAATTTGTAACATCTGGATACTGCCATCTTATTACACTGCTGTGTTTGTGTAAAATAGCTGCACACCTTAAAACATCAGCACAAGCTGAGAGAATCCATGCCAGAATCCCACAATAAAAATACCTCTGTTATTTGAACACAAAACACAGGCAAAATGGTAGGGAGGAATCAGGTGTCACACATTAAGGAAATGGATTTGAAACAGCAAAAAACCTGAGCAGTCTCCCAGGTAGGCTGAAGGAATCCCTTCCCCCCTTGCATTGTCCACTCTCCCAGCAATCTATATTTTCCCCCAAAGCTCTCCAGGCTCGCTGCAACTCTCTGGAAGTTAAGAGCTCCAGAAAAAACTGCACTGCTGTGGAGAACACTGAAATGACAGACGTGCCTCCATTACACCATGGCACACCTGGGACTGAGATGAAATGCTCAGTTCTTTTGTGTTTTCACAAACTACATCTGATCCTACCATGCCAAGGTACAAAAATCGTTGCTGTGTGTTAAATACTTTAAAATATGCCTCTTCCAAGCTGTCAGTCACTGAAAGAGCAACAAGTCTGACCCCTTGTACCACCTGGGGTCCTTCATATGACCCATCTCTAAGCAAAGGACTGCAGAGACCAAGCACTGGCTTTACCCCAAGAGATGCCTGCAAAAAAAGCTAGAACTCCTGGAACACTACTTCCCCTCTTAGTACAGCCATGAACCACACATCGGGAGCCAACCTTTGATAAGAGGCACAAACACCATTGAAACAGAGCTCTAAATCAGTGGAGCTTTTTATATACTGTAATAGATCCCAACTGTATTGAAACATTATTATTAAGCTCTAAGGACTAAGGATATGGTACTGGGTCCAGGACACATGCTTTTAAAAGGTCCCTAAATGCTTATTCATCTAATAAAGCACAAAAGCTCTAAAGAAGCTGCTGCCATCTGTTTTCTGGACTTTGACATTTCCATATGATCCCCTCCCTACTCCCACCAACTGTTATTTGGAGACAAAAGAAGAAACCAAAACCATAAAAACTAACACTAGGACTGCATTCTTGAGTCACAACACTCCTCTTGAGTAGTGAAAGGATGTCCAAAACTCTGCAACATGTGGTACAGTAAGTTGCGTGGTAGGCAGAGTTGAAGCTTTAACTCACCATATCTTTATTTCTAAAATTTAAATCAGACTCAGTTTCTTTTGAATGTAGTTCTTTGCAATTTAATGTGAATACTTTTATCATCTGCAATTTGAAGTAAACATATTTGTTTTAAACCAACAATTTGAAAGTAGTGATTGAGGAAGAAAGGATAGTTAAGTGCCAGCTTTCCTTTGATTCTCAGGACTTCACAACTGGGACAGGCAGGGACTCCACTAACCACACCATAGATTAGGTTCAGAACATTTTTTGTCCATATCATATAAAACATTAGTCTTTCGGATAAGCAAAAAAAGTAACTTAATGATACCAGCAGTGATTAGATCAGGTTTATTTTTAAAAATCAAGTACTGTTTAAGCAGTTACTTTTCTATTTTCATGTAAAATGTGGTACAGAGCTTGTTTTGGGGAGGGCGACAACGACTGTAACATGCTTAAAGGGCCCCCAACCACTGCCTACTAATTACAAAAGCAACCTCCACCTTCACCCGTTATTTTAGTTTAGGTTATCATCTCAGAGGTAGTCTACAATCTCCAGTCCCATCAGGACATCATGGTAACTGCTTTAAAAGCTCAAGTAAAGACCCCATTAGTAACAGGGGACACTGACACCCAAGCAGCACGTGCAATACCTGAAGGTCAATTCCTCCCCAGCCAAGGACATGAATTAAGCATCCTTGTCTCTGCAGGGAGTAGTCTGATAGCTGATCAGAATCCACAACACTGAAGATTCACAACATTTCTCAAAACAATGGGTTAAACATTAGAAACTGTACAGAGAAAGGCAGAGATGGGATTCAGCTTCTCAAAGCACACAGTTTCTCACAGCCCAGGAGCTCCACAAGCACAGCGCACTCACAGCAGGGTACTGCACAGCAGCTGCTGGGTCCAACAACCTCCACTGGGACATGCCCTACTTTTATGAGGTATGCCAGCCCTAATGAGATGCCTGTGTTCTGTTCATATTGATCTTCAGGTTAACCACACCATCAAAAAGAAAAATTTAAAAAATAACTGATCACAGGAAGAAAAAATATCTGCAGTTTCCAGTCCACACAACCTGCATGAACCTTGCACATACTTGTATATACATATCAGCTTAGAAACAAGAGAACCATGTGTAGTCATTTGTTTTAAAAACAGCCATACAGTATTTATTCTCTAAATGTGATGGCACTTGATGTTTTAAAACTCTAAAGCTCAAAATGCGAATAAAGGTCACCTTGTCCTGGGGAGAAGAAAATCTCTCAAAGAAGCGTTGCTATACAACAAGCTACTGAACCTTTCACAAAGGCAATGTGCATTTTTCAGAATAGCTATTCAGTCATTTGAAATTACTTCACCACATCTTTGACTTAAATGCAAAAAAATGCTAGTGGCAGTACTGTGCAATAGAAGGACAGCAAGCCACTAGGTTTCCGTGGTGTACCCAGGATTCCAGGTACCACAGGTATCAGTCACTGTGTAAGAGACAGCGCACTGCAACAGGCTACCCAGAGACGGTTGTGGAGCCTCCCTCATCAGAGATACTCAAGAGCCATCTAGATGCAACCCTGTGCCATGTGCTCCAGGATGGCCCTGCTTGAGCAGGGAAGTTGGACCAGACAACCTCACTGTGGTCCCTTCTGTGGTTCTGTATCACCCCAAGGCCATTGTTAGAAGTAGACATGGCCAAATGTCTACGAAATGGGCTACTTAAACACTTTTTCTTGAATCCCCACTAGTTACTTCACCCATTCAACTAGTCAGACATAACCAGCAATTCCCATGAATGTGCTAAGAACGCCTGAGCTCAGCAATTAAAATAAAAACATTCATTAGATTTTTATACTTGGGCAGAATAAAACCTAGTTCTATGTTGCCTTTAAAAGTCTACCCTAACAAAACATCCTCAAACAGCTTAGACTTCCAGCCCACACATGTTGGTTATCAAAAGCAACAGACATGAGAAACAATGAAGAAGAAAGCTTGCACACATTTCTTCCTTAGATTCCTAAAACCAGCTGTACTGAAAAAATAAAGGTAAGTCAACCACCCAGCACCAGCAGAGGGACAGTCACAAGCACCAGGGATTAAAAGCAATTGTGCCTGATACCTTGAAGGAAACTGCTTACGAGGGTTGCTTCATTTTATCCTTCCAAGATGAACTTCTTAACCAACAGTAATGCAGCTACAAAAAACATCTTGCAAAGCAGCAAAACAATTCTGCAGTTCCTTGTTGCTCTGGAGGTCATCCCCAATTCTGAGTTTAGCTCAGTCACAGTGCTCGCTCCTGCTATACCAAACAGTACTCAGAAGTCTACAAAGACCCAATCTAAGCAGCAGAAAACCCCACAATATGGCTACACTCTATTTATAAAAGTTAGGGCCAAATCAGGTCTCAAAATATGGCTGTATTAACTCTGATGGTTTTATGAACTAGTTGCTAGTTTTGACAGTTCTAAGGATACTTGTTGGAGGATTGGAGAATAACACACAAAGGTCCCACAAATAACTGTCAACAGAGCCAAGAGATGCACACACACACCTGATCTGTGGACAGTGATCTCAGCATCATCACCTAGTCCTGGACACACTCATACCACTAAGGCAGTGTACAGAGTTATTCCATTTCCTGACAAAATCACTGACCCACTGTTCCAAGAGACCCATCATACCATGCAGACTAGACTTGGATGACCTGTCTAGACAACTCAGTACCAAGGCATACAGAAGTACCTCACTTGGAGGACAAGCAACGTAGAGGTAGAAAGTTTTGTAGAAACTTGGCACTGACTCAGACACTGAATATATTGTACGCAAAAATGACCTTCCACCTTCTGACCTGCAGACAGTTCTGAGCTTAAAATTTCACCAGGTGAAAGACTAAGGCCAAATGAAAGCCTACAGAGGAGTGAACCACAGCAAATGAATCTACATACATAACAATCACAGCAGCCATTCTTGAACTGCAGAGCAGTTTTTAAGACCTTTCAACCTCCACAGAGACTGCCCCAGTCATCAGGATCAGTTCAGCCCGCAACCTCTGAACGCTCAGCACATGCTTCTGAACAACAAGAAACTCTTTTGCAGAAAGATGACAGGCAGTTGAGTTCTCAAACAGATGTCTTCAGCCCAGCTGTATCGAGTTTGTAGCTTGTCTTCATTTTGCCACCTTACCACATTGTTTCAGGTTTTGGGTTGTTTTTAAAGACTCCTTGGTTCTCCCTATGAGGGCCGACAAGTAATAGCTCTTTCAAGCTCACATGTAGGCAAATAGCCACAGGCAATACCCTACATAAGTTTAGAAGCTCTGATCAAAGAGCTCCCTGTAGGAACTTGAATTGGTGTGTTTATGTAGAAAAGGTTTATGTAGAGCATAAATAAAACAATCCTAGGAACACGCAAAGACCACATATTGTACAAAGTGAGATGTGACAGAGGATCTGTGAGATGGAGCAATTTAAAAGTATAGGAGCGTGCCATGACATGGAAAACAGTAAGAGAGGGGGGATATGAAGGAGCAAGTTTTAAAAGAGATCACAATTTTCACTATCTACCACTATCATCTATTCTAGACACTATTGGAGAAGTAAGTTTGAAAGAGTAGAAGAAAAATGCATTCAACACACATGCCAAAACAAGAAATCAAAGCAGCCATCCCCAAAATAGGGCGGAGCTATTTAAACCTCCTTTTTCAGAAAAAGCATAAGAACAGCCTACTGGTGAAGGCAGAATCCAAGTCTCCACCATTTTAACCTTGACAGTGGTGCTCAGAACACAGAGCCCTTAAGCTGAATGGTAGTTCTGATATAGCAGAAAATGAGTTTTGCTTCAAGTTCTGGAGTGTATCTTTGCAACTACAGGTATTCATCACATTTTCTAGCTTGCCTTTTCTTAGAAGTACTAAGGAGAATTATAAGCACAGAGATAAGATTTTTATTTTTTAAAAGGACGAGTTTAATATTGCTCTGCATAAGCAGGTGAGCACCCCTTACAGACTGCAACGCACACAGGATTTTGCAAATAATTATTTCTACTGTCTATGGGCAACTATGCAAAGGAAAGTCTAAGACCCACAAAAGTTATCACACCACTAACATGGCTATTTTGCTAAATGACTTCCAACTGGGCAGCCTTGTTTGCCCTGTAGAATATGGGCAAGTCTACAGAATTACACACTTTAAGTATATAAGTTGGCCAAAAATGGCATAGCCCACTGGAGCCACAGCCTCTTCATTTTTCTACTCATGTGAACAAACTCAAAAGAGTTTGCTTCCTAGTCTAGCCCGTTGAATCAAATCAGGTTTACTCTATTTCCCTCAAGCATAGTTTTGGTTTTATCATGACTTCAGAGATATGAATAGCAGAGAAATGCATTTAAGCCTAGCCATTCTTTTCAGTGTAAGGTCAAATTTTTCCAAATATCTAGTATGGATTCAGCTGTACTCCTAATGAACTTAGACATACTCTAGAGTCAGCTTCCACCAACAGTAAGCACTTTTGGAAACTTTGACCAGAGCTATTTTACCAGTTCAATGTCCCACATATTACTACAGTGCCCTAAAGCCCAGAGTCCTCATGAAGGTAATTCCCTGTAGTACTAAGAAGCTTGCAGAACAGACTGTTCCTGCCTCTGTAATTTTGTATCTGTACTTTTAACAATGGAAAATACAATATTTAAGCTGGTCCTGTGGGATAGAGCACGAGACTGCTGGATCTTATGAAAGGAGTAATATTACAGTTGGTTTGAGTCTTGTTTCTGAATGCAGTGCAGCACCACATATTCTTTAGAGGCCTTTGTCTTCTGTACCTTCATGCATTAGGGTTTTAGTGAAATTCAAATATTAAACTTGGAAGACAAAAATAAATATCTCAATAAAAGCAAGGAGAATCCTCAAATCCTCTCCTAGGAAAAGTTTTGAGATCTTTAAAACCACCCAATGTTTAGAGAAGAAAATTCAGAATAGTAAGCAATGATCAAGATAAGGCTGCCTATTTCTTCGTAACATTTGACAAACCATTATAAAAAACCAGAAAAGGTAAAATATTTCCTTGCAATTGCAGCCTGGTGAGCAAGGATTAAGGAACTTTTCTACACAGGCAGAAGACTTTACAAATCAGTTGCAAGGTTGCAGAAAGGCACCAGAGCCTTGGCCTCCATCCAGCCTTATGGACCAGCAGGGAATTCCGTAAGAGGAAACATTCAGTCATTCCCTAGCAGACAACATACTGTTCCTGGAACTCAGGAAAAGGGTACTCAGCACAACAAACAAGTAGTAAGAAATAAGGACAACTGTGTCAAGATTCCGGTTGTGCCGGAATGCCTAAATAGGAAAAAACTGGCATTACTGAAGTCTAATGAAGAATCAGAGTGTCTGACATCTTTGGTTTGGGAAGAAGCTTTACTTGAGACAGGACAGTGAGCTGCAGTTAGCCTACACACCTCATCATATTAAGAAACTGTTCTTACCAAATACAAGTGCATACACCAATGAATGTTTCTGTGCACTGTCAGAGACCATGTATTACATATACCACACAAACCATCTTTTGTTGTCAGCTAAGACACAAAGTTAATTTACACTTGCACTGGCAAACTGGAGGAGTTCGGTAAGCCCAGGGTCAACATGCACCACCTCCTAACCATAAAAAGGACTTAAAGAAAACAAACACCAAACAAACACCTCCCCTCCAAAAAAAGACCCTACATACTAGGTTTGAAGAGAGTGATGATAACACTTATGCTTTCAATACTGTTTTTACAAAACAGAAGCCTAAAATGTAGGGATGCAAATAGTTAAGAGGTGGGTTCACAAGCAGAATTTTGCTGTAGTACCGCTGAATTAAAACCTGGTGACCTTTAGCATTCACACCATCACCCTCAACAGCTTTGCATAGGAAGTGAAGAATATTATATTCAATAAAGAAGGCAGGGGAATTTCAGTGAGAAGAAAGTAACTGTTCAATTTGGAACTTGACCAGAAGACAGGGGTTAACACACTAACACTTGTGGAAAGAAAAATATACCAGTACTAGGAATTTCTCATGGAACAGAAGGTATTCCAAACCACAGTTTAATCTTTCTTCTAAAATAGCATACGTTCCAGGAGCATAGTTTTTTCTCATGTGGAGTATCTACGGAATGTTTATTTTCCAATTTGGGAAGTGTAGCGCTAAACATAGCACTGCTGGCTGCTCCTGCTCGGAAACTGAAGAGACCAGAAGCAATTTGGACAAGGTACTGCGGTATGGTGAAGAAACAGACACTGATACCATTTGGAACTGCTTGTGAGTATTATCACCCCACTGTGCAAGAGACAAATTTCACTTGCAATTGATGAGATAGATCAAGTGAAATGCTAAGGCTTTGGTCACCTAAATATTAGGCTCACAATGCAAAATGGTAACAAATTAATTTTAAAAATAACAACTAGGGTAAACACTACTTGAAGGAGAAACTTATTAAGTTTTTATCAGGACATGCAGTATTTTTCCTACAAAATTGTTTCCAGTGAAAAAGGTTGATTTTAGCTGTATTCATGCCTTTCCTCCAACCTTTTCCAAATACTTGGTGGTACGTGAATTTGCTAGGGAGAATGGTAACAGAAACAGGAAGTTGAGGGGAAGCAGAATATTTCAGGAACAAATTTTTCATTCATAATCACAGTTATGGACATGAGAACTCACTCAGCTGGTCATCCAGTATAAACAGAAACTGAACACTAAAACAGATACCAGATCTGAACTGACATACACAAGTTCAAGACACAATACAAAGTTAGTCAATTAGCTAAGTATTTTTCTTTAATGAATTCAAAAAAGCAAACATTTTGCCAAATTGAGAATAGCAGTGGAAACTGGAACAATGGTTCAACTTAAGAGCTTACTTCGTTTGAATTAGTTCCTCATCTGAACCACATGACAAGTAAAGCAAAATAATTCTAAGAATAGGAACAGTCACAATAATGGGATGAATTAAGCAGTAAGAAATGTTTGGCCATATAGCATGAATCATTTAAAGTCAGGCTGTCAGGCAGTTAATAGTTACCCAAGAGAAAGACTGAAACATGCTTCACCTGTGTCATTTAAAAAACAAACAATATCAGTTAAAAAATACCTTTAAGTACTGTTTAAGTGTAAACAGTAACTTTTTCCCCTTAAAACACTAGCTATGCATTTGAATGATTTGAGCTATGAATGAGGTTCAGGAACTGTCATAGCACAGAACACACAGAAGTCGAAGCACGCAGCAGAAACTCACTCTGCCACTCAGAGGACAAAATAATTACCAAAATTTGTAAGACCAAGCTCTCCTAAAATTTGCCCATATTAGCTTTCCAGCACAGGATTGGTAACATTTTGCACGTTTACTTAGCTCTTGCAAAGCAGCCAACAGGCTTTTAAGAAAAACAATCATAAGAAAGTCCCAGGATTGCTTTACACATCCCTATATACACACTGAACAGTTTAGGTGATCATTTCTAATCATCTGTGAGTATTCTTTATTCAAAAGTACAGAAAGCACCATGTAATGCTGCAACTCCAAACCTTCCTCCCACTTCAATTATCTACAAACCCTAAGGCCGTCACAATGGTTCTTCCCTTGTGGTTTTCAAAGTCATGAGATGAACATTGCTGTCATGAGTTGGCAGAAATAGAACAAGAGAATGAGCATTGATTATTTAGTAGGCGACAGATGAGGGGAAACATAAGATGCACATACAGGAAAATGTAACACACCAATAATTTTCTTTGGGACCAATTAACATTAGAATTGGCCTGCATACTCTTAATCAGGACTGAGTTGCAATTTTTTGTCATGAAAACGGGGATCTTATCTAATGAAAGCCAGCAAGACACATTTTTGATTCAATAAATAAATACATGCTGAACTACAGCACAGAATAATCATTTGTCAAATACTAACACCAGCAACAATATGCAAGCTGGGGGAATAAATATTTAAGAAGTATTCCAGATGTTCATTTTGCGAGCTGTGTTATTAACGTCTCCTCCAAATCATCTCCTCCTTCATGATGGAAGACCAGAAGCACCCAAGCTATGGCCTTACAACTTGGAGTGCCGAGACAACTTCTCTTGTCCCCTCATCTATCTTCAGCTGATGAAGTGACACTAACAATTAGCAACATGCGCTTGTCCTAGGTTACAGTGTAAGATGTGCCCCCTCCCCCCTCCCCAAAAAAAATATTCTATCACCATCTGTTGAAACCAGGTGTAGCAATGTTCCCTGCCTCCTCCCTCTGCATTATCTTCTGTTAATGGGTCAGCTGTTGACACCAGGTGGGGCAGAGTTCTTTATCTCTCGCATGACCGATCCTCTCTCCACGGGGATATCTTCTGTTCATGGGCCATCATCCCAGTGTGAGATGTTCCACCCAGCAGGAGGAGCCAAGCATTCCCGACTGGATATAACCTGGGGTTTGGAGCAGCACAGGCAGCCTTTTCCACTGGATTCCCAGAGGAAGACCAGACCCTTCTACACCGCCGCTGGACTTTCAAACGAAGACCAGACCTTTTCTACAGTCACTGCCTCAACAGAACCATCACTCCAGGAGGACTGCAGCCACCATTTGATTGGACTACTGCCAACCCCCTGACTGTCAGGGGGTCAGGTTTGTACTCTGACTCTGTCAGTGGGTTGGTTTTTGTACTATTACATTTATTTTATTATTCCTATTAAATTGTATTTCTGACTTGAAGTCTCTCACTAGTTTGCTTTCAAACTAGTACACGCTCTTCACAAGTTGCTTTTTCCTGCCCTTCTGCTTTTAGTTCACTAAATCCCTTCCCTTTCACCACCCAAGCAGACACACTCTAGTCAAAGGGGATGTTCATTTCAGAACATTTAGTGTCTGTTCTCAAAGTGATGCCTGTGGGCTCATGTCCTTATCCCAGCCTCCCTGCATGCTACGCACAACAGCAACACAGGTAGAACAGGGTTTTGCTGTTGCTGGGGGTTGTTTAAAACACATACATTTTCTCATCTTGTTTCTTTTTTTTACTCAGCTCCTAACCATTATCACTACAGTGATAATTATATTGCTCAAGGTACTGAAAGCAACAGTTTGCGCCACTACCACCTCAAGTTAGCTGGTAAGCTTGGGCAGAAGCCCTCCAGTCAGTGTTCAGATGTTGAGCAACAACTGCACCCACCTTTCACACCTAAAAGCAAGCAAAATCATCCTGATGTAGTAGCCATGACATGGCAAGTGCCCTTGTGGAAACAGCAGATAGTCCATAGAAATTGCTGTTGCTGGATTTCCTCAATTTCTGTTCATGCTGCACCTATAGACACCTCTGCAGAACAGGACACCTGATCAAAGTATGGCAGAAAAGTTGATGGATTGTACAGCAATTGAGACATTTTTCTTTGTTTTCCTATTGCCTGAAACCCCTCCTATAAGGGCACCAACTTGCTGTTCACTCAGCTGAAAAGCTGCGGGATCTAAGTACAGGTATCGAAAAGAAACAACTTCACAGCATCATCACCTCAAGCAGTATTGAGGGTCAGTAATACAAGCAAAAGAGAAAATAACCACTCTGAGGCAGCCCAGTGTGGGATGGGTTCCCAGCCTTATGTTATGCATCTCTCTGCAGATGCTTGTTTTGTTGTGCTTACATCTGTGAAAGAAATTAAACAAAGGACTACTTCTGCTGTCCAACTATTAATTTTAAGTACTGAAGTAGTTATAAACTGCTCAGAATTACTTAATCTCTTAAATGCTGATGGATGGCTTGTTAATATGGCATTAAACCCATACAAAGGCAGAGTCATTGCCACCTGCAAAAAAGTTCTATTCAACAACAATACCAAAAAGTTCCCAAAGCAGAGTCATAAAAATGTGTTTCTGAAACACCACATTAATTCAATTACAAATACTTCCAATTCAAGGCAAGCTTTTCAGTAGAGAATTAAATATAAGTTAAAAATTAAATTGAATTTTAGAATAGTAAATAATAAAATATTAAATGCCATAACATACAAGTTTTATACTTCTCTACTACTTTTATATTCAAAGCCAAATGCAGCAATATGATGTACCTATCAGCTGGTGTATAAACACTAGATGAACGATAACACTCCATTCTGTTATTAAAAGAATAATCTCACTTCTACCCAAGCCTTAACATTTTGTGTCTCACAAAACATCACTAAAAATAGGTCCATTAAAGGAACATTTGAAAACCAGAGACAAGCAATCATCAGCTCAGATCTCATAAATGAATCATGAGTTCAACTGCCTTCCAAACAACATTTACTTCCACTGAAAAGTAAGTTTTGCTCGTGCTTGACATACTGACATCCCAGTCAGTGTGAGGAAAGATAATAAGATCTGTCAGTCTCTGGAAAAACTTTTAACAAACAAGGCTTTTTCCTGAAGAGTTGTTTGACTTGATTTTGCTAGCTTTACCAAGTCTCCCGAGGGGTATATTTTTCTCCACTGTGCCAGTGGCCTGCTAGAGACACTGTAACAGTGGAAGACTTAACCCCATCAGAAGATACCATCTCTCCCTCGTAATGCAAAAAGGAGCCAGGTTTACTTCAGTTTCATTTTAAGAGATTACCCCTGAGAATCAAGTTCAACTACAGTTTATGCCTAAAGCCCAGAAAATGAATATACAGTATGTCTTAACTATATTTTTAAAAAAATTCTTTGAATGGCAATTGCAGCTGAAACTCCCCAGAGGAGATGAAAATATTTTAGTAAATTTATGAAATATTAAGCCCAATGAATTTATAAAATGTTGAGAATAGCAAGACAACTCCTCCTACAGTGGTTAAACATCACACCACTAAGTTAAAGAGCCAGACCCCCTCCCAATTAACATTTCTGTTTGAAGACTAACTCTAATTTGAAATGTCTTCTTTGTCAATTACATTTTAAAACTTTTTCCTGTGAAGTATAAGTGCGCTGCCTTATTTGACACACAAAGTACTATCGAAAACAACCCAGAGCAGAAAAAAAAATTTTTCTTCCTTCAGTATCAAGCACCTGGCAAGTAAATGGAAGGTTCCTGCAAAGCCTTAAAGGTTATTAAAAGCATTCCTCTTTTTCCCTGGGGACTTAAAACTCAATTATTTTCATTCCTCCTTTTAAGCTATGAAATTACATCATCTCTTCCCCTTTGATTTATACTTCACAGTATTTTTTCCGCATTGTTCCTCAATTTGCTAATTCACTAATAAATAAAACTCCCTGTTAGTTTAGCCAAACTGTTGGCTCCCCTCATGAAATAATGAAAGAGGAAATATCCAGTATTGCATGTCTCTTGGCAAAACAAGACCATTCTTTATATTCAGCTAATTACATATATTTTATAATTTTATAATATTGTGTAATTTTAATAATTTGCAATTTATAATTTGTTTCAGCTACATAGGTCTTTGACTTAACTTGTCAAATCTTCGAGAAATAAACTAACAAAGTGCCTTGGAAGGATGACTGCCAAAGCATTGTGATAGAGTAGGAAAGTAGGAGCTTTCTATTTGCTCTGTGTTTGTTAACTTCCCCCCAAATAGAGCACAACACAGGGTCAGTTCCCTTCCCAGGCACTTGGTGCTCTCGAAGCCCGAAGTACCTTTACTCTGGCCCTCTTACTGGCCCTACATCGGGGCCTGCTGCATTCAGAAGATGCCTGCACACTTGTCACTCCACGAAACAGCTGCAGAAATGAGACCTCTGCTCTGAGACTTCAACCTCTAGTCCCCTGCCCAAATTTTTAAAAATTAATCAACAGTAGATTGACTGACAGTGACAGAAAAATTGTTGTCACTGAACACTACAGGGAAGAGCCTGTCTTCCTCGTCTTCATTCACTTCTATTGCATATTTATACAAATTGATACAAACACCTCTGAGCCTCCTCTTCTCTCAGCCGAACATTTCCAGCTCTCAGCTTCTCCTTGTATGAAAGATGCTCCAGCCCCTTTATCATCTTCATGGTCCTGCACTGGACTCTCTCCATTAAATCTGTTTGCGTCTTATGTTAAGGATCCTAGAACTGGACACAACATTCCAGATGTGACCTCACCAGTGTGGAGAAGACGGATCACCCTCCTCAACCTTTACCAATGCTCTTTATACTGCAGCCCAGGGTAGTGCTAGCCTGTTTTGCCACTAGGATTCACTGTTAGCTCACAGCTTATCCACCAGGACGCAAAGGTCCTTCTGGGCAAAGGTTCTTTCTAGCTCAGCAACTCCCACAGTTTACTGACGTAAGTGGTTGTAACTCCCCAGGCATGGGACTTTGCATTTCCCCTTCTTGAGCTTCATGAGATTTCTCTGCTCAATTCTTCAGCCTATTGAAGTCCCTCAGAAGGGCAGCCAAGCCCTCAGTGTTATCAACCACTCCTCAGTTTTGTATCATCTGTAAACTTGCTGAGGACATACTCCATCTAATCATCAGGCAATTAATGAAGATGATGAACAGCTCTAGCCCCAGTATTGTGCAGTATAGTAGTCCAGAAAACATAAAGAAACTAGTCAGAAAAAAAGCCCAAAGGTTCACCTATTTCGGGTGCATGGACAGCATTGCTTTTGCCATGTGATACTTGTATCAAAGTGCACACATAAAAGGCAAGACTGCAAAAAAAAGTAGTACAAGGTCTCCATATAGTCATTTCCCAAAAAGCAGGCCTTGCTTCTAGAATGCAAATAAAACTTCCTGCCTGCCTAAATCAACAATCCCTTCTAGGTCACAGTTCTCCCCAAATACCAGCAATGAGCACAAACCCACACAATCCTCAAAGCCACATAATCTTTCAAAGTTAAAAATGATGCAGCCTTCCTGCTACACAGAAAGTAAAGTAAGCCAACTTTTGGTTTTCATTTTCTTGGGGCTCTTATTTCCTTCCTTCTGAAGTAGTCATGACATAGGACCACATCTGTGTACGGCTAAATCCATAAAGAGCAACAAACTCTGCTGTGACTTAGTGAAGCAAGCAGTAGTCTAACATTTTAATGGGGCAAACTGCACTGTTACCACATGCTCACATAACACACAACTAGAAGTCAAGACAAACTTAAATTCATCCAGAGACCTTCTCTAGAGCTGAGCTGAACAGTCACACAAACATTTTGATTACAAATGACCACATCCATACCACTCCTTCTCATCAGTGACTACTATAATCGGGCAATCAGGCACAGAGTTTTCTCATGATCTTTCATCACTTCACAGAAGAGATCGGACTCAGCTGGGACTGACAGTGGCAGAGGGAATTGCATTATTTGATTATACAGTTTCAATGAAGGACATGCTTCCTCCTCCATAGGAGCAAGAAAGACACTACTAAGCAAGGGACTCTCCAGCATACTTGGTGTGGCAGTGTGCACACTAGGTTGAATTTCACAGGCTTCATGCCCATTTTGTTACCCAAAAAAGTAATGGAATTCCTTACCTGCAACAAATGACCGCTTTGCAGGAGAGTGCCAAGTCCAGAAAGCTCTGCCTGACTTCAAATGAAAGGGCATACTTCAGCGTGTGGCCATCAATAATCAGGGCAATATCATTTTCCTTGCCCAGTGACTCCCCCAGACTGGTACAATGCTGAGTCAGAGAAGCTCTTGTTGCCTGAAGGATAAACAGAAAGAAGATGTTTCTTCCTAATACAAGAAAAGTGCATTCAAATTACAGCAAGGTATTTCCAGACCGTGCAGCAGAGCACAGTATACAGGCACCCAAACTGGCACTGACATGAGCTAATGTGTTAACAGTACCTCACGCAGACATACTGGCTTGTGTCACAAATTAGCAAAAGCTGCCTCTGCTTTCCTAGGAACATATCTTGTTTCAGAGCAGACTCCAGCATCTTCACCATACAGTCCTGCATGATGCATGTCCCCAAAGCAATTGTGATACAGCCTTTCCAACTGTAGCCCAAATATATCAAATTTCCCAGGCCAAACAGAATCAGGCCACTTTCACACAAAGGGAAAGAGTGGGGGGAAAGAGGGAAAGTTGCTCTGCAATTCATTTTCTCTCACCCTACTCATTAGTATGGTAATCAAAACAAACTCACTCTGATTCACTAGAAAACTAGCCCCAAACTGGAGGCAAATTTACAGATTAAGTTAATGAGCATGACAGAGAACACAATCCAGCCATTTCAGACACAGATTACCTTTCGCACCTTCTTCTTTACAAGAATGACTGCATAATTCCCTGTTTCCCCACTAAAATGTGAGGGATTAGATTTATGACTTCATGGCATGCTTTATTTACACTGTACCTGAAAATTTAACACAAAGTAGACGACTGTGCTTAAACCATTAGACACCAGTGCTGGGAAAACAAGGATAAGTCTTCAGGGAAGAAAGCTGTTTTCTCTAGTTCAACACTACTATGCAGTGACA
>WEIT01009766.1:81390-99360 GCA_013389985.1 Dryoscopus gambensis | reverse complement strand
TCTCAGTCACTTCTCCACCCAACATGGAGATGTGCCTGGGATTGCCACAACTTAAGTGCAGGACCTTGCACTTCACTTCATTGAACTTCATAAGGTTCACCAGACCCAACTCTCAAGCCTGTTAGAGTACCTCTTGATGGTGTCCCTTCCCTCCAAAGTCTCAAGTGCCTCACAGAGCATGGGATTGTCAGCAAATTTGCTGAGGCTGCACTCAATCCCACTGTCCACATCACTGGTGCCACCTTCACTTGGTGCCACCTTCCAGTGCCACCCGTTAGTCAAGCCCATGGTTTTCCTTATCATGATCTGTTTCAGCAGCAATTACTAGAGCTCTTTCTGGCACAGGATGGAATCTACAGCAGGGTTTCGTGAGACAACTGTCACCCTATTTACAGGCTGTGTATTAGTTAATATAATCAAGGCATTGGTGCTGTAAATTAAATAGTATGGAAGACATTTTGCTGGCATAAGATCTGCACAGTATTTTCCATATGCTTGCTTATGAAGTATGAAAAATGAACAAAAATATACAAATTAGAAGTCAAGATGCTCAGAGCTTCTGAAAGGCTTTACCAGTACTCTATTATTTCTGTTCTGAGGAACTTTCAGGAGATTTCCATAATGGATAGCAATGAACTTTTCTTCCTTCTTTTCCTTCCCTTTTTATAAGTGATAGCTGCCAAATTTCATAAATCCTATAATGTTCTGCACTGTAATTAGTTTGGAAGCCTGTAATTGTTTAAGTTTAAGCCAGCAGATAAAGGATGCCAAACCACTTGAGCAGAAAAGTTGTATTAATGGCTTTGTATTATCACTTGCTGATTTATTTAATCTCTTTCGATCAAATTGTGATTCTCAAACAAAAACAAGAAAAACTCAAGTGGTTGTTTTTCACCATGAGGAGGAAATGGGCACAATGGACACACACACACAAACACACTGAGACAAAAGGGCTTTTGTGGCAGAAAGGGTGCATCAACAGTCTTGAACATCAGTCATGATTCAGAGGAAAATATGCTGTGGGAAGAGTTACATTCAGTAATGACAGCTAAAAATTATACAACATTTGGTGGCAACCAAAAGACTTGCCCCTGTGTTTCTTCACTGTGGTATCCCAGGACACCTTTCACATGTTAGTTGAAAACTAGTGCACTTATTCTAGTACGCAGAAATACATTAATCTGCACCACTGTACTAGTTTGAAAGCAAACTAGTGAGAGACTTCAAGTCAGAAATACAGTTTAAAAGGAAACATAAAATAAATGCAATAGTACAAAAAAACAACCCACTGACAGAGTCAGAGTACAACCTGACCCCCTGACGGTCAGCGGATTGGTAGCAGTCCGATTAAATGGTGGCTGCAGTCCCCCTGGAGTGATGGTTCTGTTGAAGCAGCAATTCTGTAGAAGGGTCTGGTCTTCTACTGTGAACCCAGTGGAAAAAGCTGCCTGTGCTGTTCCAAACCCCAGATTATATCCAGGTGGGAATGCTTGGCTCCTTCCCCCTGGGCGGAGCATCTCACAATGGGCCGATGTAATTCTATGAGTCACACAGTGGGTCCTTGATTGGCCATTAAGCAGAGATAGCTCCCAGAGGGAGTTATCAAGGATGAGTCATGGTGGGAGATAACAAGCATAGCCCCACCTGTTTTAACAGCTTGTGGAGATGATATAATAGAATATTTAGTTTTGGTTATAGCTTATACTGTAACCTAGGACAACCACTTACAGCCCTATACTGTTAACATCTCACTACACACAGACATTGTTCCTATGCGGTCATAGCTGGAGTAGCAAGAGTTTAGCACCAGATGTGAGAAAAGATGAGAAGTGTATTGAAAAAAAATGTGTCTTTGTTGGCATCTTTTTATAAGGGTTATAACAAAGGTCCTTTTCCAAAACAGTTAGAATAAAGTACTGCAGGGTTCATATGTTATTAATGGCCTCTGTTGGTGTGCACCATTTATATGATGCTGCCTTTCAGATACTGTGTTATCCTCTTGTATAAGATACTTTTACAGTAAGCATGAACAGAGGACAGCTCAACACTATGACATAGGAAGCAGTCTATCTAGTTGCTGTTCATCTTCACAGAGTCAACATTGCATGCTATACACAAATTCAACTCAAATGCATATGTTAAGATGCAATTTTGTTAGTTTTAGAGTAAACACATTCAATTTTTACAAAAGATACTATAGTTTGGTTTTATACTTTGTACCATAGCCCCCTGAATTAAGGTTTTTTGGTTCCAGTACCACTTCAGTCCATCTCTGAACTTCAAAAAATATGGGAGCAATTTCATTAATATTAGATTACTTTCTACTCCTGAATTCATTACATTCTGAATTTCCTTGATGGATCAAGGCCTCTGTGAGAAGAAAGTTATACTAAAGGTTTGACATAACTCACAAAAAGATGGTGTTATTTTTATTGCAGACAGCAAGAATTATACTCTCTTTGTATTTGCTTTTTAAGGATGGATAATGACACTCATTGAAGGAAACGTGCCTGGATTTGCTACCACAGCTAAAGGAACAGATCCTTGTAATGGCAGCTCATGAGTTTTTATCTTGGAGTGACTTTATGATGTGTATTCCCTATCGCCTGCTCTATGCCCAGACAATGACTGGGACAGCTTTACAACACTTTACATCATGGAAACTGAATTTTTGTAAAAACGGAAGGACAAGTAGGTATTATTTCAGATTTCTGATGTTTTAGGCTTTCTTTCAGTCATTGATTTTTCCACTGAAAAATGTTTTCACAAATATTTTTCTCTCTCCTCTATCCATCTGACATTTATAATCAGTACGCTACTCTTTTGATAAAATGAGATTTCCACTTCTACATTCCTACAATAAAACTCTACATCTATGAAAAGCATTTAGATATCAATGTCATCAGTAAAATTCATTATTGTACCTCTGTATAGGTAGAACTATTAAAATATTTCATTTAGTGACTCAGTTTAAGACTTATACGATGTTAAAGCCCTACCAATAGGCTGATTTGAAGACTGATACACAGGCCTCGTATAAGGCCTTCCGTCTCAGTAGACTCTCATCCTTTATAAAAAAGGTACATAATTCTGGATTTCCCCATGCAATTACATAGTGCTTGGCAAACTATATCATATTGCTAAGAGGACACAAAGCATTAAGTACATGTTACACAACATTTAATTTATTGCATTGTAGAGATGCAAGAGAGAAAAAATTTAATTAGCTGGTATAAAAAGTGAAAAGGGGCAGATGCAATATAACAGCACAACAGGAGAGTCCAGTAGGCTCTGTAAATATTTTTGATATCTAATCATTAAGACATAGTTATCTGCTGAGGGCCAAGGATTAGGACATTGCATCTTTCAGATGCATGGAGAGAGGGATGGGCTAGAACAGGAAGCCATGCTCCAAATAAATTCACAAACATTGACCTATGGGAGCCATACATTCCTTGGCAAGAGGCTGCGAAGATGGGTTAAGTTCAGCCAACATGCTTGCAAACCGTCAGAACTAAGGATAAAGGTCTGATGCTGGGCCAGGCCAGCAGCACCCAACACTACACATGTACAAAGGCACAGGAGCTTCTGCACACACAACGCACTGTGGAAGTCAGGGCAGGGCTGCCATTAATGCTCAGCCAAAAGAAAAGACAAACAATTGATGAATTCTTTCATTTTGGCTTGCATTGCAAGATGACTTGCTTTGCTATGACCAGCCAGCAGACCACACGGTTGCTCAGCCTGGATAGTCACAAAAGGAGTATCCTGTATAAAATGGATACAAAGCCTAGACTATCTCCAAGTACCAGTTCTGATGAATGTCTGTTGATTTAATTATGATTTAATAACATGCACTGACATTTACCTGATATTCTGAGGTTCCCCATTCAAGGCATTTTTTTTCATTTGAAAGACTAAATTAATTTGATAATATGCAAACAAAGTACTCAATTTGTAATTATGTGTATGGAAAACTTTGTTATTTCACTTGGACAATAAATGCTTCTCCATATGATCCTGCTCTTAGCATTGATTTACTGAGTACATTTTGCACTGAGACATTTGAAGAAAACAAATTAAAGCAGAGGATTTATGAGAAAGCCTCACAAAATCCCAAAGATGATATTGTCCTTACCAAACTCAGGTGGTATTCAAAAAAAAGAGGTGGGAAAGGCAAAAAGGAGAGAGCACAAGCTAAATTCCAGAAAAAATTAATTACTAAAATCTTACAAGCCGCAGGGGAGACATATGCCTGTAATCAAATTCTGGGAAAGAAGCCCCTGCAAACTCTCGCATTTCAACTTCCAACTCACTGCCATGTTCATTTTGTGGTGAAATGTGACTCTTATAAAACAAACAAACAAACAAAAATCAGTTACAAAATTTCCAGTTTTCCATGCAGCTGAAAAATCTCCCAAGTTCAAAACAGATCAGCAAGCTGCCTTCCAAACTCTTTAGAAATGAGGTAATGGCTTTGCGATTTCATTCCTTTTGCTGGAGCAAAGAATAGAAGCTGGGAAAAGAGAGTCTCAAAAAGTGTGCTCTTTATCCCCTCCCCGTTGGTTGCCTTCTGCAGCTTTCAGCCCCAGGAATGTAAGGGATGATGTAGTGCAGCCGGTATGTACAGAAGCACTTGCAAACCCATTGTACTTAATGAGACTTGGAAATCAGTCAGGACCAGGGCACTTCTTGTGATGCTTTTCATCAAGACCACAAAGAGGGACAGAAGAGAGGCGTGAAATGTTCCACAGTTTTTGTCAATATTTAGGGCAGGGTCTTTTAAAACTAGCCAGCTGATATCCAAACATCCTCAGCTCCCAGGAAGCTCCTGCTGAAGATCCTGTTCCTTTCAAGTATTGTCTGTGTTCTCTTTTGGGTCTCAGCCTTGAGAACACTGCTACTGCAACACCGGACCACTAGCCAAGCAGTCAAGGAGGAGATGCAGAACAAAACTCTTTTCCATACAAAAGGAGAGTTAGTGGAAGAGTGTGCTATTTTGAAGGGTTTGGGTGTTATTTTCTGCTTTACACTCAGCTCTCTGTGCTTGTCAATTCTACAAACATTTTAATATTCCTGACTTCACAGTTCTTCAGAGTGTAAACTCTAACACTACCAACAAAATATGTAGCCTTAGATTACACCAAAAGCCTCTTGTTTGGAGAAAAATGGGTCTGGGATGTTGTGTCCAGCCTTTGCAAAAGCGTGAAGTGGCCTGAGCCAAGTCCAAGGTGAAACAGATTTAGCCAAGCTTTATGACAAGTACATAAGCTGCCCAAATAGTTGTCATCCAGCATTGTCCCAAAGAGTGTCTCCACTGTCTCCCAAAGAGATAATTCAGGTTTCAGGTGTGCTGCATTTCATTTAGTAAAGGGCACATTCATACCACTGTGTATGCAGATGTGTTTGTAAATACATGCATCTATAATTTATGAAGCCACCTATTTAAGATTCTAGTCATTTATCAAGATGCTTTTGAGACTTGATTCCTTATTTTGCAGACCAAATGTTAACATTTGATTGAATTTATTAACTCAATTATATAAGAAGTGTTCCACATTAGAAAGCATAATGTCGGAATTAATCCCCCAAAAATGTGGTGATGCTTTAACTAATATCCTGTGACCTCTTGATACTCTCCGACACTGTCCTGATGATCTCAGGATAAATAATCACATCAGAGGTTTCCCAGAGATCTCTCTCCAGAGGATACCAGATATCTCCACAGAGGTATGTGTGCGCCCCTCTTTTGGCCTGGAGAACTACGGAATGCATCCCCTGCTTTCTTCTAGTCCCTCCTCCCTTCATCCTTCACAGCCCTTCCCTAGCAGAACAAGGTGCCAAACCTAGCTGCAGCGCTCTTCAGGAAAATACGCCTTTTGCTGACTTTGATCCCAAACAGAAGCAGGATGTGGACATTAGAAGAATGTTTGACCAGGCAAATGGCCACAAAAAGAACAAGTACCTGGGGATAGAAATCCAACCACACACCTACAACCTGAAAAAACTTCCTTGTTATTAGTGATCCTGAAAAAAATATATTTTTGTTAACTGGTAGTAATCAAGGTAAGTGTCTATTCCTTTTCAAGATTTGCCAGGTGCAGATCAATTGTGCACCAGCCAAAACAACAGTACCAAACTGAGCCCATATGTGGACAGACTGCCTCAGAATCCAATCAAGGCAGTACAACCCATCACTGACATCTCACCACCACACTGTCTGCTCCACTCCTCACCTGGTAACGTGAAGTCAACTGGAAGTGGGACTTCTGTCACCAAGCTGATAAAATCATCTCCCATCCCAAGCTCTCCTTATAGTTAGGCTGTTCTAATTCCAAAAGAACAGGAAATAAACTCATTAAAGGCAGTGCATGTAACAGATTAATTCTTGAACACTTGCAGAGTGATAAAGGTCTGGACACCATGCCCATATAACAACAAACTGTTCACCCCCAGTCAATCATTGAATAACTCATGAAAATGTTCATAAATAGAAGAGCAGAGAATATGAGGGATCTTTATTCTGTGCCTAGAAAAGAAGATGAAACACGCAGACTCAGGACTTTAACATAACCTCACTGAGCTAAAGAAGGCAATTATAAAGGTGGCAGAGAACAGCCACAACCATAAGAGAGGTCCACAAGCATCCAATGCAATCTAATCCCAAACATCCTAGTTCCCATTTTGCATTATAAGTCCCAGACATTCTTCTGGCCAGGAGCTGAAATACCTTTGGTGGAAAGAGGTATCCCTACCATCCTTTGGAAAGACCATGTCTCAGCTTCCTGAGCCATTCAGGCATCATGCTGGACAGGGGATATCCACCAGGTGCATGTAACTCTACAACACACTCCTCAGCCCAAACACGCAAACTATCCAGGAAAGAATGATAAAATAGAGATATGTTGTAGGAAATGTTTCTTTGTTTAGTCTTAAGGACTCACAAAGGCCTGGCTTTATTCTCATTTCTTTCCCTGTTCTGTTCTGTTCTTCTACACACATCTGCTAATAGATACTATTGGAGTAAAAATATTTTATTAAAACTGCTTTTTCATTTTTAAATTCTTATGGAATTTACCACCCAAAAAAAGAATTCTTTAACCCATAATTTGAGATTATCATTAATACCAGGTTTGTGATTTCTCAGAAAAAGACTGCATGCTTTGTTGATGCTTCTATCACTCAAGATGAAAGCAAAAATTTCATATTCCACTGCACATTCTAACAGTAATGATTCTTACACCATATACACATACTCTTGTATATAGTGTATATATTTATAAGATACATACTATATACATAAATCAGTATTCTTAGAATAATTTCTGTATTTTATCTCACATAATGCCCCTGTCTGATAAGCTTTTTATAAGTCCTGAAAGACTACTATCTCCTCATGCACTGCTCCTACTCAGACAGAAGGAACCAAGTATATGCACTATTGCCCTTTAATATGAATAAAAATTTAAAATTGATAGTTTATTCTTTCCCAGAGATTCCTACTTGATTTTCACCACCGTCAGTGAGGGTGACTTGGAGATGTTTAAGAGATGACTTGGGAGCCACTGCTCTGTTGCAGCATGAGTCCCAAACATAGCTAATGTGTTAACTGACTGTCATGAGAAACACAAGAGCAGCTCCCACCAGCTTTTAGTGTTATGTCCCTGTTTAGTTTAGGCCTAGCATACAAGACAGCACTTAACCTGATTAGACTATGTTTGCATGATAGGTACTTATGATGCTTAAAGCATCTTTCTATTGTCATGGCTATGTTCTGACTAGTCTTTGACAGAATCATCTCTTTTGTTGAAGAATGCTCTCAACATTGGAGAAATGAAATAGATCCTTCTGACACAATCCACTAAGCCTTTCATCTTGCTTTCTTATTAAGCTTTCTTTTTTTTTTCTAGTCACCAATAGTAACTAAAAGTCTCATTGAGTTTTAAACTTTCCCCTGTTTTCTTTAAGATCTATTTACTGGCTTCCAGTCCCAGTGAAAAAAAAAAAAACCTCATTCAACAAATGCATCATATTCTATAATCAAATCACTTCCAAATCCTTTAACTTTTATAATTTGGCTTAATTCAGAAAACGTCTTGCTTCACATAAATCACTTTTTTACTCAAATATATCCCTTATTGAAGAAACTAGTGTTATTTCAGTCAACAAAAATAAAGCACAAAGGTCCTAGCCCTCCTTTGGTAGTTCACATTATTTATCCACCTGTGAAGTGATGTGATTCTGATGCAGATGAAATACATCTTTAACATATATTTTCTCTTCTAACAGAAAATTACTTCAGAAGGCTCGAAATGTTCCTGTTTATGTAAGTGAACTTTCAATTACTGTAATCCCACAAGAACTGTACACGTATATATATGCCCATGTTCATTCACAGCTCTAGCAAAACTGAACCCATTAGGCAATGCTTCACTTTGTTCTTGTTGGCACTGCCATTCAGGTACTTTGATAAAACAAGCATATCAAGCCCTTTTAGGATGACAGTTCAGAAATGTTCACTCTTAACTTTTAGTTTGGATCCAGGCTGGAAATATGACACATTGCAAAATCACACTGAGCCAGATTTATGGCATAATGTAATAGATGATTCACCAATACTTTTGCTTGTGCCAGACTGAGACACAGACCCTAAATCAGCAATCAGTGACAGGTTTGGAACTGCACTGTCTACCTTAAAAAAATAAAAATTGGAAACAAAACAAAAAGTCTCCACAGGACATCATTGTGGTTGTGGAGACACAGAAGTACCATGATACCAGTACTAACATGGAAACATTAATTTCCATATTTATGTAAATGATCTACTGTAGCTTTGGGAATGTTAACATGAAGTTTCCTTGAGCTCCCACATGCAGTCTGAAATACAGACAAAAGGGATCAAGACCTACCTTATTTTATTTTTTGGGATCAAAGGAAAAGGTATTTTTCACATGAAAACTGTAACTGCTAAACTGTAAACTGGAAAAACATTCAGGGTACTCAGTGCATCACATTTTAAGAAACTGTGTGTTGAGCTTGCCAATAATATGTTCTGAATATGTTCTGAGATACTGGAAGTGTGTCTCTGTGTGTGCGTGTGTGCGTGCTGTCATAACCTATCTGCCCAAGCATGGACTGTCTTGAAAGATTAAGTGCACCTATTTTGAACTGGAGGCTGCATGCCATAATTTTTAGCTAACCCGTTTCCTTCTTAGTGAAAACAGAAATAAAAATATATTGTGCACACTTCATTGCTAGAACCTTTGACCTCAGCTGCCTGTCTAGCTGAGACTGTGATGAATGCTTTGTGTCTCTTCATTTTTAATTGCTCATAAATTGTTATCCCATGAAACACAAAACTAGCCTTGTCCTCATTTTAGTAGGGGTTGGAGGTCAGCCTAACAGTAATACAATTAAGGAGTGTCTTTGTGTGGGGGTGTGGGAGTGAAGAGGGCAGGAGGGTTACAGAAGGTTGTGGTAGTGAAAGATGTATTCCTTTCCAAGGAAATACAAAGCAAATTCCACACATTCAAACAAAAGTCTTTAATGTTTGACAGTGTTGAGAAAAGCTTCTGGGAGGGCATTTAGAAGGGCAATAAAGTACACATCATTTTCTACATCTGTATAATCATTCTTAAACATACATGTACACATGGCTGCATATGATAGCAACAATCTTCTCTTTGCAATGGCAGACTTAACCCTGAGGGTCAAATTTTACCCATGCATGCATGTTCTGATTTGCTGATTTCAGAAAAAATAATAGCCTACCTTTGACTCCTCTATAAAATAATCCAAACCACATCTGGAAATAACTCTGCAGAGTTACTTTCCTCTGGGTAATCTCCTTGTAGGTGTCACACACTTCCTTCCTGTTCTTGAAAAGCTGGACTACTGTTAATTCAAATAATATACAGTATGCCAAAACACAAAAATATCTTTCACTTTCAAAATATCTGGTAATAAATAACAATAAACTCTTAGCTCAGTGAGATAAGGGATCTTGCTGTGTCCAGTAAGGGCATAAGGGATCTTACTCTTGATTTTGGTTGAATTAATATGAAAATAAAGCAAGCTTGCTGAATTTGCTTTTACCTCACACGACATATAATTCTGTTTAACAAAAGACATTGGGCTTTTGGTAATTGAGCATGTCTTCAAATTCCTACAGACAAAACCATTCTGGTAATACTGGGTTCTTGTTGAGGTTACTTTAGGCATTTTGTTCCAAAACCCATAACAATCCTTGTTTTCTTATTTAGGTCTAAGAAAATGTGGTATTTTTTGCAGCCAAGTTCTAAGCAACCTGTCATAGAGGTTGGAAACAGCTTTACACAGGCTAATGCCATGATCAGGTTACTAAAGGTCTTAGAAATGCCTCTGCCCAAATTAAGGTGCAAATGAGACCATACACCAGCGACAATAATATGGGTTTTATTTGATAGTAAATATGAGAGAAAGAGACAGAGAAAGAGAGAAAGAGAGAAAGAGAGAAAGAGAGAAAGAGAGAAAGAGAGAAAGAGAGAAAGAGAGAAAGAGAGAGAGAGAGAGAGAAAGAAAGGAAATAGGCAGGGGGGACAGAAAAAGGGTGACAAAGATAGAATAAGGAAAATATCACCGCTCTATGGATCCCAACAATGTTCCATTGATCCTCTCCACCTGGTCTTCTTGGTGGTGATGGTCCCCCCAAAAAGCATAGAACCCCATGGGTTAATATACACTGAGGCTAGGTAGGAAAACCCAGGCACCTCCCTGGTTGGGGGGGGAGTTTGCCATTGTCTCTCACAACAGACTCCAGGCTTGTTGCATTACATGCAGTCCTGTGGCACAAAGCTTCAGGAATCACTCTGGGGGGGCACTTCAGGCATCTTTGATGGATTATGACACCCCCTCAGCTGCCTTTCACGTGAATGTCCCATGGTTGTGGCCTGTGGGGTTGGGGGTTCCACAGCTGGGCCAGTTTGTGTATGGGAAGATGGATGTTCACTGCCCCGAGCAGAGGTTACACCCGAAACCTCCTCCCCATGCCTCATTTCAGTGGGGGGAGTCTGTGTAAACCTGGCTTCTGCAGGCTGTGGTCTCCCTCACCCTAAACTCAGCCAGGGAAGAATCTCTGCTGTGTTTAGCTTTCTTGTGGATGCATTCGTCTTTTTCAGCCTTGTTTGTTTTTTCCTAGACCTGAGATGATTAAAGAATGGATTTTCCCTTTATCTAATCTTACTGGTTTAACCTACAGTCCAAAGTCCTAGTCAAGTATCTTCAGGGAGGCTTCTTTGGTTGTATCTTCTTTATACAGTTTTTGTTATAATGAGCAAAACTTTATATCAGTGTTTGAGGCATGAAATATTTCAGTCTCTGACAGCTAATTCCAACAGTTCTTCATAAAATACTAATAACTATAAAGCTAATACAGCATTTAGCACCCAGTGGTGAATTCTTCCTGGAGGACAGAAAACTCTACCACTTAGAGCACAACGGCTGCTATCAGGTCATATAGATTCCAGTGGTCCAGATAGCAGAAAGTTTTAGTCTCAGTAAGTGACACTGCTGAGTTTGGCAGCCTAATGATCAGTACCTCCTCACCTGCATGTTCACCAGTGACCCGTTATCACACTTTCACAAAACGTCCTACCGTTTCATCAGATACTGCATAGAAAGAGATGCAACAAGTTACTGTGGCAGGCTCCTAGGGCCCCAAGATAAAAATGTGAACTGGATTTCCAGGATATTCTGTTTTCCTTCAGAACTAAGTTTGGGTTATTTTTTTTTTCAAAACTGAAAGTCTTTATTTTTTCAGTTACTAATATTTTACCATTTTACTTCATAGAATATTAATTACTTTCCCATAAGCACTAATGTAGCGCTATTAGGAAAGAGAACAGAAGCTATTGCAGAACATTGTTCTCCCTCTAACAAGGGATTCCTTCTTGCTTTAGCTGTGCTAGTAGTTGAAATTACAAATGATCCCACTAAGATTAAATTATATTTCAGGTATTCTGTAAACTGAATTCTTACTTTATCTTTAGGAGATAAAAACATATTAGCATTTCCAGGATTTGGAGTCGAAAAATACGTATTTCTCTGATATATGGGGTTTATCACATTATGCTGTAATGTTTATCATGACTTCTGCAAGACTTATCCTTTTACTTCAAAATGTGAAGGCATGGTACCATCCCTTGGCATCCAATTTAAGCTGTCCTTTAGGAACCAAAGTTCCACTTAAATCACAATCTGGGCTGCCCACATCCCAGTGTTCTCAAAGTCTTCAGTGCTAAAACCCAGTATATTCTTCCACAGTCTGTGGAAGTCTCCTGAGCTACCTATTGTCCTGGTTTCAGCCAGGACACCCATGGTTAGAGGCAAGTGTACTCAGAATCATTCTGTTACTGCAGGATAGGAACTTACTTCAAAGGAAGAAATTTAGCTTTTGACATTGAGTCACCTATATTGTCCCTACCGGAACTGGAAATTTTAGTTGTGGTTTAGCATAAAAGCTGCTCTTGGATCTCTCTTATGTTATAGTTTAATAGTTAATACATTCATAGACGAAAAGACTAGGTGCTAGACCCCTCCAGCTCACAGTATATGAACCTAAGGTCCACAAAAATGCCTCAAACACCAGGCCACCATTACATTAGGTGTAGATCTCTCTCCTTGCAAGCCAGACTGAGAAACTTCTGGTATAGGATTTTTTTCTGAGGAAGAGTAGTCCTGGCAGTGTCAGTGTTTTACCCATGATGGCTTAATGTTAAACCTATATCTATTTCAAGGGCCACGGTCTGGAACTGTCGCTACACGTCACTGGAGGTGGGAGTCAGGATCCTACTTTCCCTTCAGCTTCACTAGGGCCTCACATCAGCTGCTGGTGCCTTTTCTGCTTCCTGCTCAAAATCCCCACACCAGCCCCCTCACATCCTCAGCAAGCCACATCTGTGCACTGCTGTCACTGCCTCCATTTATCATAGGAGCACCTTGCCCCATGAAATCCATCCTGCATGAGAGGCTGGACAGCTTGCATTTCAAAACTGAGGAAAGCACTGTGCTGGTTTCCTTCACATTCAGTGGAATTGCCAAGACTGATCTCTCAGTACCTTCAGAAATGCCAATCCTTGCTCATTCTTTATGTAGATATGTATTTGAGAAGTTCTCTCAGGACTTCCTACCTAAAATTTAAGTATATCTTTGTCCCAGATCTTTAGGTCAGACATAAGATGAAGCTCAAATTACAAACTCTGGTAGGCCTTAACATTTACATGACACTTCAATAAACTTAATTGGAAAAAGCCTAGTATCAGCCAGATAAACAAATCAGGGTATATGTTTCTGATGTTTTCCTCAATTAAAATTTGTTACAGCACAAATGATAGACCTTGGTGTTCTTATTGAATCACAGCATTGCCTTATATCATTCACACAGAAAATGGCACCCCAGTTACTTTTCTCTTAATACAGTCTAATATTTCATTCTACTAATGGAGAAAGTTTCTTTCAACATTGTGTGCAAAATCTCTCTTAAGATTCAGTAGGGTCAGGTCAGGTGGGTGTTGCTGCCAACATCAGCCGCTCAGCAGGAATTTCCATCAGTAGGCAATCTGAGTAAGAAGAATTCAATGGGTTTCCCCCCCTAATTTTTCTAAGAAAATGGTGATTTTGAATAACTTTGCTACTAAAGATACTTTCTTTCCATAACTTGTCATGTATTCAGTTGTTCAATTAAAGTAAATGTTCAGAATGGAGACTGAATCCTTGCTAAGTTTGTATTGGATAATGAAAGGCTATATGATGTTTTGAGGTCGACTGTGAAAAGTGACCTGACATTAAAATCAGACTGAAAGCAAGATATGTCCTAGAGATGATGTGGTCTGTGACTGGTTTTCCCAAGACTGCTGACAAAAGAGTCCATCACCTTTCTTCCCTTGTGAGTCCCTTACAAGGGAAGGGTAAGGGACACAGCAGCAAAGTCACTCTGTTACCTCAGTAGAGGTAGGGGATGGAGATCGGTGTGGCTGCAAGGATACAAGGGTTATTGATGCACTGGAAACCACACAAGCACCGAAGAATGGTCATGCAGGGATTAGAACTTCTCCCTCTGAAAAGGGAGCAGGATTGTTAAAGCAGCTGAAGTGCATCTACACAAATGCACACAGCATGGGCAACAAACAGGAGGAACTGCAAGCCATACTGCAGCAGGAAAACTGGGACATAGCTGCTATCACAGAGACTTGGTGGGCCAAGTCACAAAAGTGAAGTGCTGCAATGGATGGGTATAAATTCCTCAGAAGCTATAGGCAAGGAGGCAGAGGCAGTGGGGTAGCCCTTAAGTTGGGAACTGTCTTGACCGTCTGGAGTTTAATGATGGTGGCAGTAAGGTTGAGTGTTTATGGGTAAGCATCAGAGGGAACTTGTCAGCGCTAGGGTAACCATGGCATGATTTCTGGGGTCTTTTCCAATCTTACTGATTCTCTGAAGGGTCAGCACAATAGGGTGACTGCTGACGGCAAAACACTGCCAAATATCACTGAGAGAAGGAAGGTTAAAGTCTGTGTCTCCCTCAAGTAAAAAAAATTGAACTAAAAAGACCAGTTCTAGATGAGTTCTTGAAATATATGTTCCAGGTATGTAACTCCTAGATATGTTAATAAAGCAGCTGCTTGGACAAATAATACTCCTGATGTGTCTATTCCTTTGGCACTGGGAAGACAAATTTTCTTTTTTTTTTTCAAAATACCACTTTTTAAAGAAAACAGTCATCACCTTATGATGACGAGCCTACTTCTGTACATCATAATTAATTTTTTTTAAATATATCTGAGCCTCTCATTTGCAGAAACTCATGCCTAGAAATAGTGCATTATGTGCTTTTAAAACGATTTAGCATTCATTATGTACTACAAAGGTCCTGAGTTTATGAGCTATTTTTCTTTAGGTCCATGGATTTTAAACAGGATGTTTCTCAAAGTAAGGGAGAAAATTTAATTTGAGACTTCAGGAAGCCAGTGTCAGGGCAAAGCTAATGACTCTGAAAATGTCTTCTCCAGCATGTGGCAACTTCTGAAGAGAAAAATCCTGGACAAAAGCTGTTCCCTTTGAGGTAGCAAATTAAGTCTTTCAGAACAGGGAACTCAGAGAAAGTGTTGTTGTTTAGAAAGCAGGTTATGCTTGGTTAGGATGCCAATTTTACAGGCCTCGTGTCAGAGGGAAAACTAGTCAGGATTCCAGGGCACCTGCCTCTGCTTTGTGATGGAAGCATGTTGCTGCCTTGTATTTTCTTGCCAGTCTCACGACGAGAACCAGGAGAGCAGTGAAAGCTGTTAAACATAGTTCATAATGCAGCCACATCTTTGGCCTTAGCTCCAGCAAGCCCAGATGGGAAATAAGGGTCGTTTAGAAACAGAGCACTTCCCACAAGCTAGAGAGAGATGTAAAACCTACTCACCTACCCATAATTTTCTTCCTCTGAAGTGGATACTGGGTCCTCTGTGACCCATTAGAGCTGGATTATTCTTCCACTCTAAACAAAGAAGCTATCTGATTTTTTTTTGCAAGCTTCTCAAACTAGTGCCAACTGCCCAAAATGGGAAGACAAACTGCAAATCCTAATGAATAAACATTTTGCAAGATTAGCCATCTCCAAGCAGGAGATGTTCGCTTTTATCTATTTAATTTATCAAACAAAAAATGGAAATGAAGATGGTAAAGCAAGATACCAAAATGATGGAATCGAAGGATTTCTCCCTTAGCTCTCAGCAGGAGTGCTTTCTGAGGGACAAAAGGATGATTAGAGACATGATGCAAATGAGACAGTGTTCTGGGTGGGGTCTCTCCACATCCACTGTAGAAAAGGAAAATTCCAAGCAGGAAAATACATTTTAGCTTGTTCCCTTGTGGGTGTCTAGTGCTCAGTGATGCATTACAGGTGGGACATATCAAACAGTAAAACAAATCTTCACAAGCATAAGAGACATTTAAGATATCAGGAAAATTGAACCCAGAGGAAAGAAAATCTTTATTTGAGAGTGGCTGTGTGTTTTATTATGTTGGGTTGCTTTTTTTTTTCTTTATTGCCTTTCCACAGCATTGAAAGAAAGCTTTCTTTAAAAATGAACAAACAAGTTCTCTAAATACTGCAGAATTTTGTGCCTACAGGTTTCATGGTTGGTTTAAACAGTACTTAAGGGAAAGCATAAAAGAACAGGTATGCATACGAGAACAGAAGCACTGACCTGCTGTAGCCTTTTCCTTGGCAGCTGCCCAGATAAATGCTGGTCTTAAGTAAACAACCTCGTGGACTAGAAAACTTCCGAATTTATACACCAGGAAATAAATATTAGATGTGGCTGTTTGCCACTCCTTCTTAAAGTTGCCCACATAATCCTAAAATTATATCTGAGGTACTTCAGTGATTAATTTTTGCATAAACAGAATCTTTTGTGAGCAGAATTTCTAAGTTCCAACCACTTAAATTCCATCTTAAGTGCTAATGTGTATAAATAACTGATCTTCTGGAAATACTCAAGAGCACAGGAAAGGAAAGTGTTTGGTTCAAATGACAACTTAAGCATGCTAATATGAGCTGAAAATCAGTCAGAGAAGAGGCACACTATTATTGGAGGTGGCTAGTGGCCTCACACGAACTAGCTCTCCTAAAATGCAGTAAATAAAGCAATAATTCAGTGTAAGTGATAAGAAGCAATCTGAATAACAGTAAGTTTTCTAAAAAGGTTGTCCTTTTTAAGGCACCATCAACAGCATTAGTAGTTAGTTCTACTACATGCTAAGGAAAACAGCTGACAATTCTCAGTGGAATTCAATTCATCTGATCACAGCTACAGGTTACATGATCGGTCTCAGTGCTGAGTCCAGAGTCCATGGGCAGGACAAAAACTTCCCAAGAGCAAGTCATTCCACACCTTATACTTCCTCTAGCACTGGCTTCAGTATCAGCGGTACTTGGCCATTTTCATGAGCTACACAGGGGTCTTAGACACTAATCTGCACCACCTCCTAGCCTCCACAGTACTGTAGTTTGGCAAAGTGGACTTCAACAGTAATGGGCAATTTCACTTTTACTGAAATCATACAATCGTATTGATCTGATTTATATTTTGTGCTCATAAGAGTCGAAAGTATTCCAAGGCCTGAGAAAGAATTCAGCACTCAGTGTTTATTTACTACCATTCACCATGCCAAAAACAATTTTCTTTTTCTTCATACTAGATTTTCATTGAAAACTTTCACTTCCAGCTTGTCTTATGAAACGGCAATCAAATGCAGAGGAAAAATATTGGAGTAGATAACCCTACCCTCTTCAGTATTAGAAAGATGAAGAAATTTTAGCATTTGATGTTGTTTATGATGTTACCTTCAGTGACTGAAGCCTTTTTATTTAAATTCCTCTGACAATTCTCTAGGTAGTCATGTTGGTCCAAACACAAGAGGTGTGTTTCCAACATTTCAACATCTATGTATCTAATGTAAGAGCAAATGGTCAAGGAATTCCCAACGAGAACAACAGAAAAACAAACACACAAGTTGTAGAATGACTCCTTGGGAGTGGAAATGGTTGCAGTATTCAGTAGAGCAGCCAGGTACTTGGGCTCTCTAAAAATAGCTGGCGAAATTGCAGAGTGCCAGCAGCTGACAAGTCTGGTCAGCACATATGCAGATCTTCTGTGATGAAGTATGATGAACATCAGTCAGTGATCTTGCTGTCTTCTGACACCAAAAGGGCTTTGATCAAAACAAGAAATAGGCCCACAGTAGTGCAAAGCACCCGAGGCACTTCTAGCAAAGCCAGCAAATTGACATGGAGCTCATTCAGTTTTGAGATGAAACATCTGTCTAGGTAAAAGTCTAGAAAGGCACTGAAAGAATGGTAAAAATCTCTTTTTCCCATCAAGAAGAGTAAAGATGCACGAAGTGTGCAAGTTAATTGACTGGTTCTCAGTGAATGGGGAGGGGAGGGGA
>WEIT01009766.1:31496-73481 GCA_013389985.1 Dryoscopus gambensis | reverse complement strand
CGTGCGTGCGAGTTGGGCGGCGGGCCCGGCCGCCGAGCGGAGGGGTCCTGGACTCCGTCCATGGGCTGGTGTGCGAGGGGGGAAGACAAAGCCCCCTGGCTCCCCTGCCCCTCCTTGGCAGAGCCCAATGCCCCGCTGCTTTCATTTGTTTTTGATCTGCCTCATTAAAAGACTATTGATGGCTTTAACTATTGTCCTTGTTTAGGTGCTGATTTACAAGCGCTAATATCTGACTGTGCCGAGATTAATGGGAGCCCGTGAAGTTTACAATTATCCGCAGGTCCTTTGACCACACATGGAGGGGTTTGGGTTGGGGTCACGCACTCTTATGAAAAACTCCAAAGCAGGCTTAAACCTGGGAACATTTTAATAGGATTGAATTTGTAATAGGATTTGGCAGCTTGGCCTAAACTATAGGGTAGGGGGGTTTGCTGTGGGTTATTTTGGAGTTGAGTTTTGGGGTTCTTTAAGCTGGTGTCATTACTGTGGCGCAACAAGGGGCAGGTTTCAACACTCTGGGTTTATTTTTTGTGAAAAGCTAAGCACAAATACATTCGACATGGAGTATTAAAACAAGGAGCCCTCTATCTGAACATATAGCACGTATAGCATATAGGTGAGAGGCACCAATGTTATATATTATTTGATGTGTATCTGCATGCTTTAAATGAGCTTCAAGCCCCTGAAATTAGTGACAACATATATGGCACCTATTAAAAAACAAGACAAGTATGTTACTTCACTGGAGCAAGAGTTATGCTGAATAACAAAAGATTCACATGCCAACTCTTGCCTTACTCAAACAAAGCCGCATTAGGAAATAGTAAGTGTGCAAAAAATTAGATTTATTGGATATAGTGCTACAAATAGAGGGAAAGTTACATGGGAAGGTGGGAGAGAACCTAAAAGTGAATCATATGAGCAATTAGTTTTCACTTAGAAGTTGACAGCAGCAAGTTTTAGTGGTAGCACAGGCTCTATGGCTGTTAATTCATTTTACATCACTTTGTGCTAGGCAATAATGCTGGTATGCTTCTTATGCTCCTTAGTTTGCTGTGAAATAGGATCTTATGAATCCCCTCATTATTAGGCACCCTCATTTAGTAGTTCTGGGTATGGGGCTTGCTGGCGCTTTTCGTGAGGTTTTGTTTTTTTCAGTAACAGCCAAACTGAAAATACATGATACTTGTCCTCAGGGTCCTGAAAGTACCTTCTTTCAGGACATAAACTGGAAATCCTACAGCACCAAGGGAGGTACAGTGGTTAGAAGGTATCATGAAAAAATAATGGGAAGCTAATACAGATGCAGTTTGCTTGGCTTTAAAAGTTCTAGTACGGCCAACTTCAGGGAGATGGGAGCTTATGAGAAAACAGCAGCAGCAACAAATTCTGCACTAATGTATGTCCCATGAAATCTCAGAAAATACCATTGGCCTTGCTGGAGTAGAATCAGGCAAAAGACAGGAAGAGTTTCCCTCTATTTAGAGCCTCAAAGGTCCATTTTTTGAAGTCAAGACTGATGTAGGAAAGTGCTGCTGTATCTGTGTATTCTAACTGCTCAGTGCTTCGCATTATTGTAATCCCAGATGCTGTGCATCTTTCCTGTCGTTATAAAATCAAGGACTTTGAGTATTCTGTGGCAAGGTTGGGGACATCTGGCCCCCCTAGCGAGATTTATTCATTTCTGTGGCACTCTGTAACTTCTCCTTGGAAATTCTGAGGCAAAACAAGCAAACAAAAAGAATTCTTCCAATTAATTTGAGTATAATAATCATTCCAAAGGCCATCCATGGCTCTGTTGCTAACTTTATTCTAGTGTTGATTTTCAACAGTATCTATTCATAACCGCAATGAAGAATTTGAAGATATATTGGATATAAGGGTTTCCTGACAAGTGAGTGGGCATTGTATTTTGCAAAGTAACTATTCCAGTCACCATATAGCTGTGGCCTTATTAGGAGGATTAACAGCCAAAGTAATTATGATTTGAAATGTGCATCATCTCTGTTAGCCTTCAGGAGTAAAACGGGGAAATGAGTGGGACAGTCCTCACCTCCGTAAGAAATGTTGCTTTATGCTATTTTCCAGGTCCAAGAAGACAAACCTGCTTCAGCTTAAATTATTCTGGAAGGTTTAAAAATCTCATCAGGACTAATTATATTTTAAGTATTTTAAAGAAAACCTTATCAAATCATAGTTTTGAAGCTACTCTGGATTTTGTGGCGAATTCGGTGGCCATGACTCTATAAAAGACATGAAGCCCAGTATATAAGGAAATTTTGAGTCTGTTTTAACCAGGGAAAATGTTTTCTGCTCCACTATTTTCTTTGAACTCAGATTATGCTGTCTCATTAGCAGTTCCTCACTGTCTGACTGAAGTAGGAATCTGGATGAAAATGAACTGACAGCAACTTAATCTTAACAAGTAGGACATGGTAATTGCTCACAGAGAAAAGTACTTTAAAACAGTTAGTAAAAGCCTGTGGGGTAGGAAAGGAGGAAGCGGAGTGCTGGGGGAGGTGTTACTCCTGAACTAAGCAGGTAGGGCTGACTGCTGGTTTGGTGCTGTGCTCGATACAGAGATAAGGCTTTTTCTAATATCAACTGGAGCTTAAGGTTGAAGCCCTTCAGGCTGCCTAGTGCTCTCCTCTCTATTTCTTCTCCCTACATTTATTGATAAAAAGCTCTTACACTTTCAGCAGCAGCACTGGTGCTTCATTCTGGAGCAGACCAGGAGATAATGCACCCAACACTGGGACAGTGAGGCCAGGTGTATACACTTTCATTGTCATTTAAATGTGTGGCTCCACAGACACTTCACATTTGGTAAAGCCAGCACTGCCACCAGAAGAAGCAGTCCTGCCTACTCTTGGCCCCAACTCAGCTTTTCCATCCACTCGCCTCATTGCATTATCATGTGCCATCATTCCAGCAGGCACAGGTCAAAACACCTCTGATGGCTGACTTTTGTAACCTGCCCCATGGAAAAACATGGAATGGAAGTAGAAATCCCCACTGTCACTCACCACAGTCAAGGCCCTGAGCTGGCTGCCTGGGGAGCTGCCCCAGAGGGGCTGGGGATTAGGAACAGGGGGATAAAGGAGATGATTGCTACTTTTGGCAGTAAAGTCAATGCTGTTATCTCTGTGTGATATAAAAAGCTGGCACTCCTAAAAGCCCCTTGAGGGTGACATTGGGGTGCCAAGCAGAGCATAGAGTGGTGAGGTAGCAAAAGTGAGATTTAGGCCACCATGATTATGCACAAAACTTCTGATGACCAATGGGACCAACCCAAGGAAAGGGAAGAAATGCCTTCTGAGACTGATGGATGAGATATCGATAGAAGAAAGTTAATAAGCAATCATATGGATTAACTCTGTGTATCCATGAGCCCATTCCAAGAAGCACTATCTCTCTATGTGCATCCACTGCAGCAAAGCCAGGTTCTGCAGTTGCCACAGGGAGGACTGACTTTCAAAGAGCCAGTGACAATGGCATCTACTTTCAACTGTGCACCCGCAGGACCTTTAAAAACGCCGGGTTTGATAAGAACCCAGATTACATGTTTGAAAATAGGCAGTTGCCATGTTTCTGTGGTTATTATTTTGTCTTTCTGGTATGACAGAAATTTAAAGAAATGCATGCGTTTTAAAATTATGACAGACATGATAGATGTCTGGTTTGGCATTGCAATTGTTTCAAGAAAAGGTGTTTTAAGATGTAAAACTATTGTGCGGTTTTTATTCAAATGACTTGGGACATTTTGGTATTTACTTACAATATACAGAATAATTTCTAATTGATTTGTAATGGCTGATTTTGACTAATAATGAAGTTTTACAACTCAAACTGGAGGTGGAATCTCCTTCTTACATCTTTTAATGTTTTTAATGTGACACCAAAATTATAGACAAAAGCCTCATTAGGCATGTTTGTGGAAAGAAAAGTGGATAGGAAAAGGAGATTACAGTCACTTAATCTGTAACACACTAGTTTAAAATTAGAAAGCTATAACTAATTATCTCATTTGCACAGATTGAGCAAAATCTGACCAAATATCCATGGCAGAGTCTAATTTATCATGTATCTCATATGATATCTTTTCTATAATAACTAAATCAATGAGACCCAAGTGCCAGTCATTGATCTAATGGACAGATGGTGATTTCAATTTGATAAGGATTAAAGTTTTGGCAACGAGGAAGACTAGAGGTATCAATTTTTCTTGTGGTGAAGAGATTGTTGAGAATTGCCTTCAAATATTTGTCCTGTAAATAAAGATTGTGGTTTTGTGTACAGAGAAGCCAGCCCTGCTTCTCACAGCCATTGCTTTTTGTGTTTGTCAAGTCACCAAGCCACAGTGAAAACACTCCACATTCAGCTTCGCTCACAAAGTGTGCAGTGGGGGTTAAGGTGTTTGTTGTTTGCATGGAACCAGGATTTGCTTTCTGATGTGCTGTGTAGGCAGGTGAGTGCGTCTTTGAAAGTTGGGAACATCATGAGTAGGCTTGATAAGTGTTTTTTCTAGATGCACTTTGTTGCTCAGGCTCTAGTCTTTTCAAGACACCCCCTCTAACATTAAAGGACCACTGATGACATCTCAGGTGTCTGGATCCGTATTACACAGAGGGCTGCTGCACACTTAGGAGGTGACTGGGTCATTGAGGTTTTTCAGCCAGGCAAGTAGATGGCTCTGTCTGACCCCAAATTTCTGTGTGCAGGCCCTAACAGTAATTTTTCTAGAGAAAAAAAAAAAGTGTCCCACTAGACAAAGGTTTTTATCTTCATCAACTGTCACTGATTCGGTTGTGTTCTTCAGTTGGATTGCAGCATGGAAGCCCACAAAGTGAACTTACAGTAATCTTTTGGAGGAGTCTTTCTCTAAGGTCATTGGTTACAGGCCGTTTAGAGGCAAAAAGTGCTTGTTTCTGAAGTCCTTGTGTGGTATGTCCTAGCTATCATCTCTTTAGGAAATGAAGGAAATCATGACAGTTTACTTGTATGACTTCCCACAAGAAAAAATGAGAAATAAAAAAGCAATACAAGAAAATGTTTCACATTGTATTTTGTTTCCTTCTGCTCTTACTTTCACGTTTCTGCTGCTTTTAGTGCTGTAAGTTCCCTCAGTGGCTGTCATCCCTGTCAGGTCTTAGAGCTGCAACCATGAACCAGGACAATGGGAATAAGTCCTGGACAAACACCTAAGTGAAAGTAATAATAGTTTTTAAAAAACCCAGAATATTCCTGCCCTGAGGATACTACAAGCAGAGGAATAATGTACTTGCTGTGTTCTCTTCCAATGAGCTGCCAGCTCAAAATTATCATTGTGACTATGTATTTTTCCAATGAGCTACAGGGCAAGTTTTCTTTTTGACAACAGAAAGTCTAAAGGGTACCTGTATTCCAAGAATGAAATAGGAGCTAATAATAGATACACAATGACAAGGGAGCAGAATTAAACAATAACCAGATGCCTGCTAGGATGGTCAGTCATGTTCTAAGCCCTGTTCTGTATGATAATTAATCTTTAAACAGCTCTGGTAAAGTCCTGATTTAAATCCAAAGGAGAACAAGCTCAGCAAAGAATCTGTAAGAACTCTGTATTACATTGGATTCAGGCAAAGAAAAGTCATATATATAAAGGCTGGAGCAAACAGTGAATTACTGTTACTGGAGTCTGCTCTGTCAGAGACTGTGTGGCTGTAATGTCTTCTGAGCCTGAAGGAGCACAGCTAGCACTGACATCAGGGTCACAGGGTGCTGTATTTATTATATAATGAAATCTGCCTTAAATGAGCACACAAGGAAGCAGTAGAAAAGATTGGTTAGCAGGAAAGACCATGAGCTGGACAAAATTATACTTAACTTGGTGAGTATTTTAGAGAAGCCTGTTCAAGACTGCCAGTTGTGCTGGGGGATGTGCAGCAACACTGGTTTGGAGAGACAGTCTGAGTGCTGTGAGAGCAGCCTAACCAGTTCATAGTTATATTTAAATCCTGGTATTCATGTAAGTCGGGGCAGAAGATACAGGCAGGGAAAGGAGGACTGCAGCTGGGAGCAGGATGGATTTCCTTTTCATTTCGCATTCATCCTGTTGCTAGCTTTTGTGCTAGAACTCTGGGTTAGGAGGAGAAGGAGGTGGAGAAATTTACTTTTTCTCCTAATAATGTACCCCAAAAATGTCTAAACAAAATTCAGTGTCTAATTTGAGTAGTGGAACAGATTGGGCATAGAAAGCCTGGATTAATTGCTGTAACATGAAAAAGAAAACTTGATGAAGGCATCACTACAATTTCTTGGAGGTGCATTTCTGTGTTGAGAGCTGACCACAGAATGCTGCCATCTTCTTGCCTTCCCATTTGCTCGTACTGTCAAGCCCTGTTAACCCAGAGGTGTCTTGTTTCCCTGCCACCCCTTCCACAGTTCCCTGAAAAAGGGCCTATATACCCCGCATGTCTTTCGTACCTCATCCTGCCCCTTCCGTCTCTTTTGAGGACACTCACTATTAGTGTAATTTTTACTTTGTGTATTTCCAAAATTTGCCTTTTTAAGAAATGTTAGGCTACACAACAGGGTTGGGGTTTTTATTTGTTGGCAGAGGAAGTGAAAAGCATTTGGTTAGGTACAACTGTATCGTGCTTGTAATTTTTTCTTACCAAATATGCTAAAGAAAACAAGTTGTCCTGTGAGTATCACAGCTTATGGAGTTTGATTTCCTATAGATTTGTATCCCATTTCCTTCCCTCACTCCCACCACAATAGTTCTGTCTCCCTGTGTAAACCCTCTGACATCTGTCAGGCAAGAAATAACACATACCCTGGCTAATCTGGAGCCATGCATATGCAGATTGGGCAGCTGGCTACTACCAAGCCACATAACATACCACATCCGAGTTCTTCCTGCTCTCTTTTCAATGGGGTTTTCATGCTGAGTCTCTCTCCACTTCCCAGCTGCAGATTTCAAAAAAGTGCAGTTAATTGTCTCTAAGACTTCTGCCTCTCTTTCAAATTTTAGTTAAATTGCCCAACAGACTAAAAAGTTGTAGAGGAGACTGACTGGCAGAAAAGTGTAGAGCCAAAAGGACAAAAGCTCCATTTCCTTAGAAAACCAGCCTGACATATTTCCCATAGATCATTCTCTTTTACTCTTCTATGGCACAAACAGAAAATGTGAAAGGCTGAATCCAAAATCAGCTGCAGAAGATGGCATCCATGTCCCTTTACCCCAGGGTATAGTCACTTTTTTCTGCACCAGGAACCAAGCTTCAGCCTCTTCAGGGAACAGCAGTTGTTTTAGGTAGGGACTTCCCCGTGTCATCATGTTGACACTTTCACGCCGAACTGGCTGAGGTGTCATTCAGTGAGGTAGGAGCTGATTCTTGGGTGATGATCCCTGTCACCAGGCCAGAGGACCATAAACTGGTATCAGTTTGGTAGCACTAGTATCTATTTCAGTATTGAATACAAAAGTCAGACAGCACTGGCAGTGAGTCAGGTATAGATCATGCCAGTTGTTTGAGAACAGAAGCACCTGGATTCTCTTTCCTTCTTTGCCTCCTGGGGGTTCAAAGTAGGATCCTGAGCTCATGCCTAACTGTTCAAGTTGTTCTGACTTTTACACTGAAACCCAGGGCATAATTCTTGCTTGTCTTTTAGCCTAATTTGCTGAGACAACCATGGGACTAGAAGTTTTGGATGGCTTTCCTGCTATGTCTTAGTGAAGATTAAAGTGCAATACATTTAGCTGTGAAGATTCTCAAAAAACATCTTCAGAACACATGAAACCTACACTACATATAGGTTTCATGCGAAGGCTCTAATTTTTCCAAATTCAAGCAAATTTTTAGTGGGGAGAACAGTAGGTGCATCTTTTAGTCTCAACAAATTGTCTCAGACAAGCATCAAGTACTTGCCTGTAAGCTTACATCATTGAACTGTTTTTAAAACATTAGACCTACTTGACATATAAAAACATATTTTTCACTAGCATTCTCTTCAGAAATGATCTGCCAATTTTAACTGAAACCTAGAAAAAATGTTTTGACTCTCTAGCATGGAAATTTATAATCACATACAGTTTATCAAAGTTACTTAAATGAATCTACTACCGTAATATTGAGGTGTGACACACAGAACAGCCAGCTTTACATGTATAAAAGGCTGGTGGTAAAGCAAAAATCTTTGAATCTTACAATGTATTTTGCAAAAGCTGAGGCTCATCCGACACTCTTATACAAAATTCATCCTGCCATGAGACAGTCCTCAGGTTTCATATTGACTACAGAAATTATGATTCCATACCCTAAATACCATAATAGAAGGAAAAAATGGCAAAGAGATAATCAGAACCAGTGCTGAGATTTTCCCTTATGTTTATACACCTAAATTTAAAACATTATTTTAAAAACTTAGAGGATCTGGAAAATGCCGTTATTTTACATATGATTATTAATTTTACACTTTAAATGTGTTTGAGCATATTTTTGCAACTTCATTTTCCTATCTGGAAGAAATAAAGAGAAAGGCAAACAAAGTATTGGGGGAGAATTAGGGAGTATTGCAGCTTCACTGGAAAACTGGAGAGGCTTTGACATGGAGGCTTCATTATCACTTCCACTCCTTCCCTGTAGGGATTCATTAAAATGTCAGCCATGTGAAGGTATACCCGTAAATATATAAATAATACATAATAATTCCATTTGCAGATTCCACTCGGGAATAGTAGCCCCAAACCATTTTAGTCTTGGTTATACCAGGGAAAATCATAAGCATTATTCTGCTGCAGTGTGACTCCACTGGTAGTAATAATGTTGGTGCTGCAACACAAAGTGGGCACATGGCTTTTCCTTCAGTATCCCCACACCGAGCTAACATCCTCTGGTTTGGGAGCCCTGTGGACTTTGTTGCCTTCCGCATCACAAAGTTAAGAATTGTGGTCTTGAAATAACAGCTGCTCAATCTGATGTAACGGTGGTCTCCAGCTGATTATCCCTGCATGTTTGGACCAGGTGGATGTACTCTGACTTCAGGTCATCCTACAGCCAGGTACAAGGAGCTGTTATTAAGAAGGTACAGTTATATGTTTGTGCAGGCCATCTTAGTTATGGTGTTGCCCAAAACTTGTGTGCCTAGCTTTGCCCAGACTGTGAGAACATGGCTAATTATGTATGTATTATATATGTTTATCGGGATCCCTTTATCATGGTCTTCTTTGTGTTCAGCCAAAGGTGAGAGAGCTCGGTCTGGCTGCAGAGAGATGTCACCTGATAGATGACTGCATCCCTCAGGATAACAGTGCTAGCTGCTATGGAGAAAACATTAGCAACCTGCTTGGCAGGCTGTGTGAAACGGGTGGGTGGTCTCAGCCTTGCTCATGACAGCCAACTGGCTGATGAAAACTCCCTTGCATTAGTCAACACCCAAGCTGGCAATCAAGAGAGTTTAGGAGCTGAATCATAGAATGGTTTTGGTTGCAAAGGACCTTAAAGGTTGTTTAGTTCCAAATCCCTCTGCTATGGACAGGGACACCTTCCATTAGACCAGGTTACTCAAGCACTGTCAAACCTGGCCTTGACAATTTCTTCCTAATATCTAATCTAAATCTACCCTCTTTCATTTTAAAGCCATTTGCCCTTGTCCTGTCACTACCTTGTAAAAAGTCCTTCTCCATCTTCCTTGTAGGCCCCCTTTAAGTACTGGAAGGTGCTATGAAGTCTTCCTGGAACCTTCTGTTCTACAAGTGGAACAACCCCAACTCTCTCAGCCTGTTTTCATTGGAGGAGTGCTTCATCCTTCTGATAATCTTCATGAGCTCCTGAAGAATTACTCCAACAGGGCCATGTCCATCTTCCATTGGGTGCCCTGGAGCTGGATGCAGTACTCCAGATAGGATCTCACAAGAGCAGAGGGGCAGAATCACCTCCCAAGTCCTTCTCCACAAGTCTGCTTTCAGAACGTAGAGAACATGGAGACTGGATTACCCTCTTGGTCTTCCCAGTGGCTCTCAAAGAATTGGGCTGAAGGCCAAACCCAGGGACAGCACCTTGGGAGACTTTGCCTAATGCAGTCTCTTACAAAACCCATTCCATTGGATTACAGTCTCCAGGGCTGTCAAGTCACTACTTTATAAAAACAGTAAGTTGCCTTTTAAAAGATGCTAAAGGAATCTTAAGGAAAAAAATACATAATTACTATAAATGCAAGTTTTCCATTGGGTCATACATCTTCATTTAACATAGTGATTTAGTGATTCCTAAAGGAAATGATTATAGTCCTTTGTTCTTAAACAAATAAGTTGTGTTCTTTATCCTCTGAAAAAGCTGATAATATGATAGGTGCAGCTCTAAGGAATAATTATACTAAATGGCCGTGGATACCTCAAAAGACAGAATACATCTATTATCCAGAATTCCCTACAGAAATCTTAGAAATCTTATATGCATTGATTGCTAGTTAGCATTAGAAAGACTTTTGCAAGTTGACTTTACCAAAGCAGCAACTATTTGCATTAGCAAACAGGCAGCATCAGCCAGCTGATAAGAATACAGTGGAGTAATGCAATTAATATAGCTATGTCTGTTAATTAGTGTTTGCTGACTGTCAAAAGAAGATACTGTTAGGAGACAAACTTATTTTCCTGATTAAAGAGTAGGGCCCATCTTGCTGAATTGAGCTGGACCCACTTTTGATCTAATTAAAGCTAGCAGACTACTGTGTGCTGGAAACTTATGCCACTCTGACATAACATTTGCATATTCATAAGTGAGATAGATTGATATTTTGCAATTAACATGGACCAATGAGAATAAAGCCTAATTAGTAAACATGCTCTCTTTATTAACTTTCACGTCAGGCCTTTGTCATAGTATAAAGTAATAATGGAACAGGAAGTCCTTTTTAGAAAAAGAACTTATGTCATGTATAGTTCATTCCTTTCTCACTCAAGCTCCATCTGCTTGTTGCTCTACTACTGCTCTGAGCCATTTAGTTCATGACTGGAATGGTGCTAGGGAGAAGGAAATGAATGAAAGTGAAGAAGGAGTATGAGGTCAAAGTACAAGTGGAAATGTTGGTAGATACAAGACTAAGCTATAGGCAAGTTCATTAAAATGTGCCTTTTTTTCTGATTTGAGTTTGCTGATTTCAAGTCAAATCTTAAGGTTTGGAATGTTCTCTCAGATCCTCAAGTGACAAAAATGAGATTAAATCAAGAAGGTGCAATGTGTATGCCAGAAGCTGGAGTATGGGAAGAGGGGGGCAGGGAGGGGGAAGAGGTTAAGGAGCTTTCACAGCTCCACAAAACATAGAAATTGTTAGATTTATATATAAATTATATTTTTATATATAAACAATGATTTTAAAGATCAGATTGTAGAATAATGATCTGCTCAGAATCAGCTAGCAAAATATTTAAAAAGCAAAACTTAGCTCTGTATAGAGCGTACTACACATGTTTTCCAGGAACAAGTCTCACATTCCTAACTAGTGTCCTCATTATGATTAAGGAAAATTAATTCTGTATGTCAGTGTTTACAAATTCACTGATTCTAGCCTTCAGTTTTTCTCTATTTAAAATACACAAGGATAAGGCATTTAACTAGATGTAACACATCAGAAAATGGCTCACAAACAAATATTATGCGATATAAACTCCCATTAAGTAATAATGTAGTTGACATTGATTGAAAGTGATTAACTCTAGTGCTCTTTTTCACGTTGTTAGTTAAAATAAATACCAGTCTATAAGGGGAAAAGTTGGCATCTTCTCATTTTGCAAATGGAATGAACAAAGCTGACTTCTTCCTCATATTAAGTTAAACTAAAAGATTAGTAGATGCATTAGGGAGACACAGGAATCCAGGTAAAGCCATAATAGTCAATGAGGCAGTCTCAGTCATTCACCTTTCCTACTTAAAAGAGGTTAGTTACCTAATGATAAAATTTCATGGTCAATTTGGAATATGTAATTAAATCTGATTGTAAACCTACTGCTATTTCTCTCTTCTTCAGAGGTCAGCATGGCAGTATAATTCCTGATCCCTGTCCATGAGCATTTTCTTATAACTGGCACCAAGTATTATTTTGGAGGAGATAACTCTTTTCCCTAGCCTTCAGTCTGCAGCTTGCTTCTTTGTGAGATCTGATAAGTCAGTCACACAGATTCCCATCCCTAAATGTCAGTAGTGACAGGAGCCCAGGCCCCCATCACAGCCACCCCCCTGGGAGTTTGGAGCTGGCTTTGCTGGTCTTTCACCACTTGCCTGTCTACAGTGGGCTGGTCAAGAGCATGCCTGAATATAGGAGCTCGGTTTAATGACATGCTGTCAGTGCTCCCACAAGGTGCAGTCAGGCATTTCTTGGAGTGATTGCAGTGTCAGTACCTGCACTGTGTGCACAGGGTGCCACATGGGTGGAGATCCTCAGGCCATGGTGAGAGCTGTGTGTGTAGTCCAGCTCCACCAACCCTCTTCCCATTTCCCAGTTTCCTCCTCCCCCCTCCACCTTCTCACTGTCAGATGTGCCTATCAATAAGACAAATTTAGGGCTGCTGTGTTCCCAAAATTCCTGAGAGAGGGCAGTAATCTTGTTTGCTTTTCCTGTCATCATAGCAGGATCCCAGCAGTGATGCCTGAACAGGTGGTGCACCAGACCTCCCCAATGCTCCGTTGCAGCACAGGAGTTTCCCAAACCGCTTTCTCCTTTTTTCACCATTTCTGCACCAAAGTTTCTCCTTTCTGTCGCAGTTGCAGGGGTGGAGGAACCAGGTATGTACTGTACAACATGTCCAGTCTTCCTTCTGCCTCCTACCACCACTGTCCCCGCAGTGTTGACGCTGCCTTTAGGAGGTACTACTCTTGGAACTGTGGCTCTACCCACTCCCTCACTGGCTTTTATAAAAAAAAAAAAACAAAAAGGAAAACTTCTCTACTGGTAAGGACAAAAAAAATACCCTGAATATTATTTGCAATCAGCAGAAATTTATTATGACAGGATCACAAGAGCAGAAAATGATGATGCTTCAGGAAAAAAAAATGCAGTAGCCTATGATGAACTGTAAGTGATAAAGTTAAGGCAAAATAGTGGTTACTCCACCTGCATAATGGCACTGTTTTAAAGGCTAGAAGGAGGATATCCTACATCTTACCCTATCTGTAGCTACATAGAGTTAGCTACAGATAGGGTAAGATGGAATCTTACGAGGCTGAGAACAAAATTCCTGACAACTTCCCACATCTGGGAACAGTCCTCTAAACGGAAACTGACCTGGCAACTTATCTGTCTGGTCTCCTAAAGAAGGTGGCAAGTTCCTAGGAGGAATGTAGTTGGGTGTGTTTATCTCAGACCTTGCATGAAGCTAAGAGGAAGAACATCTGACTTGTGCGTGATGATAGGCTTTAGGTATGAACAAGGCATCTGATTGTTCTGCCTTGGCAATATTGAGGCATTTGTGAGAAATGTGATTGTGAAAAATGACAGAGACTGTGGTTTCTAGTATTTCCAATGTTAGGTAATATCTCAAATGAGATTTTCAGAGATGTAAGTTTAAGTGTACTTTAAATACCCAAGTCATTTTCTGTGGCTAGCAGTTAAATTTTAAGGCAATTTATTTAAAAGTCTTTCTTTTATTATGAAGCCCTACATCTTCCAGGCACCCATCTGAAAAATCACAGTTTGAAGCCTAAATCATTTACTATAGCCACTATTCTTTCAAAATGTCTTAGGTGCTCAGATGAATGGCTCAGTGTTAAAACTTGATAAATTCAGATTAGTGAGGAATTATAATTATCTAATATCAAAAGCATTTGACCACTGGAAGAACTTATTAAGCATTGCTTTTAATTCACCATCTCAAGTAGCTTTTGATTCAAGATTAGATTTTCAGAAAAGAAAACGCTCCAGTTCAAACAAGTATTAAATATAAGAAATCTGTATTGTCTGTACTCTTGTTATATCACAGCTCCGATTAGCTGCCCACTATAGTCTGCCCTGCAACCTGAAAGTTAATCACTGACTTAACATAACCTTGAATTGGAGGGGGAAAATTACATTGATCTCTATTAGCTAAAAAAAGCAAAACAAAAGAAAACAAACAAAAAAATATTTCCGTAGGCTTTTAGGTCCCACTATCATCTTCATGAGGTGATTAAGAAAGAAGAATATTCTCCTGTGTAACTGTGGCCTTAACAGCATTAACCTGGCCCAGAACAAGCAAATGAGCAGTGATACAGATCAGCTTGCTGCCACTGGCAAGTAGAAGAGAGCACAGAGGAGAAGGTACTAAGTGAAAATAAAGGGATAACAAAGATGATCTATCAGGTTATCTGTCCTGTTTTGAATGCAAGATATTGTAGGAACTGGGGAGGAGACTGTAGCTCCCACATTTTCTCAGTCCTTGAAATGGCTCATTTTCACCAGAGGAGAAAAGTAATTTTGTTCCTGCTCCTCAGAAAAGACCAAAAAAAAGTAGGCTCCTAATGCCCCTTGAGCACTGATCTCTCATTCATTTGGAATAGAATAAGACAAATTAAAAAAAAAAATAAAATAGTATCTCTATTTCCAGACTCTCCTGGGCACGATGACAAGGGTGGAATGAAGCCTCTGAGCGAACAAGAAGTATCACAAGACAAAAATTGCTGAGTAGGAAACAAGAAGTGGGACCGCACAAAGATGTTAACACATCTGAAAATCATGTCCATGTAGACTACAGAGATATTAAAGAGTGCCCAAATATTCTACTTTCTACAGCAATTATGAAACTACTTTTCTATGTCTTCACGAAAAACAAAACCTCCATGAGATTCATTTTCCTATATGACTTCATCCATCCCCTCAAGGACTGCAGAAACCTGTAGTGGAGAATGAAACTTTTTCTTCAACACCTCCTCCAGTATACTGCTGAGTAAGTATTTAGATACCGACACTGTAACCTACAGTTTTATTTATAAAAATCCAAATTTTTTAAGGATCTGTTGTGGTGTCATTTTTGTTTGGGCACTTGTACTGCCTCTTTTACAGTGAGAAGGCTCTAGATCTTTGACTTCTTTCACAGTTCTTTCAGATTGTGGATTCTGATCCTACTTATCTCATCAAAAGAAAAATGAAGGGCATTAGGTACGTTTCTACTGTGCTACACTATTCATCTTGCAGGAAAGACAAAGCAAAATGGCTGCCTTGCATGCTGCAATTTGCACTCTGAATTATTCAAATGCTTTTTCTTTCTCTTTTCATCGTTTGATGGTGCCTGAATCAACTCAAACAAATCAAAGTGAGTAATAAATTGATATAATTTCCTATCAGTCTTGCAGAAAAGCTCATTCAAAATAGCTGCAGGTTTGCCAGTCCATCACACTGTGAAGACTTCCCGGGTGATGGGTCTGATGCCAGTGAGTCACCACCCTTTTGTACTGGGGCTCCTTGCAGTTCAGGGCTAGAGTTGCTATTTTATTGCACAAAGGAGTTTCAGATAAAGCTCTAATCGGTGAGATGTTCTTGTTCAGAATGGCAATAATCCCATATATTAGTAGAATGCAGTAGTATATCTTTATCAATCTTGTGAATGTAACACTTTTTTATGTAAGAGATTTGACATCCTCATGGCGTGTTGTATGCCAAAACTCTCTGTCAGAACCTAATTACCATGTGAGTTTTGATAATGATATAAGCATGAATGGAATCTTATAAATGCGGACTGTTTAGTTTGCACTTGCCATGCTATAGAATATTTGAAGTATGTGTGTGTGAGGTATAGTATATATAAGGATCCTACATTTTTTAAAAGCTTGCCAAAAAACAGATGCAAGAATAAAATATGGACACGTGGAAATTTCCACGCCTACCATGCGCTCATCACCTGCTTATGGATCAGAGATTCTTGGGAAGGACAGCCAGCTGCCCTAACCTGCTGAAGACAAATCCAGGTACCAGAGAGTTAAAACACTTGCTCATTGGTTTTCTCAGCTCCTATTTTAATTTGCTCGCTTTTTTTTGGACAGCTCTGTGAAGGCAGTCTGGTTCGCTGCTTCACCATACTAATGAGACTCATCCATCTGCCTCTGTCATTGCCAGGCTCTCTTTTCTGCTGGAAGTCAGAGATGAACGCTCAGGACAGGTCCTTTCTAGGCTGCAGTACTTAATCATTTCTAAACACGCTAGATGGCCTCAGGCAGTGAAGGCAACAAGCATTTAACCCAGGCTTGGCAGCTCAGGCTTCCACATAGGCTGGCTCTAAGCCCTGATAATGAAAAGTAGCTGTGCTTTTACTCTCCACTTAACCAGATGCTCTTTGCTTCCCGGGGCAAAAGGTTAAATAGATATAAGAACCCATGCTAGTTTTGAAGCCTTTTATTAGCAGTCCTTATAGAAGTGAAGTAGAGCATTCTGCTCCCCTGACTACATCTCTCTCAGAATCCTGTATTTGGGACTGTGTCCACTAACTAGAGGAATGTAACCTCCTCACCCAAAGCTCATTTCTTGTCCAAGCAACAACAAATAGAACCTAAAGCCCACTTTGCCACTTAATTATTTAATGTTCTATTTTCATAGTAAGAATGGATGAAGGAGACATTACCAGTTTTGTTTAACGGTGGCAACACCTTATATTAACAGTGCAGATAAAGCACTTTTTCCACTGTGGCTGGGACAACTGATTTATTTTTCCACTCCATCTACTGCTCCATATGTCTCTGGAATCTGCCTTTTTCCCAGAGCTCATGTTAGTATAAAGCAATTGTCTGGGATGTGTAAGAATTAAGTATCCCATCATTCAGGCTAGACATGCAATTAGAAGAGTTGCACTAATTTCCACTGCTGAGACCCTGTCACTTTAATTTATCCTTACTTTCCTGCATTTAGGTCTTCTCTGGTTTGAGGCCAAGGGTTTTATATAGTTTGAGGCAATGGTTCTGTAATGCCAGAGGTGGGGGGGAGGAGAAGTTGGTGGATGTGGGTGGGAGGGGGAAAAGAGCGGATGAGGGGAAGTGTTAAGGGCAAGAGAAGAGTAAGAACTGGCTGAAAAGAACAAAACTGACATGTACACACTTAAAAGATACAAAGCATGTGCCAAATAATGATGTGGAGCAGCTGCAAAGGAGAGTAAAGCTTTCAGGGAGGAAGTCTTTATTGAATTGCAGCACTAGGCATGTGTCTCAACCTGGGTTATTTTCTTTCTTACGTAGATGTTTAGCACTGAATCTCAGCACCAGGGTTGGGTTCAAATGGCTTGGCTGAGAGTGCTGCCAAATCTGTCCTCTGCTCTGCTGCAGGTTTCCCAGGGGACAGCCAAGGGTGCAGGAACATCAGCTTCGGCTCAGGTACCATCCCCCAACTCCCGCTGGCTCCCTCACTGAGCAAGCGGAAACCTTTAAAATGGCATAAATCTGCCAGTACACCATCGAGCTCCTGGATAAAAGTCCAGGATGACCTCAGACAAGAATTTTTTTCTGCATCTAGTCTTTCTTTGCACAACATTCCTGCCACAGTCAGGATGAAATTATTCATAGATCCAACTGGTAAAGCTTGAAAAAAACCCTTCAAACTTTCCAAGCTTTTGTGCAACAAAACTCTCATTACATAACTTTATGGAAAACAGTGAATCACTTTCTAATTAGGAAGAGTTTTGTATGAGGTTGTATATATGGAACTGTCTGGGTTGATTTGTGTGTTTGTCAGTCTAGCAGAAGGAAATGTGCAGAAAATAATTGTTAATATTGGATGATACAGAAATACAGTGCTACTGTTAGTAGTTCTCTTGCTCCATTGTTTTTCAAACAATTATTTAAAAGTAACAATACAGTATTCTTCAGTAAATTTAAGGAGAAGTATAAGAAAAATTGGCAAAACCACATCTACACTCACTAACTTTTTTGGTAGGGGAAAGAAAATAAGGATATAAGCTGTCATTCTGGACTTGCATCTCAGCAATGACATATTTAAAATTTGTTTTCATGTTTTCTAACTACTGGGGAATATAGAACACTATTAGGCATACTTGTTATTAATAAAGGGTTGAAGAGGACTAAAGAATGCTGATAAACTATTATTATAACTTAATTAAGTCAGTTGCTTCCTATATTAATATCCATCCATTGGGATGGTCTCATGCAAGGACAAAATCAGATCGGTGAAATCTAGGTGGATCCTGGATTTATACGGTAGATTCTAGAAATTTAGCTCCATGTTCTCAAACATATTTGGTAACATGGAAGGGGAATTGAGCAACTAAGTGCCTTTGAAGCTCTCAGAGTTCGTGAGTGAGACCTAGTGGTGCAGAGCCTGACAATTAAATTGTTCATTGTCAGTATAGTTTTATGCATTTTTAAATGCTAAGAAAAATTTTATCATACTGCTCATGTGCATATCAACTGTAGTTGAACTGTGCATTATTATTAATCGGGTTTATACACTTGTATCTGGAGAGCTGCCAAGAACAAGACCCTGCTGCTGGGTCCTATACAAACACAGTGACACTTTCTAGCTTGAGAGTTTAAGCTCTATGGACAAAATAGAGTATGGAGAAGGGAACAGAAATGGGTGATGGCATCAAAGTGAATGTAATGATGGCTTGAAAACACTGTAGGAACATTGCAATCTTACAGAGATTTGCTATCTCAACCCTTGCACTAGGAGGCAACCAGGGCAACCTAGATCTCTCACCGTATCTGCATGGCTAATCTCCATTAACCATTTCTGTTTGCTGAGATCAGAGAGGAAAGGGCCGAAAAGCAATTCCAACGGAGGTCTAGAAACATTAAGGAAGGAAGGAGATGGGTGTAGAATCAAGCAGGTAATTTCCAGTATCTTTCCTCAACTCTGTCTTCACAAAGGTTTGCTACTGTTCCCACACTCACCCCCCTTCTAGCTTTTGTGTCATCCTCCATCGTGAGCATGATGAAGAGACCAGCCTCCACTCAAGATCCACGCGCATTCTCACCATGTGTTGCAAGGCCTGCCTGTGTCTTCTAATGACAGAAAGAGACTGGTGAGTGTTCTCAAAACAGAAGTTCTCAACCAGTTTGTTCTCACTACACACTGATTTAGGATGTATTTTGTTTGATAGCTTGCGTGAAAGTTGTGCTGGACACTGTGAAGATCTTATTGAAGTCAGATTTGTGTTTTGATGGTTTGTAAGTGATAGCAAGTCTCCTTCCCTCTCCGTCCTCCTGTGGTGACTGTCATTTAAAGCAGCTCAGCTGATCCCATCTGTCATACCAGAGATCAGCAGGAGAGTGCAATTCTAATGCAGCCAAATCTTTTCTTATAGAGGCCATTTTTGTAAAAACTCAGTGAAAATAAAATCCAAGCCTCAGATAAGGTAGACCTGCAAACTCACTATTCTCAAGATGCCTCCACAAAATATTTAAGGAGTATGTGGACTTGATTCGTAGTCTGTTCTCCTGCATGTTCCATACTTGCTGATTGTGTTTACAAGAGCAAAATGAGAATGTCTGCAGACACAAATAAGCAGTATTAGCAGGGCAGTTCTTCAGAAGTATGCTCATTCTTCCAAAGGCATTTGCATAATAATAAAGGAAGAATGGTATATAAGGTAAACTACATATCAGCAGAATTGTTTCTAAAAATTAATGCTTTTGAAGGGTTTTCCAAGAGGCAGAAGGACCTCTTTGAAATCCATCCATGAGGTAATTACGTGGTGGAAAAACAGAACAAGAGAAAAAGGAAAAAGGATTAATATAATGCTGTTAAATGCCCCCTTGTCCAGGGCTTACAGCGTTTACCTGGAGCTTGGGTGACCCTGATTTGCATATATGCACTGTTTGGAATTTTGGACAAGTAAATTCCTTTTTGTGCCTCATCTTATCTATAAAGCAAGAACTGCAGTATTATCTTAATTCTGGGAGATGTAATCAAGGTTCCCCAGACATTTCTGTAGTTTTTGTAAATGAAATGACAATGTCCCTCCATTTCAATAGGAGTTGTTACTATGTAGTAAATTCTACTATGTACTCATTTCTACTAGTAGTCCCTATCTAGGAGGGAAAACTCAGCAGGAGCTAGAAAGAATAAATCAGGAACATTTGTTGCAGGGCCCATGGCACTGCTCAGTGGTCCTTTGTCATGAGAGCACGTATATCTATCTCTCTCTCTCTCTATATATATATATAAAATAAGCTCTTCCATACCCAGATATGATGATGGAGACCTTTAAAATTTCCCAACATAAAAAGATGGTCTTCAAACATCCAGTTACCAAAAACAAATTAAAAAAGATCAAAAACTTTGCGTTCAGTGAACAGAGTTTGCTGTATAATGCATAATGTTTGAAAAGAGCTCGAATTGCAGCACACATTTAATTTTTGGTAATAAAACATTAAAGATGCATTTTCAGTCAGATGATTCCATGATAAGCTGTCTCACACTGCAGGCAAACATATAATAATATAATGGAGGGAATTAGCAAAATTATCTGTGTCTTCCTGGACCTGGCCCTGAAACCAGTACCACTGTTGGCATCTGGAGGCTGCACCTGTCATGAGTTATGGCCCTTGTTTTTACAGGAAGGATAAAACTGATATTTCAGTGCCATTCATCATAGGTAATAAACTTTCCACCTTAGTATAAATGCACTTATATGCTGCTATTGGAAACGAGTAACTGGAAATACAAGCAGTCAGCTGTATATGTTAGATACACTTTTTGTAATACTTTCTGTTGCTAACAAAATAAGTCATTAGCTCTCTTCCAGGAGTAGTTTGGCAGTGCTGAAATCACAGCCTCTATGTCATGAAAAGTCATGGCACCTTCTTTGCCCTTTAGATCTCATAACAAGGTTAGAGCTTCGGCTATTGTATGGGCTCTGAATTGCCTGGCCAGAAACGTGGACCCAGGGTTCATGTTATCCCAAAATATTTGGTCACACAACCAAATGCGTTCTGCTCACATGGACTGTCAAGATGTCTGGGTGAGATAAATGTGTTATTTTCTGATGGTTTCTTATGAATGATAGTGATGATGGGTGGTGGAGCACAGGAGGCAGCAGGGCCCCATGGGCTGTATTTGACTTCTGTGCTCTCCCAACAGCCCACCCCATTTTCTAGAGCTCATTTTCATACCAGCATTTTGGCCCACCACCCCTCCGCCTCTATACAACTTTTCCTACAAGCAGGTAACGAAGATTCAAGTGACCTTCCCAGACAGCTTCTAGCATGAAACTCCATCCATTGTCAAGCTTCATCTTCCTAATGTAGGGAAATAGGTTTGCCCTGTGAGTTTCCCTCAGTGAGAGATTATTGCACGCCCCGGATATGGGTCCCTCCAGACAGGAAGAACATCTAAATTCTGGCAAAAGCCTTCCTACTGCTTACCATGTTTCTGGCCATGATGGCAAATTACTCTGGAGAAGTTGGTTTGAAGGTTTAATCATCAGGTTTCAAATAATTAAACACTCCAGAACTGTATTTTCAAAATATAGCAGAGTTGTCTTTGCCCTCCAGTTATAAGTGTCAGTAATCAGTAGTGCCATTAATTCTTTTGAATTGTCTTAATAATTTCTGTAACAGCAATGGGGAATAACATGAATGCTGTAGTGGAGGATTTTAAAGCCAGAATAAGGCCATGACTAAATAAATGAAGTTTTTGGTTTATCTAGTCCCTAAGGGAGGCATATCAAGGGAGTTATACTCTGTTACGCCACACAGGGAGCTAAGTCATTTAAAATATTGTATGATTTAATAGTAGCTGTGCCAAACTTGGTTGTGCCAGAGGAGCTGGACCAGAGGATCTCCAGAGGTCCCTTCCAACCATAACAGTTCTGTGATTCTATGAATAGAAAATAATAACACTATAGAAGGAGAAGGTGGGTTTTTCCTGGTTCATACATGTTATATTTATTCTGTGGAATCACATAGTGGACTTTGAAAAATAGCTACTCAAAAAAATGGGTTAATGCTTTAGGAGTGTAAACTTTTTAAGAAAATAGCTTGAATATCTGTGGGAATCCTTATACAGAAAAGAAATGCCAAGTAATATTGTCTGATTTCCTCTTTTCTGTAATATGGACCAACTGGAATAAATAAATAAATAAATAAGCAAGAGAATAGGAGAGCATTTGCGCATATGAATTTTGTCATTTTCAGGGACTTTGCAACAAACATGATCCTTAGGTTCTTTATTAATTAGGCCAGAAACACTGTACAGGCATATCAGTTTAACTTTTCTAACACTTTCCTAATTGTTGTTTGTAGGAAGGCTTTTTTCCCATTGTTGTTCTAGCCTTTCCTCTCTTACTATGAAGGACAATATATATCATTTTTACTGCAAAGTGCCAGGCAAGCCAGGATATTCAAATGAACAAACCTGGATGCTTTACAGCTTTTGCCCTCTTGAAATCAGATCTGAAAAATATAGGACCTAAATATCAATACTGTAAGGTTTTAGTTTTATATCAGGCATAAATCTTAACAACTCTCACTTAACAATGAGCTCAGATTTTAACTTAATCTTTGGCAGGCTGAGAATTAAACCAGCACACACTCCGTTTTGTCTTCTCTCCCAGGCGGCTCCTTGAAAAAGGCACTGTCTCTGCCAGCAAGCTTAAAGGTTTTATAGTTTGTGAAAAGCAGATCCAGCACTGCTTAGGTGGGCCACAGGCTCCCAAAAGACAAAGAATTGAGCCTTGCACTCCCCAGCTCTCTTCTGCTTAAATAAAGTTGCTAGTTGCCTAATGAATGTTAGCTGTAATACTCCCTGTGGTCAGTGGGGCTGTTGTTTAATGAATTGCTTAATGTGCTTGATTACTGTTACAATGTGGAATGAGGGAAATAGCCAGAGAGATTTGAAAGACCCACTGGAGAATACGATGAAAATGAATTGGATCAATAAGAAGTTTTTGCTCATCTCTGAACAACGCATTATGTGCTTTATTGTTGGAGTTGGGGATAATGTAATTTTGTGGCTTGTTGTTGTTCTTTTTATAATTCAGAAATATAAATCTCATTTGACATTGGGTTTTAGGGCTGGCCTTCCTGGAGTTATAAATGTTCCCCTGACTCCAGTCCCGGTTACTCACATAGACAGATAAATTAATTAGGAAAACTTTTATGCCAATTACTTTATGCCCTTGGCTTTCATATGTTTCTGAAGAGCGGCAGCTAATTAAAGATATGATTCATAATTACTGGTCGATCGAGTAGTTGAGTAATGGAATCAGGAACTGTTCCAAAAAAATTATCCATCACATCATTACTAATTGTTACATAATACATAAGGATGTAGAATTCAAATAAAAAATTACTCAAATTTGAAAGATTCATTCAATTAGTGGGTTTGGTATATTTTTTATAACAATTAAAAACACAAGATAGTTCTCACATTTTTAAAGATCACAGAGGTTTTATAAATATTTATAATTAAATAGGAGCATAATTTCCAGCGAGTGAAGGACTCAAGGGCCTAGCTGGAGGAATAGGTTAGTAGTTAGTGAATTTATGGAAGCTGGAAATCAAATCTTTGGGTCAAATTAGGGCTCAAATGAAATGAGTATGATGGTGTCTTTCTAGTCCTGCCACAAAACTGCTCTAGTTTGGCAAGCATTGCAGGCTAATTCCTTGAGAATAGAAGAGCTGTTAGAAGTTATAACTTGGCACTGAACGACGCACAGAAATTTGCACAGAATTTGTCAACACTCATTTTTCACAGTCAGCATTTGCTGTCCCAGCAAGAAGATCATAACAGATACCACAACCTGGTAAAACTGGTGGAATAGTGAAAAAAAAAATTCCTCCAGCTCTTCCTTGCTAAGTTTGCAGATGTTCTGTGTTATCACAGTTTATAAGCAGTCATGACACTTCATCAATAAAATATGTCTGGAAAACTTAAGTATGGGTTCATTCAGTAATTCAGATACCCCACAGGTAAGCCTGGGAAATCTCTTGATCCTGTATCTATATCTGTATCTGCTAAGCCTTCAGAATAACCCCTAAACCTTAAAAAGCAGGGTCAGCAATACTTAAAGCGCGAGCCTTCACAAAAGCTGTGAAGATGTCCCAGATAGAAGTTCAAAAGTTACCAAGAGAGCACCTTAAGAACCCAGAATTTTGGCTCACTTAGTATTTATTTGAACTTCCTGGAGGGCCTGACCCTGCATATTCTTCATCTCCTTCACTTATTTAACTCAGATCTACAGCATTAGCTTTTTCACCTACTCTGCAATGTTTTTTCTACTACACTTGGTTGGTTGTATATGATTAACTTAACCTACTGCTCATTAGACACATGGCATATGGTTTGGAGGAGGATTAATAAATGTTTTGCTGTATCTGAACGAGAGAGAGAAAATGAATGAAAACAAACTTCCACTTCTGCTTGCAGCTTTAAAAGGCTATTTAGCTGCCATCCATCTGCAGGTACCATGTGCTGCCCTCCTGAATATCACCAGGGAACAAAGGAGAATTCAATTAAACATTTTGTGTTCTAATTGACGTGGATCGCTATAGATATCTACAGCAGCTTGTAGGAGAACCCAGCTGATGGATGGATAAGAGCCTTTAGCAGAAGAATGTCCCAAAGACCTCAAAGTCCACAGCAGTAAGACAGACACAAGACAGCCAATGGGGAGATGGACCAGCAGAAAGCAATTGGCCCCTTCTGAGAGTCAACAGTGAAGTCAAGTCTCCTGAAGTCCCCATGAGTGCAGGGTCTCTGATGAACCTTCCTCTTACCCTCTAAAGATGCTCCAGGGAATACAGATGCTTATTTATTATTTTCTTTTAAGGAGCCCTTTCCTAATAGTGCTACATCTTTTAAAACTCTGTTCTGGTGTTTCAGGAGTCAGTACCTCCTGATGAAGTGAGTAGAAAGGGTTTTTCCACTGCTCCAGGTCAGCTGAGCACTTGGGGTAGAGGAAGGTGACAAAGTGATGCATAGAAGTCTGCAGAGGTGTTAAGGATTGCAGCTGTAGAACTAAATGCTTTTAAAACTTAAAAGTTAACATCCTAGGGAATAATAAAGTGCAAAATCAAGTAATATACAATCATGATATTATATTAGATGGGAAATCAATACTGAACCTGGTAGTCTTATTACACTGTGTTTCTATCATGATGGTTAGTCAGAAATAGCTTTTGGGGATTAATGATGGCAACCTCTGACCTGTCAACATCCTTATCAAACACATGCCTGACGGAGGCATAGATGCTCCTCAGCTGCAACAGCACCACACTGTGAAAGGGCTGTCTACAAGCCCAATGAGGACAGACATTTACAGCTGTAGTGAAACCCCAGCCCCAATACAGTATAACCTTAAATCACAAAATCCATTGAAAAGAAAAGAAAAAAAAATAAAAAGAGCACTTTGAAGTGAAATAAAGCTAATGTCTCTGCAGAAGTTTTATTTTTAAACTTTTAAGCTGCTACACTGCTTGTTTATGGAACAGTATAAATGTATTTGCATAAATGGAGCAGGGTGAGGAAAGATACTTGAGTTTGACACGGTTAGTGGGTTTTATGGAAGTTTAATTTCTTCTAATTTTAACACTAGAATTAGATGTTTCAGCTGTCTGGACATTTGAATAGAGCTAAAAACACCATGGACATATGTCAGACCTTCTCAAGGTGCAGCAGGGCACAAGAACAGTCAATTCTGAGTATCTCTGGGGCAAAGTCATCTGTTGCTTTTTGAGGGTTGGGGTTTTTTTCATTTTTGTTTAAGAGAAGAGAAGTTTTGTTCAAGAGAAGTCTTACGGTCTAATTTAAGACATTGTAGTCTGTATCTTGGAAAAAAATTTCATCTGGATTACTCAGTGTGTATATTGTACCTTCTGATTTTAAAAGGGAAATAAAGGTTATTTTCTTACTAGTTTTTTAATTACTGTACAAATTCATTCAAAGCAATTGAAAAGGAGCAATTTTGATTTAATGGATGAAAAATTACATAGACTTACTCTCATTATGAAAATAGTCTGGTAGCTCTTGGTGAAATGGAGATTTTCATATTTGGGGTAAGATCATCATACCAGTGGTAAATGCTGCCATGTAGCAAATTACCCTATATGTTATATATTTTATAGAACTACATGAAAATACAGGTTTAAACTACAAAAATCAAAACCCCTTCAGCCATGTTTAGTGCTTGAAAAGTCACATAACCAAGACTAATTAATCTCCTGTGGTTTATCAGATCAAATCAGTAGGCGATGGATTTTCATAAATATTTGGGGTCACAATTCATTTTACTTTGATACATTTAAATAGTTGATAATGAAAGTTATTTCAAAATTAAAAATCTGAACTATCGTAAATGTCAAAATGGAAAGCTTTCTTTCTCTTTTCTTTCACAAATAAATAAAAACAAGATTATAGACTTATAAATACAGGGTAATTCAGTTGCAACAGCATTTTTCGATTGGAAACCTTTATTTTGTTTCTCAAAACAGAAACTTTTTCAGGCAACTTGAAGAGCAGCTGATGGGCTTTAGTCCGTTCTATTTGGAAGGTGCTAGAGCTTCCCTGATTTATCCATAAAAATGGAGGTGTGCAGAGCTGCAAGAGAGCAAAAGGGAAGGGAGAAGACAGTTGAGACATGGAACAGGGTACATAATTTCTGCATTAGCTAGAAATTTGCTACCTGCAACCACTGCCAATTAGTAGCACCAAGTAATCATGAAACTGTGAAGGCTGTCATTTCTGTCTCTGAAATACTTCAACTTGAGAATCTCATGCAGTAACTTTCAGGCAAAGCAAATATTTGTCACTTCTTGGATTTCAGCTAATTATATGCTTTCACCAGCAAGTTGCTATTTATTCTGCATGCCTGAATTTCTTTGTGGAATAAATATTATTTCAAAAAATGCAAGATAACATGGTTCATGCTTGTGTGTGTCAACTGTAATAGGCACTATTAAATGAGATGTACCCTCGGAGCACACTTCGTCATTACCACCTTTCTGATGTCAAAGGCAAATATCTGATGTTGCAATGGATTCCAAATAATGTCCTAATGCACTTCATATCCCACAAAACTTTCACTACCACCAACAGCACTTGGGTTGTGTCCCTACAGCCAGTGAAATTCTGTAAGATTTTATGAAGTGCAAACTTATTCTACAAAGAGGGGTAAGATGCATCATCTCAGTGGTCTAAATTGCCGTAGTCTCAGGGCTTCACCAACTGGTGCAAATTGAGCTGAAAATCCACTAAACAGCACATGTTGCTGTGATCCTTTCATCCTCAGACTCTACTCTCAGAGCTGTCTCCTGAGCACAGGTAAGCATTCATACATAGCATTAAGAATATATGGTACAGTACTGCAAGATCTCCCTGTCTCTGTACTGATCCTGAGACTCTCTCCTCCCTGCCTCAGCGTGGTCCCCAGGATGACTGAGCCCCTGGCACCCAGGGGAGTGACAGTGCCAGAAGGCTGGCGAATTCAATCGGCAGGACTTTTGCAGGGGCTGAGCAGAGGCGTGAAAGTTCTCTGAGGCAAGACGAGGTAAATGGCCATGGGACTCTTCACAAGGGGAAATAAATGCCTGTTTGTGACAGCTGTTCTCCAAAACCACCACACCTCAAGCACGAGCAGCGAGACAGGAGAGGCATTCTTCTCCTGCTACTTCCTTGTGCGTGTGATGAGAGCTGAGACATTCTTACAGTTTGGGCTGGTAGTGGCATATAAGTAGGTCAGATCAATAGATGCTCCTTGCAGTAAAACAGACAGCCTAAATTATTAATATTATTTTTGAAAAATAAGGCGCTTGTTATTACATGAGTCATGCTTGAAGTTTTTCAAGCACTTAAAACAGAGTTCTCATGATTTACAAGAACAGATTATTAGTGTCTGAGAATTTAATTGACTGGCTCCTCTTGGCCGTTGACTTCAGCAGTAAATTTTTTTCCAGTTACCTGCTCAAAACAGCAGCATCTGCCTCTTAAACAACCAGCACGATTCAAAGATGGGAAAATGTCTGTCCTATCACAAAATAAAGCTAAAAGCCTCAATCTTGTAAACTGGCACTGTTGGAAACAAATCACTGGACACCTTGAAATCTCTGAGGGGCAAAGAAAAATCAAAGTCAATTTCTAATATTTTTCTTTGTAAAACTGCTCTCATTCTAAAATGAAGAGGCATGTGGAGTATTCAGGTAGAGGTGAAGGAGATGGGCAAGCACAAAAGAGTTTGTCTGCAGCATTGAGAGTGTGCAATGCCACACGGTGACTTTCTCTAATTTATTCAGCAGTGAATTCCAGTGAGATCTCCTCTCAGCCCTGTTTACACACATATGTTCCGATGCACAAGAGCCCTTCTCTCTCACATAAAAGCTGACACACAGATGTATAGCATGCACACTGTACTTTCCAACTTGGCAACTGATAGCACATCTCAGCTCCACCGTGGAAGTAATCCCCATGTATGTATAATTATTTTTAATGAATTAAGTCCTTGAAGTGTGAAGATACATAGAGATCTTTATAGTCTCCTTTGACACGTGAAGGTAAATATTTGCATTGTGCACTTTAAATTAGATGTGCAATGCCTGTTAAAAATAACGGAAGCTGGAAGTCTGGTCTGTCTAATGACTTCCTTCTTGATCATTGTGATAGTACAGAAAATACAGAGAGCAGGTGCTTGAGTCCTCCTCCCCTGAGGATGGAAAGATCTGTCAGCAAAGTCGCCCCTAGGGTGGATGAGAACATCCTTTCCAGAAAGGGAATGTGCTAAATAAATGGTCCCCTTCCCTGGTGCTTCCTGAGTGATAACAGGCACTTTCAGTTCCCTCAGCATCACTGTGATACAGACATTTTGTCACCTACAGCTATTCTATAAATTATGCTGAAACATTTCTCAGGTCTGCTGTCAGCAGGAAGGAAGACCACTGGTGCTGTCACAGAGGAGAACACAGGCTACAGGGTACCTCTGTACACTGAGGAGAGTGTGAGAACACCAGCTTGCTGTGTTAATGCAAGATGGGGAGCACGGGGGCAAGGAGGCTCCCTGAGGTCTCCTAGAGCACTGTGCAACCCTGCTCATCAGTGTGAATTAGCCAGTAAGTAGCTCCATGCCAGGAAGATAGCCTAACCAAGCCACATAGAGCTCCTCACCAGGCTGCCTGGTGCTCTTCCCTTGCCTGAGCTCACCCTTCTGGATCTGTTCTCACTGCAGCAGAGTTGGCTGGACAGTCCTTACCCTCAGTCAAACCTCTCAGATTTGGACCTTCTGTGAAATTATTCAGAATTCCCAGAATGAATTGCAGAAAATGCATTTACTGATGGGGCCAAAAGTTCCCACAATACTGGGAAGGGCTGAGTGGGTTTGGTGGGTTGGTGTTTGAGCCTCATCTTTTACTTCAACAACCAAGAAGTCAGCTGGAATAGAGACAATTTGTCCTAATACAGCCCCAATCCACCTGAGCTGTTTGCTTACCACTGAGGCTGAAATGTTCATCCTGTGTGAGAACCATCCAGCAATGCTAAGATGGGATGGTAAGATGAGATTCCACCATGCACTTAGCTCCTCCCAAGGAGGCCTTAGCTTTAGATATCATCATTCCTGCCCATGGCACAAAGATTTGAGACTAGGTGATCTTTAAGGTCCATTCCAACCCCTTAACATTCTATGATCATGGGCCAGTCTGAGAACTTAAAAGCCATTATGGTTATCTCTGCCGTGTGTTAGGACAACCTCGTTGTCCATTAGTGTTGCACCAAAGAAAAAAGGAAAAAACGTACACATTTTTACTACAACAAAAGTCATGTCTTACTGAATATATACTTTAAAAATTGAAACATCTGGTGCAGTGAAATTTCTGCTGTACATAAGGATGACAGGCTTACTCTTCTTAACCAAAACCAATAAAAGAAACCCATGATTACCACTCCTCTAAGTAATGCTTTTGAGTAAGTCATCATTCTATAGCCAGGGTATGCACCGATACACAGGGATTCATTGACAAGTGCCTGCTACAATATATACAATATCGCCAATTCCCCACCAAAAAAAGTAATAGAACCATATATAACATAAAGAATGGCTTGGAGCCTTATTGTGAGCGACTCAGGAGGAGGGAGAGTTAAAGAAATGATGTGTCACTCACTCCTAAATGTTGCGGTTGTCTGGTCTGTTGCTCTGATGCACTGGCTTTGCAAGCCTTTAGTTACCTGGAAAATCCCAGAAGAGCCTCGAGGGTGGGAGAAGAGGCGGGGAGGAGGCTGGGGAAGGGAGAGTGGAAAGAAAGGAGGATTAAACTGAAGCACTCCTGTCAGTGCTACATTTCCCCTCCAGAGAAATCCTTATTGTGTGCCAAGTATCGCAAGTGTGTATTTTATTGAGGAGAGGGAGAAGGAACAATCAGAAACTCTGTCACATTGTATCACTGTGAAAAGTAGTGGTGTTTTTTTAAAGGCAGGTATGTCTGGCTGGAGCAATTTCTCACTCCTTTTCAGGATCTTATATGTGGTTCAGGATGCTACAAGAAAAAGAGCCAAGCCACCTTCCTGCACACCGTGATGTGAAGGAACAGAATATGTGGGGGCCTTTCTTTGGCTCTGGGTAGCCCAAAGATGCCACCAGTTAATTCACCCCTTGGCACAGGTTTACGTCCATGTCACGTACAGAGACACCTGCTCAGGTCCAGTAGCTTCATGCATGTACAGGGAGAAACACATTATCATTGGCTCCCTCAGCCCTTCAGGCTTTCCCTCTGGAGGGATTTATTTGGGAAACCCACAAACCTATCCAGTCGGGAAGGTTGGGGGAAAATCTTGGGTGTGGAGACGATACTCACATCTTGATTTTCTACCAGCAAAGGGCAATACAAGACTGTATTTGATCCCTTTTTAACTTGACCAATTCAGTTGCAGGGGAATATGCTGGGTTAGTGAACAGGTAACATCACAAGCGAGTATTCCAGACTTCATGCTTTAATAGTTGTCCTTTGTTTAACCAATGAGAAAGTGACTCTATTTTTATTTGTTAAACATAAAGAGAAAGATTGAGCTCTACCAGTCATGGATAATTATGTCTTATGTCTCACTTTGACAGTGGCTTTCTCTGAAAGCTACACCTAAGTTATAACTAAGCAAGGGATACCATTTTGATACATCTCAATCAGGAAATACCAGAACAAACTGGGATGGATTCTTCCATTGTGTCACTATCTTGCTCTTTTTCAAACAAGGAATATGATGCCTCCAATTTCACTGATTACTAGTTTCAGGTCAGCAATGTTAGGCTCTATACAAATGTCCTCCTAATGTTATTTTCCCAACAAAAGTTGTACCTGACCTGTAGTTTTAGAGACAGTGTAGAAGAATAGATCATATTTTTCTCTTGGCTCTACCTGGTTTTTAATTAGCTGCTTAATGTCACTGAGAGCCCTCATCCAAGGAGCACTGCAAAACTAATACAGAGCATTTCACTATGCTTCTTTTTTGCCTTGTGTCAGGATCAGAATTCACTTATGTTTAACTTATTCAGTTCTTTATGTCAGCAAAGTTGATCCTAGATTGAACACTAAACTTTCTGAAGATATGGTTGTCCACTTTAGGACAGAACAAAAATATTGTGCCTGACTGTGTCTGGCTCTGAAAAAGCTCAATTGGCCTTTTTATGCCCTCCAGTAGCAAGGTTGGATTCTTGTAAATGTGCAGCCACTGTCATAGCTGCATAATTGAAGGACTGACAGTTCTCAAGACTTCATTATTATTTTTTATTAGGGAATCTGTTGGCACTGACAGTTTTTTCTCATACTTTTCAAATACACTGGATACTGGCAGCTGAGGATTCTGCATGACAGCTTGCATTGAAGTATCAGGGTATTTTTCATGTTGGTACAGAGAGAGTAAAACTGTCAACACGAACAAAAAACAGAGCTCAGAGATGGTTTTATATATCTAAGTTTATTTAAAACTTAGTGCTATTTTGATTTTTTCATTTGCAAATTTTAATTATATGTGAGCAAAGGTTATTGTTAAAAATGTAAGCACCAAGAAGAATTTAATGCCTCTAAACAAATACATAGTAAGAGCATAGTCAGCAAGGGAAGATGTTTCCTGATTCATAGCTAGTTTCTTTTATTTAGGTCACCACTAGAATAGCTTCATCCAAGCCTATTTTTTCTAATGGTTCAGTACTGAATGATGCCAGATCATGAATGGCCTTCTATATCCCTTCTTCATAAACAAGGAAGCAGAGCCTAGACAGATTGGTTTTTATGTCAATCTAAAGGAAAGTCTTTAAGAATATACAGGGAAACTGCTAAGGTTGTTTAAAGAGTGTATTTTAAATGCAGGAAAGATTTTCCTTGACTTTGCTGTCATAAAGGATTGCGTTGAACATGACTAGTAACAAAAGACTTGGCATACCAAGAGCAGGACTTTCAGATCCTAAACACCCAGCAAGGAGCAAATTGTGTTGAACACAGAAGCAGGAGATGTGGTTCCTTGGCAGACCTCATGAGCAGTGATGCCAAACTCTGAGCTGAATTACCAATGGGGAAGCAGTAAGTGTGAATAGCCCTAGATAGGGTTAGAGGTCTTCTTTTCTGAATGAGCATCGAGAGAAAATAAGCAGTGCCTCCACAGTACTGCAAAGCTTTTATAAAATTGACTCTTCAGAGACACAGGTTGATTAATTAAACTCACTAAAGTGGATGTGATTAAAAAACATATTGTCAAAGCAAGACAAGAAAGATGATGAAGAAGAAAGATTTTTATGTAAGAAATCATTATTTGCATGAAATTGTTGTGAGTTCATACAAAGGGTTTATTGAATGCACATCGGCCAAACTTATTGATGATTATGGATTTTCTGGATATGCCTCAAAACCAGCATTTTCACCCCTTCATAATTGCTTTTTTTTTTCTCCCAACCATTTTTCTAATTTGATTAGCTCTATGGCTCCCATAGTATAACCTATTTATTGAGAAATGCTATAGTCACATCAACAAAAAAGTATTATAAATAAAGTAAAAATCATCTGATAGTTCAATTTGGATTTAAATTTGCTGGAGTTTTGGAGTTCTGTTTCCTTCTCATTACTAATATTGTAAAAGAAAAAGAGGTCTTCAGAAGAGGATGTGCATGTTTAAGTGCTGCATTACTCTGTTAATAGTACTGGGGCGTCAGCCTACCCAAACAATATTTGTTTTCCCAGATGATGACTGCTCACTGCATGTCATGACTGTCCCCTTGCTCTCCATGATGACAACCACAGAATCAGGTTCCCAGGCTATTTCCAGGTAAATATGGCCATGTTTTCAGACCCTCTGGAATCTCTCACCATTCATGTCTATTAGCTATGAAAGTAACTCTCTGCACAATAATTGCCTGTGTTCATTTCCAGCTCTTGGAACAAGTCCATGGACAGAAGGTGGCAGTGGGTTTGTATTTAAAAATCATGCAGTCTTTCAGGATTTTAGCTATGTTTTTGATGGGATGCTTGTTCTAGTGGATGGGGCAGTGAATTGGCAGAGAGGAAATCTGCTCATCCCAACTCTTCTGCTCTGTTCTGCAACAAGTTATGAATCACCTCACAGCCCTGTTTCCATCTTTATTCTCCATTCTTCATCACTTTTGTATGTGTTGCCTTGAAGATGTCAAGAGAAGTAAATATTTTTCTGCTTGCTTGTAGGCTGCTTGGAGCAGTTATCTTTTTCAGTTTCTCTAAGTGCTAATGAAACTGAAAATTAATTTATTTTTAAAGCTCGTAAAAATAATTAGGAAGGCAACTTAAAATTTTCCTTTGTTGTCCTTAGGTATTAAGATACTCTTGTAAAGTCATGTCCAGTGATATAAAGACTATGCACATGTTAGCTGAGCTCCAGTCCTGAAAACTGGGATTACTGTGAAACCAACAGGACTGGCCAAGGAAAGGCAAGCCAAGCATAGGTGTATGTATATGGGATAAGGTCTTTTGTTAGAGACTGTTGTACTGGTGTTGCTGCAGTTGTTCTCTGTTTGATAGAAGGATTTCCCATTTCCAGAAACAATAACAGAAAAGAAGGACATTTTTAATGAAGCAAAAGCGCTTTTGTAATTCCACAAGTCTTTCTAAGTTCTTCTAAAACTTTAAGTAAAATTTCACTGTACCTCATCTTGACATTTTTGACAGAAAAATAAGACAGTTTTTGAAAAAATAAAAAGAGACAAGTAAATTGTACACTTAAGTATTGTAGAAGCCAATTCTTCTACAGAACAATAAAATATATGCCGTGCATGTACTTTCAGAAGTGCTCAGCTGTATGGTCAACAATCAGTGTGCAGATAATTGTTCTTCAGTGTACAGGGTCCCTCAGAGCTTGAATTATGACCTACATATTCATTTTCAGCTCTGACACTCAGAAACTTTCTCTTGGGAGAGAGGTACCAGCATAATGGGATCCTGTGTCCTGTCATGTGCCAGGCTCTGCAGTGGCCAGAGTGAGGGGTGTGTGAAATTTGAGGGGAGCATGATGGAGAATGAGCCTGCCAGGGGAAGAGCCAAGCCAATGCATGCATAGAGAGGGTGCATCAGAAGAGAGCAAGCTCACAGGAGCCATGCAGGATGGCATCAACTGCAGTTTGCAGACCCTAGATGGGGGCATTATTTGGACATATTTGACAGATTAAAATTAGAGATTAGCTTCTCATGTGAATATGTACTGAATGGCATACTCCCTTTTGCAAATTCACTCTGGTTTTATTCATAATTCCCTTACATGTGTGTAGAGATTCATAGATAAGATAAAGGTAAAGATTATAAAGATAAATGTGATAGATTATGAAGTGACTGTATGTATATATGATCGCTTTGTAATGTATTTATACATATATATGCATAAAACAAAGTGATAGGAAATTGTAGCATTCCTGTATTATGTGGAGATTAAAATGCTTTTGCCAACAGGTCTCTCCAGAACAGTTGTGCAAACAGTGTATATCTCTCTGTCATGCAACTGTGGGTAATTAACATATGCAAAACACAGTCCTGCTAGAAGCTACCCAGCCCTCCCCTGAAATTTAGGCTCTATTTATTTACAACAAAATAAAGTGGACCCTTCTGGAAAGAAACATGGCTTTGTGGCTGCACCAATGCTGTCGCACAGATGCTTTAAATCTTTTATATCTCCCAGACCTCCAGGGGCTGGTGTTGGATGGTATTGAGCCAGGGCCAATAAATAATTTATGCTAAGTAGCAATTTAGTTGTTTGGCTTGGGGTAAAGAAATCCAAGAAATTCATAAATAAAGTTCCCATTTTTGCTGTGTTCCAAAAGTTAATTTATGTTACTCTGCAATTAACTAACATAAAGGTGAAAAAATATGACAGGCCTTAGGTAGAAAATAAAGCTCATAAATCTGCCGTATCTTAACTAGTGGTGCTTTAGCGATAGTTGGTGCTTGCACTTGGTTTCCTGTTCATCTCATTCACCTGTATTTGCCTGACCCAGAAAAATGTAGTAATTAATTTCTAATATTTCCCCTTTGAAATAAACAAGCAAACCCAACAATTTTTGCTTTGCTCTTTGAACTAGAAAGTAGGTACTCGATCTTGGCAGGTGCTTTGGCAAAATAGACAGAAGTGGAAATGTATAATATGTGGATAAAGTCTGGTCCTCAGACAGTCCCTACATTCACTGGACTATATTTAAAACCAGATCCACATACTCAATTATGTCCTTTATATACACATGCATGTATATACAGTGCATAGGATTTAATGTAATACCTGAGTTCTTCCCCTTAACCTAAGGCAGATGTTTCCTGACAAAGACATGACTTTTCTTCAGCATCATTCATTATCCTATTGACACTGTGTGTACTGTTTAAAAGGATATTCTTTCATATATGTAAGTGTCTGATGATTGCATTCATTAAACACCATCGCTGTGTCAGGAAGAATAAAATTATATAAAGATATGCTGTATCTGATATACAAAATATGGAAGTTGGGTAGACTGGAGGAATGAAAGGCAAAAGACTGGGTTCAGGTTGTTCCAGGATGAAAAGACTATGCATGTGTTTTCTGCTTGGATGTTTGCAGCAAGCTCTGAACCATAATATTTAGTGAAACTTTGCAGTTTTTATTGCTGTGTTTAGAACTTTAGAACAGTCCCTCTTTCTAGTGAGGAAGGGTTAGGGTAAAGTAGGGCATCCCATTGATTTCACAGGTTTTGTTACTCACAAGAGGAATTCTGACCATGAGTGCAAGGAGCTTATTTCAGGGAGGTTGTCTGTTACCATTTCTACAGAAATAGATTCTGACTACCAATAAATAGAGAAAAAATTGAAACATAATTACGCAAGAGAGAAGGATCAAGTCCTCTGCTTCTCTGCAGCACTGTGCAGTTGCTGGTTTCTGTGAAACTACACTGATTCAAAGCAGTATAATGCCTCATATTTTCAACTTTAAGACTCATCTTTGCAATTGCCAGTAGTCTGAACGACTGCATTCAGTATCCTTCCTTTCAGGATGCAACGAAAGGGAGGCTTCTTTCCTCCCCTCAGTTTCACTCCTGCAGAGTACAGTGTTGCAAACATCCCTCACCACAGTCAATGTCTAACTTCAAGGGCCCTGTAAGCTTCAAACCTGTTCAGAGGTGAAGGGGCATGGAAGAGTTCAGGCACAGATACTCAGTTACTTGCCTGTTGTTAAAAAAAAAAATCTCTGATCAGTTTCCAAAAGAAAAATGGTTTTGAAAGAGATTGCATTTGCTGTGATAATGGAACTAGAATAGGCTTCACTATTCACTATATCTGTTTTCTTTTTCTGGAGGTTTCTGCATGAAGAAGATGAATTTAGCTCTTTACTCCGTGAGATAAAAAGAAAATGAGATGATTGATTTGTCTTTTAATTGCAATCCAGAGTATCTTGATTTCTGACTCTCACTTTTAATCATGTTCCAGGCAGTGCTCTGTGTCAATGGCACAGAGGAGCTCTGGCGTGTTGCCGCATGAGCGAGCATGACCCCTTTTCCCTCTTTGGCTGACTATGGACCACAGGTCCTGGGCCCAGGATGAACAGTCCTAAACTCTTCTCTAGTCTACTTTTTAGAAACAAATTTCAAATTTGCCAGATAAGGGTTTGGAAAAGACCATGTAATTTATTTAATGGAAGACAAGGTGTGAATCTACTCATTAAAATTCATAATGAGATGCATCTGGCATCTTAACACTTCTTACTATTCTGCAAATAGGCTTTGTTAAAGGCCATTTTGCTCTTTCTAGCAGGACTACATGGCACAGATAAAGGGTTTTGAATTACGGAAATCAGAATACGTTTTCAAGTCTATTACCTCCAATTTCCAGTCATTAAATGATTCAGTGGGAGAGTTTCTATTTTAACTTTAGTGACCTCTAGCAGGGACATCAAGCCAAAGTGACTCATGAAGAAGACTTTTAAGTCCCACATTTTTATATACATTTAGAAACAAACAGAGGGATGGCTAAAAAGCAATTCAGCCTGTTCCTCTCAGCCTGACTCAGATCAGATTTCAACCAAAATAATGTTTCCTCTAAATATGTAGTGGGAAAAACTAAGTAGCATCATTCTGTTCTTTTCTGAACAGGTGTCCTGGGTACAGAGACAAGGGGGTGGAGCTGTCACCTCTGTTTAGCCAAATACCATTTTACATCATAGCCAGGGCATGGTTTCAGCAGGGGAAATGCTGTGGCCAGAACCAGAAGGGACCCCATTTTGTCTGGCTCACTCCAGCAAAGGGACCAGCAGACCCAAACACCTCTGTCATTTATTGTCCCACCCTTGCTGGCAGGGGGAAGCACACTGGCTTATTTGGAGTTTAGTTCCTCATTGGTTGTCAAAAGCAACACAACAGGCCTCCCTCCACCTGAGAGATGTTCATTGCATTGGAGACTCAGTGAAGGAGCTAAGGGGAAGCTCAGAGCTTTCTATCCCTTTTACTCCATCATGGTTAAAGGATTTGGGTAAATCAAGGCACATTTTCCATTCACATATCTGGTTCTCACTTCTGCCTCTGGAGCTACCAGAGACTGATGCTCTACATTTTCCTCCTTTCCCTGCTGCTCTGCATTTTCTCTTTTAGAAAGTCAGAGGGAAGGTAGGAAGCAGTTTGAGCCCTGAACAAAAGAGCAAAATGCTTTCACACTTCCACCCCTCCTTACCACAGAGGCAGTGGGATAAAGAGGTCTCCTGCCAGCAGATGTTATGGTAGGGGTCTCCTGCATCAACTTGGGCAGATGGGACAGGAGTGTCCCATGTCTCTTCCTCTGCTCTCCTATTACTCTCTGAAAAAGTCTATTTCTCAAGTGACTCTTAACAGAGCCTAAGTGCTTGGTTACTTGGACTTTTAACATTTGTACTAATCATGGAGGGTAAACTAACATAAAACGAGAAATTTGAAGCAAAAAGGAAGGTATTTCTCCAGACACAGAATGCTCAGGAGCATTAGTAGTTCAGGACCATGCATAGCTAAAACTGTGTATGCATGGAATTACATAGAGATACATAATTGTGAGAGCTTAATCTTGCAGAACATGTATTTTGTATTTTAAATGGATGCCATGTGGGATATATTTGCTTACAGTCTTAGAGATAAACTACAGCTCTAACACATCTTTCTTAATTTAAGCATTTTCTGAGTAAATTAGAGGATTTATTCCATAGAGTGTGCAATTGGGTAGATCATGCATAAATTGGCTCAAAGTTACATATATGCTGTGTGTATCTCCAGCTGATTTTAGTGAGAGTGCCTTGTATGAAATATGCCACCCATGGTCAACCTACATGTGTGCTCCCATGTTAGGTTTACACAGCAGAAAACAATTTCTTTATGCAAAACACGCGTTACAGTGGTGACTTCTCAGAGTGGTATGATGTAATTCACGTAGCAGATTTATGCACCAAGTGTCCTCATGATGGTGAGGAAGTGAGCAACTGGATGTGTGGAGCTGAGTTGCCAGCTGGAGTTAAACCACGACACTGCCATGACATGAGATTTTTTAAAATGATTCATCTCTGTGTTGGTTCTCAGGTCTCATGTTTCACATCTGCAGACAGCAGGTAAAGACTACGTATCTGTCACTGCTATACTGAGGAACAAAGCTAATGCAGCCAATTCAGGACAGGGAGAGGTTTGTACAACATGCCCTAACCAACTACCCATACTGAAGAGGGAAGTATACACATAAATACCAGCTGATACTGGTAGTGGTAAAGGAAACTTAATTAGAAATATTAAAGAGTGTTCATCATAGTAAATGTTCAGACATGTTTATGGTCCTTTCATACCATCTGCTCAGGACTCCATTAGTAAATATTTTTTTAAAGAGGGTCTTCCTCTCCCTTTGAACCTTCTTATGTGATATTACTAAAATAATTCATAATTTCGTCTCAATGTGTACTCAATTTCTGCTTTCAGCTTTTAAATAAATACTGCATGTCTACATACTCTCTTTGGTTACAGTTCACCCCTGATCTGCTGCAGAGCTCTGGGGCAGATCAGGACTGTACATCTGAAATTTAAGCAGAGCATTTTCTTATGTGGAGACCAGCGTTATATTGAACTGTGGTGTTTCAGGAGCAGAACACGTGTTTTTGAGGAATAATACAGGTGCACATGACTCATAGTTAGTCTTGCTGCTTTCACAGTGGTGCCTTGCTGCTTTCACAATGGCGCCTAGATTACTGAAGAAGGGTAGAGGAGAAAATAAGCCTCAACTGCATGGACAGAATGAATTAAGAAAACTCTTCCTTACAAATTCACATAGATGTGTTCAATTCTTATCATGTTGTTAGAAAAACAGAAATACTTTCTTCCATATAAGTTTCTGCATCCCGTGGACCCTTCTTGACCCGCTTGAAACTAGTGGAAAAAGTCTATTGAATTAAGTAAAAATCACGGTCAGAATTTCATACATGGGAAATAAAAGCAATTATCTACTAAGCCCTGTGCTACCATACTTTATTGATGAAACTTGGCATTTCAGACAGTTTTGCCCATAAACACAACAGTAACACCCCTGGTATTTCTAGTGAAAACCACAATTACAGATACAGATTTTTTCTCCATGTTAACCATCGTCCTGCATTTCTTATGTTTGTATATTCTAAAATCAAGGAAATAATTTTTAAAGAACTTAAAGTACTTCAGCTAGTAAAATCTAGAAGTTTCAGTTTTTCTTTTCCAGGAAAACAAAGGAAAAGCCATACAATATATTCAATGATACAGGATGTGACAAGCGTGCAGGTAAATATTAATAAAAATACATATTGAAATGAGGCATCTCTCACAACTGCAGTTTTCTGTAGACTCATTGATATTAAAGGTATATAAGATCCTCAATTAAACTCATTCACTTGATCCACTGTGCAAAATCATACATATTGAAATTATAATTTTTGTCTGTTTCAGTTCCTTTTTCCATTTTTTTCTAAATTACTTAAAAGCTAAAAAGAGATGATCAGAGGCCATGAAATCATACGGAAAATACTCGCAAAACAAGGATTTTCTCTAGCCCAATTTTAAACATCTAAGAGTTGGTCTTATACTCCAGGACAGTTGGTTTCTCGCAGTGAAAAAGGAAAGCCAGGTCTCTTAAGGCAATCATGCACACCATTCTTATGTGGATGTCTAGTATCAGTGAGAGGAGCCACCTTCTCAACATTCCTTTCCATCTTCACTGATTCGAAAGAGCTTAGATAACAATGCTAGATCAGGTACCAACTCTCAGATGCAGAAATTTAGGTAATGATTATCCCATTCAGTGATTTTATTTTCTGTTCAAGGCTTTTGGGAGTGGCAAATTAAAAAAAAAGAACCATTGTAACAATCCTTTCTTAATTTTTCAACTATTTCTTCACATGTGTTTTTCAGGATTTCCCAGAAACATCTTCAGCTGTTTTCTCTTTGCTTTCTACAGGGTGCAGGTGGCTGTGTAAGTCTCACACTGTTGTTTCACTTTCCATCTCAGTAATTTTAATCAGAACCATGTCTCAAGACCATGGAGCCTTCCCTCTGCACTGACTGAATGCTGAAGACTCTTGATAGATCTGTTTCAGCATGGGAATATGCTTGGCTTTTTCAGGACTCTATGTAGCCAAGGCACTTTCACTTGCAAAAGCGATGCTTAAACATTTCTGCTCATAGAGTGACTCAGTTACTTAAGGAAAGACAATGGGATTAAGAGATCCCAAAACAGCCGTGTTCACCTAGGCTGTTTAGCTGCCTAAAGATTAAACTGTGTCAGTGGTCAGTGGAAAAAGAACAAACTCTCCAGGCAGTGGTTTAAGCCTCACAAAGGTTGCTGTCATAGGCGTCCATGAACCTCACTCAGCAAGTCACAGACTGTCTCTCTTGATGCCTAACTCAAAATGAATACCTGATTTTTAAAGGGCTGTAGCCAAGTGAGATGCACTCACCACCCTGTCATTCCAGTGCCCAATTCAGCTTGACTTTCCAGGGTATGGACAGAAGTGAAGTAAATTCCACTGCTCCTACACACTGGACACCTAAATGAATCCCAGGTTTACTACTGAGACCTATTTATCTGCTATATTGGATGTTTTATTAGCACCTAGTAGAAGTGTGGTTCTGACTGAAAGAGGGCCTTTAATTTTATTAGAACAGAATCTACCCTGAGCTTTTCCTATAAATTTATGGCCTGCAATTTTTATTAAAAAAATATTGAGGAGCCCCTATAATGTAGTTGTGTTCTTCGACTAGAACTGTAATACCAAGATAGCAAAATACAACAGAATTTCCAGTATTTTTCCTGCTTCAGCTTCAGACACACACAACAGCTCATGACAAAACCAGTGTTTTACATATCTCAGGCGGACCTTCAGTATAAAACTTTATCTTCTCTATAAAACTCTATCTTTTCATAGAGGGAAGTCCCATTATTATCATTGATGTTACTATAATTATCTTTACTGATAGGTTAGCATCAGTCCTGAAAATTAAGTTCTTTTCCTTCAGTTCATGCAGTACGTGCTCAACGTGTTGTTGATCTCTGACGTCATTTTTTGTAAATGGAAAGAGCCTTGTCTTTCAACACACTACTTACCCCATTAAAATTTCCT
>WEIT01009766.1:19264-30043 GCA_013389985.1 Dryoscopus gambensis | reverse complement strand
TCATTCAGAAGGCTCAAGAAGAAGCAAATGAGAAGGAGGGGGGAAAGAGAGCTGAAAAACAGGGAGAATTCATCACCCAGATCAGGGATGAGCCTGATCTGATGCATCTCATGTGCCCTCAACAGTAGTGAAGGTGAAAGTATCAAAACGCTGGGGCTCAGTCCTGGAAGGTGGTGACTCATTCAGTCCAGAATAGCAAAGCATTATTTTCATACAATGTTTAATGCCAAAGAATAATTCCACTGACTTTGGGAATGTATGCCAAATGAATGTCAAACCAGTGGTTAAGGTCTCCTTGTAAACATCTTTCAAGGCTCACTTTATAATTTAAAATAAATAAACAAGAAACCTAATCAGCACGAAGAAATAAACAGTACATTCGGTCTTGTCTTCATACAAGAATTTACACAGGGTTCAAAATACATTGGCCCAAATTAAGCAGAAAAGAAAGAAAAAGTACCTATCTCATCCCTGATTATAAAAAAAAAGAACTTCAGGGGCTCGCAGTAAAGCCTTCTGGCAGAAAGAAACTTCAAAATCTATCCTTTTTTTCCCTTAACTGAGAATCCCCCTTTGAAGTACACTGCAAAGGATTCTGCCTGTCCCCAGAAGCCCTGTGCAGTGCCGCTAGCCATCAGCTCCCACCACTTCTGAATTAACATCCCACAGACACTCTGAAGGAGCAGCACACCTACATTTCCTAGCAGATAACTTATTTAGTATACGAGCTCCTGTTACCCACCAGGCCAAAAAAAAAGCACCGTACCCCTTTGGTATTATCCCTGATCCCCAAGAGGGGAGATCAGCTCTTCCATGAAACATCAAATAACACATTGCAGGCACAGTGGATTTGTGTGTGTGTGTGACTAGGTTGTGTAATTTCCACAATGCTCTGTGGTAGAGTTTGGGGCCATGTTGCTTCACTGCTGGGAAGGTTTGCTCTCTGCATCCCTGTAAAGTTTAGCATTTATGAAAGCATTACAACTGGCCAGATTTCTTCCCTTTTCATCAACCAGACTGGAAGACTGATTCATCTCTTCACTACCTGGTTATTGGCTGGACAAGGGCAGCAGCACCCAGTGCTCATGGGGACTTATTGTTGTGCTCCCCTCAAGGAGCAGACATCTCCCCAAGCCCACTGCAAGACCCTGATCAAGACCAACCACAAACATGAGATATGAAAGTGAATAAAGAAAATGGTTCATCTAGCCGAATTTTGTTTTCTGGAACAACCATCAAAATGGATTTTAGGAAATAAAGAGAAATACAAAATTGTTTGTAGCCTGGATAATGGCTAAATATCCTTCCTAGATGCAAAGTGTCTTCCTAAACCTAGAAAATGTTTGATTTTTTCCTGGCCTGACACTGAAAATAAAAGTTACTATTAGTATAGTTAATTTATACTGACTAATACCAGGATGTATGCATGAACAATAAATCCTTTCTTTGAATCCTCCCAAGTTGCTGGCCTCAGTAGCATCTTGAAGTAGAACCAGTGGAAGTTTTCTGCACCCACTCAAGGGAGCATGGAAATCCTCTTGCTAGTGCTGCTGTCTGCTGCACCAACTAAAAATGTATCCTGTAATTCTTCACCTAACAGTCAAGAACTGAACGATGGCCAGGTCTGTATGACTGAAAGTCTCTGTGCTCCTCTCACCCACACAGGTATTTTCCAGGTTGACAGAAGGACCAAATAAGACACCCCATTAGATGTTCCCTGGGGATCAGAACCTTCACTTACCCACACCATCACACAGTAGGTCAACACTGAGATATGTTAGATGAGAATCTGCACCTGAAATATTTTATACCTCTGTGTCATGGCTGCCTTTGCTCCAAGGACTATGAGTGTAGGCACTAGCAGTTGACAAAGGTCCTATTGTAAATAAAGGCAAAACCTTCTAGCAGCCAAAGCCAATGCTGTGTCTTCTCAGTGTCAGGACAATTCCAAGTGCCATGTCTAAGTCTTTCAATAACAAAAGGCTCCCTTGCTTCCCACTGCAAGTCAGTGGTAAGTCCCTCATGCCTCCTCTTCCACTCCTGTCTCCCAAAATAGCTGGCACCAAGGAGTGCTCCATTCCCACAGGCTGTTGCAGGGATTTAAGAGTACAAAACCTCCCTTCAAATCTCACTCTATGTTTTCCAAATAGTGCCATGTCACTTTGCTGGGATGGAAGCCAGGTACATGCAAGCAGCTGAGATCTATTGCTATGTCCCTTTTATATGTTATTTACCAATTCTATTAACTGCAATCCCAGTCAGGCAGAACTAAACCTGCCCTGAGCATGATGGTGTTTTCAGTAAGATGAAGTCAGTGAAGGGTATGTTTCAATGTCCTGTTCTTCTTGATCCTAGAGCTTTATTCAATCCATTAGAGTTTCCCCTCCAAGCCCCACTTTTCTTCTTCAGTACCTGCTGCCTCTCCTCATTTTGGTGTTGTGATGCCCTTTCCATGCTGGGTCATGGACTTTTTACTAAAGAGATATAAGGAAACATGGATAGCATTCAGAGAAACAGTTAATCCCATCACTAAGAAAGTTCATATTCGCAATAAAGTTTTTCACATACAAAATACATGTCTTTTACACAGTTTTTAGGAAAATCACCAGTATGTGGCAAGGCAGTGTGAAAAAAGAGGAGGCCTTGAATATATATTTAAATAGTACACATCACTTTGATTTCCACCTCACTTCAGAGTTCTTTTCTTGCTCATTAGTCTTGCTGTAATCCCCAGTATTGTCAAAGTTTTGTGGGGCTTTTTTATTTTTTTTAATCAATATATCAGCCACAAATATATGTTAAGATGAGAGTTTTGGGAAGGGTCCACAAAAATAACATAGAATCAAATATTGAATTAATCAATGACGTGAACACTCTGGGGTTTATCTGACTGAAGATATTATAAAAACATAATATAAATACATGTCATTGCATTCTGATCCAGAATGGCCAGGTATGAATTCAACTGATAAGTTCAATTGGTTTTGAACTGTGTTCTCCAAAACATGCTTAAATGTTGCTCCTATGTTCTGTCTTTTCAGAAACAGCCTTTTAAGAAATCCTACATCTGTATTCCAGTAAGTAATTTGTATCTAAGGCTTTTCAGATGCCCCACAATGGTTTTGTGAGCATAAAGCAGGATTTCTAGAAGTGTTCAGTCCTTGCCTCTTTGCGGTTAGTGCAAATTTTACCATGCGTTCATTGCACACCCAGTGCAACAAAGCAGATATTGGCAAAATCTAGTGTTTAAGGAAAGACGTAACTTTGTTGGGTAAACAACCTCTCCTCTTTCTGTTCCCATCATAGTACCTGGTGGGAAGCTAAGTGAAAGCTGGTCCTTACAAGGATGAAACAAACATGGAGATTTATCTGCTCAACAGTATTTTCTTCTTCCTTCTGCAATTTATTGTGATGTTTACAGGGAGATGTTTTTTAATATTAGTGTTCTAGAAAGCAAAGCAGAGGCAGATCTCTTTGTAAGAAAAACCAAACTGCTTCCAAGAATAAAACAAAATAAATATGTTTGGTCAATGTGTCCTCTCTCCCACCTGATGCTGACATTTTTTCACAGTGAAAACGGAAGTTGTATTCTGAGCACCCCCGAGTGCTTAACTTCTACAGTTAAGGTTCTGCCTATTACAGACAAAATCAGCTGATGACATCTTTACTAAAAGCTTGATTAAAACTCCTCTGGGAAAATACTTCTCGTTCATCTTGTCCAGAGGCAGGAGTCTTGGTTGGAGTCTTAGTTCAGACATTGCTCTGTCAAGGATGGCCAGGTGACAGTCAAGGTTGGCTCTGGGAGTGTGACACCAAGAAGAGAGGTCTCAGGTGCCTTATCCTGTGTCAACACAGTGCAACTCTGCCATTCAAGTAACGTGGGGGGGTTTGTCCCTATTTATTCTTCTTGAAAATACTAAAAGTAGAACCTACTCTCAAGTAAATCTCAGGAATTAAAATTATTTTAGTATTTGTCTACAATTGGTCTTCTCATTTTGGTATTTGTCTACAAAGAAGAAAGGACGGAAATAGCCACTTCTGATTAAATATCTCATCAGGGGAATTGTTGCTGGGGGAGATGTGGGATTTCAAACGAAGAAAGCGTCTTAGAGAACAAAAATGGGTCACCTATCATGAGGGCTTAGGGAGCCAATGTGCCAAATGGATTTGCTAGTTCCAGCTCTGGACTTCTCATCTTCTCAGGAATGAACAAGAAGGATCCATACTTGTCTGTGTCAATATGACTTTGGCCTCTAGTTCACAGTGGAGTCACGCTAGTGCATGCATTGCTTGCGATTTTTTTTTTTTTTGTCATTGTATATGCTGCTGCATATAATGTTTTATTGAAAAGTAAAGCAAAGCAAAGAAACAAGAGTTATCCTGAACATCCTTTTTGACAGCTATCACTAATGCATTACTATAAAACAGATATTTTTATTATGTACAAGTTATGGCAGTATCACTGGGAAAAAGCCATGAACACAGCATAGCTACAAAGTTTGGTACATCCAGTGTTGTCTGGATTGTTTGGAGTTTTTCTTCCTGTGGTTTATACTCAGCAGATTTTGATTATGATGTCCTTCATGTATTTAAAAGGAAGTTGTTATTGAGGGTAATGTGTATAATGACAGCATTTTTATTGTAATGCAGAATGCATGGCTTTCTGTGTTTGCAACACTTTAGCCAGTTCTTTTCAAATTGAAAACAGACACAGAGCCATTCTGAATGCAGCCTGCTAGGTTTAGCCACCAATCTTGTGGCTGACATCTCTACAAACAGCTCAGCCTTCACCAAAGTTGAGGAAACTTCTAAGAGCATTCTTCTTTGGTGCCTCAAGTGCTTCAAGTTTTAAAAGTAATGTACAAATGGTGATTTCTTTCATAAATCGCATTAAAGCAAAAGATTGGTTTTCCTAGGGAGAGAAGCATGGTCATTTTTCACAAATGGAAAGTGTCTGGTCCAAACAGAGCACTGCATTTAATACATCACTATTTTATTCATGTCCTTTGAAAACAGAAAGAAATCCTTGCCAATGTCAGTATTTTTTCTCCTCTTTGCCCTTTAAAAAATGCTTATAAATTAAGCTTCCTTCTGCATCTGTGAGCTCAAACTTAAGGGCAGAGGCTCTCTGAGGCAATACGAAGCACACAATTTTCCCACCCAAACCTCACCAGGAACAGACAGAGCCCCAGGAGGTATACTCTGAATCCCATCCTTCCAGAGGAACAGAGCTTGTCCAGTGAAAGTAAAGTTGAGAACCCTCCCAGTCTCAAGTTTGCATTTTCCTCTCTTCCTGCAATGAGAGATTGTCCATGGGGGAGAGAAGTTTCCCCCCAGAAGCTGAGAGCCCTGAGCTCCCCCAGCTCAGAGCCAGAGGCAGTGTCTCTGCCATCACCAAATGTCGGTGCCTAAAAAGCAGCGCTGTGACAAATCCGTGCAACACGTACTGGATGGGTCACTAAAGTAGCCAAATGTCAGGAATATTTTGAACAAGGTCACTGTCTGCTTGCCTACTCCCCAGTTTCTAGAGACTCGTGTCCAGACCCAGGAGAGGAACTAATAATGTCACATGATGACACAATGAAGAAAATAATGAAGAGGACAACCTCAGTAAGAAAGCTTCTAGAATAGTGTTGTCAGGATCTGTTTTCTGTTCATTGTCATTTGATATCTTAAAAGTGCTCTAGCAAAAAAAAATATTAATTATTTGCAGTAAGGTTAAGAAGTGATTCAAAGTTGGTGCAGTCCTAAATTAACGACAGAGGCAGGTCAGGTGAACAGAGTAATCTAGATTGCTTGATAAACTAGTCTCCTTTGAACATCAAAAGTTATTGATATTCCAAATGTGATGTAATTCATCTTAGAACAAAAAAAAAAAAAATTAATTTCAGACTCACAAGAGTCTGAAATCCCTTGGCCCTGACTGCCCTGACCCTCGAAACCCACTTAATGCCCATATTATGTACCACTGCAAATCTCCCAGTCCAGCACTTTGGCTATGAGGGATAGTAAATTTAAAAACAGAGGAATATCAAACAGAGAAGTGAATTGTGTCTAAACAGCACCACTGAGAACATTACTGGAATATTGTCCCCATCTTTCAGCCACTTCAAAACATATGTAGGAAAAATGTGAAAATAATCCAGAAAACTATTACTATTCATTAAGAATTTTGGAATATTCCACTCTGTGGTAAGAAATCAGATAATTCAGTGTGTTTATTTTCTTCAAGGAAAGGGTAAGAGCAATTTTATGCCATATAATGCTCTACTTTTTAAAAAGAAGGAAATTTCCTTATAGCAGATGGCTCTCTAATGCAGAAGAGGCCTGGCAATCAGAACCTGAGAAGTCAATCTTCACAAATGATGATTAGAAATAAAGGACATTTCTTTAACAGTGCTATTAATTAACTAATTGAGTAATTATAAAGGATGTGGTAGCCTTTTGAACACCATGAAGTATTTATGTGTTCACTGCAGAAATTGTTAATTAATATCTCCAGATAGCCCCACACAGCTCCAAGGTTAGACAATCAGTCCACTTCCATAAATAGATAGATCTCTTGCCTCCTCTTGTTGCCAAAAGAATCATTTCTCTTTGTGCCACTGTGCATACCTCGGCATATTAATCCAGGCTCTAAGAGATACAATATAAATGCATTGCTGTTGGGGTGGTTTTTTTTTTTATTATTATTATTTCAAAGTCATCTTACTCTGAAGACTCTTTGAAAATACAAGAATATACTTTTTCTTACTATTTTAGGAGAAATTGAAGCCAAGGATTTGTTCGGGGCTGTGCTGTTCTGAAAGGAAAATGAATATATGGGATAGAAAACAATCAGCTTCTAGAAGATGAATAGTTGTTTACCTGGTCAAGTGGGGAAGGAGCCATATCTTCCTAGGCATACAAATCCCCCTGCTCCTGCTTACAGTAGATGTACAGGAAGGCAATTGCACAGAGAGGAAGAAATGAGGGGGGCTCCGTCATTCATTCACTTGAAAAGCACCAGAGAAAACCTTAAGTTTGTCAGAGCACTGATGACGAAGGTTTCCTAAATTACAGCATTTGAGAAGGCGGGTGCAGATGATGCAGCCCTGTGGTCCATTTAGGTGCCTGAACATATAAATAATTTTTGAAGGTGCTAAAAGTTAGCTGTACAGTAACTGAGAGCTTGTCCTCTCACCCCTCTGCCCCGCTCCCCTCTCCTCTTGTTACTAGGAACATGTAAGACAAATTGTTGTAGAGCACCTATCTTTTAATCAGGCTCTGAACTCTCCATATAACAGTGTGTTTGCTGGATTTGAGTTTGGGCTGCATTTTCTTTTCCCTCCATAAAATACTCCAGGGATATCAGGTACCCACTCTTCAATGGGTTGGTTGGTACTTGATGTCACTGGTCTCAGAGCTATTCACTGTGAATAATGTTTGGTCCTTTTTTATTTTAATTGCTGGAATGGCTGTGGATATAAGTTGCTCAACACAAAAGGGTGACAAATAATGATGAAAGACACTAGAGTGCTCTCATGTGTAGCTTGGACCAGAAGGAGAAAAGAGATTATTGCAGCTGAACTGGTCACATGGAATTTGCTGGACCTGCCTGCTCCAACCCCCTCCAGCCTCTCTCCGGGAATAGTGCTCTTACAAGCTAAGAAAGACACAGTTGGCACCAAAAAAAAAAAAAAAAAAAAAAAAAAAAAAAAAAAAAAAAAAAACACAACCCCCAGGGGGAAAAAAAAAAAAAAAAAAAAAAAAACAAAAAACAAACAAAAAAAACCACTACCACCAGGGGGAAAAAAAAAGAAAAGAAAGAAAAAAATTATCCCATTAACAATGACCTTTAGAAATTTCAAGGACATAACACTGCCTTTGTGAAGTGTAAACAGATGCATTGTCAAATAGTTAAAGAACAGAACTGCTCCTGGATCTGTCATTTACCTCCTCACTAACTCAAACTCCAAACTGTAAAGAGTCAGGAGGAAACGGCAGCAGCATGATTATACAGTTAAAGAGACAAATACTTATGTTGGTCTTCTCAGCGACTGATATTTCTATTATATTTTTAATTAACATTTTAATCCTTTAAAATCATTTTAATCCTCGGGAAGCATGTTACAGAGTGAAATCGTTGCTATGAAAAGTGTCAAACAGATAATAGCTAAAATTAATGGTTTTGTGATATATCAAGTTTTCAAATTGTTCTTTTATTAAAAGAGCCTGACATTTTTCATTACAGCGAGCAGGGCTTTCTGAATAAAAAGTAAGCATGTACCCCAGATTACAGAACATTTAACTATTTGCATGATAAAGTCTTCGTCCCAGTTTTCCGTCTGTTGAAAGAGTTGCCAATAGACTAGATAAGTATCTTTTGTGGTGGCAGAGCAAAGCCCAAGCCAAGATATCCCAGACTCCTCCTCATGCTCGTTCTTGTTTTAGCCAGGGCTCTTTGTTGCCCCCAAAGCCCTTTGCGACATCAGGGCTCACTGGGGCTTCACCATGTGCTGGGCTCAGCTGATTGTCATTGCACACCCATGCCAGGGGCTGCTCTCCCCGCTGCTTGGCTCAGAGTGCCATTGGTGGTTTTCTCATTTGAGCAGCTCAAGGCAACCTCTGAAAGACTGTAACTCATAATAGGATAAATAACTGTGTGCATAATTGCAAAAACACTTCAGTAAGTGGATATGAGCTACTGCAGACCACATCTTTAGACCTTTGCAAACACACAGTTCCTTGTCTCACAGTCAAGCTCTTCCTTTCTGACATCTCTCAGTGTAGCACACACAAAAGTCAGAATGTATAAACTGTAAATCCCCTACTTACTGAGAGCCATAAATAGCTACAGGTAGAGATTATAACCCATAGGAAATGGGATCATTGTCTCAAAAATAAAATATTAAAGCAGTTCCTCTAAGAACTCGCCTTTTCTTAAAATCACCTTGGTATTTGATCTTAAGTATGTCTTCTTGTCAAACAACGTGCTGGTTCAGCGGTGAGTAGAGTCTTCTCTTTGTGGAAGTTTTGCAATGTTTTACTTGGATTTGGTTACTCCAGTAGTATTCTTCTTTTTGTTTTTTCTTCTTGAAATGGAGAGCAAAACATTACCTGTGGTAGTAAAAGAATGGCAAAATGAGAGAATGAGTGATCCCATTAAAAACTGTGGATTGCCATCACATGTGCAACTGGGTACATGCTGGATAATACAGGACTGTTTGCAGAGGTCTGCTTTTCATGCTGGGGAGACTCATGTAATAAGCAGAATGTAATGAAGCCACAGGTAATGCACTGCTGTCTGAGGTCACCAATTAAGGCGATGTATGAAACCTGAATTAAATGTTTCTCCAACCCTCCCTACCTCTGTTTGAGTGCACAAAGCTCAGTTAGGCACTCGAGAGCTTGGAGATCTGTTTTAACAGAAATTTGCATAAATATCTTAATGCAGCAGGCCGAAACTTCAGGAGATGTGGTGTATTACCCATCTCTGGCACTAACTTGTTGAGAGCCCTGGATACCTCAGTTCCTCCTCTCTCCTTCCCTAAAGAAGGATAAATGGCATTTCTGTCCCCGGGAACACCTCTGTTTGTTGTCACAAACAGTCCATGTGAGGCAGGCATGCTCTGGCTTGCTTGCCTGCTCCCCTTCACACCCAGGGGACCCAGGCTCTAAAGGGACTGCAGCACAGAAGGGTGAGGCCAGCAAGCTGGACACAAGAAATGCCCTCTTGGTGGGCACACAAGCACAAAATTGGAAGGACAAACAGCCACACTTACATCTGGTATCTGTCTGTCAGCATTTCAAATGAAAGTCAATCATAACCACACCATATCCCTGTGATGTCACCACTAGATCTTTTTTGGGGAATTGCAGCATGCCCAAAACCTACTGTCAAATTTAGCCCATTTTAGCCCTAACAGGGACCCACATGTCACATTTGTCCCTACGTCCTTGCTGCCCAAGCTGTGTCAGCTCCCTGATAGTTTTCTGATTATGTTAAAATTGCTGGGTTTGATCTCAGGAGCCATGTCTAGTTTGGGGTGCCAGCAGCAGAGATGTCCTCACCACCAGTAGTGTCATGGGAGCCTGGAGAGTGGAAGCACCACCAAGACTGGGTTAAACTGGGGAGTCGGGGGGGAGGCAGCAGGTCTGTTTCCCTGTAGGCTCCTTGAGTCTGGATTTTGGTACCCCCTACCCTTTCAAGGTCAATGCAGTGACCTTGAGGGCAGGCTACAACGTCTGTTTATTTTCCCAGGCTCTCTCTTGCAGTGGGAGTGGGGCAGAGGGGTGAGAATGGCAGGGAGAAGGTAGCATCCTTTGTGGGGGGAGGCAAGGGGGGCTACTTCTGCTTGTGGCAGTACAGAGCTTGCACCCAGTGTACAAACTAATTAAGACACTTCCTGTATTAAAGAATAAACACCCATATATTGAAATCATGCTATAAAATTAATAGTGTGGTAAATCCAATATTGCTAATAGTAAAATTCTTTTTTACCTAGATAGAAATTATTCCAAAATCGAAATGAGGAAATAGTGACATGTTGGCTAGAAAAAAGTAAACAAATCCATTTATTTTCTCACAAAAAAATCCATGTAAGCTGTAAATCCTGACCCGCATTAATTAAATTTCACTTTTAGAAAACAGTGGTGCAAATTCCCCTAATCCATGAAGTCTGACTTAACTTGGGGGGTGATGGGAGGAGATTTCTTGATTCCCAGCAAAGATCTTTCTTGCATCCACTATAGAGCCTTAGTCTTTATTCCATCGTACAGTGAAAGAAATGCAAGGGG
>WEIT01009766.1:890-18529 GCA_013389985.1 Dryoscopus gambensis | reverse complement strand
CCGTCCGTCGCTGGGCAGAGAAGTGCCAGGCGGGGCCGTGGGGCCGGCAGCCGCAGCAGCCGCTTTCCCTTCCCCGGCGAGCAGATGGCCTGAATAAAAACATAGAATGTGGTCCAGAAGGGTCGGGAGAGGACAAAAAGTGAGAGGTTCCCCAGGCCGCGGGCAGCCGCCCCGAGAGAGGGGAGGGAGGGACCCGCCGCTGAAAGGGGTGAGGAGAGTGGAGACTTTTGATGTCGGGAGGGCCGTGCTTGCCCGCTCCCTCTCCTCTCCCTGAATGATTCCCCGAGGAGCGGTACGACCGCAGGTGCGGCGCTTATAAAGCCCAAAGCCTTTTATATCAGTAAAATAATGCCTGGCCAGAGGAGCTCTCCCAAGGCTGCGAGGGATGCAAAGCTGAACAGCTTCCGTGGCGGTGCTTATTTTTCCCAGTCAAGGCGTTGGCAATAATTATCTTGATAACTTTTAGCCACGGTGATTGACCTTTTAGCCTTCACTGTACATCGCTGTATCGGGATGTTTTCACTTGCCTGGCTTTGCCAGGGAATTTTTTGGTCTGGACTGATGAAAGCATCTATTTCCATCCTTTGCACTTTTTTTTTTGGAAGCACTGTGTTTCCAGCCATACATCTGTCAGTGTATCTGCAGATATTTCAGCAACTGCCATACCTATCCCACAAGTTTTCCAATGGTATTCTATTTTCAAAAGCCTGCACATAAATAAGCACAGCTCAGTAAACATACCAACACTCAGTTTTACTTGTTCTGTGACCCAGAACACTACTTTTATCCCTGTGTTAAATGCATTTCCCCTCATATATTTTAAAGTTTAAAGTGAATATGGAAAGTTCCAATAGGATTTCTTTCCTGAACATGGACATCTAAGAAATTAAATAGAGCTGTCTGAAAAGTAGCTATACTTGTTCAGGGGAAATTGTGAGGAGATTTTCATTAAAATGTTGTTTTTTCAATTAAAAACTGAAAGCCAGAACTGAACAACTATGCTAAAAGTCTTTCAATGCTGATACGTTAAAAATCAATTTTGGTTTCAAATATTTAATTTATGAAAAAAAAATACAAGAAGATGCTTACTCTGACATTTTCCATTTTCAGACTTGTACAGAACACTTCTATGAATGTTTTTCTTTTTTGGCTAAAATCTTTTTTTAACATGTTTGTAGTTCCAACAGAATCCCAATCCTCTTTTTTTTTTTGATTTTGCAGTCAGATCTGACTGGAAAAGCAATGTACCATTGATCTCAGGTAGGTATTGTTCAAAGGTTTCTTTCTGTGCTTGTTAGGGACACAAGTTAACTTTGTGACAGAACATAACATCCAGGGCATAAAAAGATGATACAAAAGAAAACAAGTAATTTTTTTATCTCACCTTCTCAGCTAAAAGAATAAAAGATGGAAGAAATGTATGTAAAGATGCTTCTAGTTGCTCAGAGTCATTTTCCAGTGCTTTTTGAGAGTGAAACTGAAACAAAACCAGCCCAAAAGTATTTGGCCATTCCAAACTGCTCCATTCTGGAGTATCTGCCTTTGACCCAAAAAACTACTGACATCCATGAATTTCGTTTCTCTTTGGTAACTTGCAGATTATTGATTTTATCGTTTGCCTGACATTTCACAGTGCGTTGCCTCACTTACAGAAATGTTCAGCATTTACACTGTGATGTGAAGTGTCATAAAGTGAGGTAACATTCCATAAAATCCTAAGGGGAAAAACACTTTGATGAGATGCAGTCCAACTTGGAAGGACTGTATTTTTTCTCAAGCTGTTCTAGGCTCACTCACCCTGAAAAAGCACATTTCAGAAGGAACAAGATAATTTTAAATAAGAACTGCTGTTTAAAAGGAAAACGAAAAGGATGAAATCTTTTATTGTAACAAGAGCATGAGTCACTACTGGTGTGTAACATAAAAGAAGTGAAATGCACACGTACTTGCTATGCTCCGCTTTCAGCAGAGCAACAAAGTTCAAGAGAAACAGCTTATGCTTTACATTTTTGATCTGCTCATTCCCCTTCTTGTTCTAAAATGTATCACTGGGCCTGAATACCCCCAAGAAATCAGGCAGAGGCATCCAGCACGTACTTAGGATCTGTGTCTTGCAACAGAAGGAGCCCGAGAAAGAAAGCCAGCCCTTCTCCTGCTGGGTCAGTCACATGCAGTCAGGCTTTTGCATAGAGCTAGCCTTCTGTCTCCTCCCTTTCAGGGGCAGAGTAACATTTTGTAGTGACACAAAGAAATTCTTCCCTCTCTTGGTCATAAAGACCCACAGCACTAGATCCTCTTCATCAACTGCTCTTTTCTTATAGAATACGCTATATTTTATTTACATATGAATTGATCAGTTTGTCCGGAAAACTTGGAAAGCTCAGTGGTTCACAAAAACATAAACCATTCTACTTGTAGTCATTGCTGAAACTTGAAGGAAACAGCAATTGCTCTGCTTTGCTTAACTCTCTATAATCTATGTCCTCTCCATTATACATGTTACTACTGTGCAGGGCTCGTAGTTGGGATGTAATTAGTTAAATTTTATAGGTGACAAAGCAGAGAAACAAACTGCAATGAAATTATTACCACGGATGAAACAAAAGTATTTGGCCACATTCTTCTTTTGGGAAAAAGAGCTCTGTAAAATGCCTGGCTTTTCATTCCCTTTGCAAGTGGCTGTGCGGTTTGTGGGAGAGACATTGCAGTAAGCATTCAAAATCTCTTGTCCCATGTCTTGGGCACACACCTACAGGTGCACGTACAATACCAAAATGCATTTCCTTCCAAACTCTGCTGTCATTTCTTGTACTTGCCATATGCTGCTATTAGCACAATGCAGCTCACCAACAACTGAGTGGCTTGTAAAGCAGGAGAAACCACGACAAAGATAAATGATGCGGGGATTTTCTGGCTGTGTGAGTTTTTGTCCTAGTCCAATCAGAATCTTGCAATTTCTCTTGGTCTGGTAATTGAGAAACAGCAAATGAAATTACGAGGTGTAATTTTAAGACAAACGAAAGTACCCTTTCACATACGGCATGCTTGGGCTCCTTGTACCTTGTAACTCCTCCCTAGAAGAGGATGTGGAAGGAAAATGGGCTCAAAAAGCAACTACACAAAGCCAGAAAATAAAAGTCCAATGGATAACCACATCTGTGTCAGGAAATTCCTAAATTATAGATAGCTGAAAGCAGAGTGACTCTGCCATGGGAAGGGTCACTCCGTGCTGTTCTCCTCATAGTCTTTCCCTAAGCAGTTATTACTAGACACTGTCAGGGACAGGAGCAGAAGGACCTTTGGTCTCGTTCAGTACAGCTGTTCTCTTGTTCCTCGGTTCTTATTTTATTCCAGCAACAAAGTCTATTTTTATTCTCCTCCCTAGAACTGTGGCCAGCACACTGGAAAGGATTTTACTAGGAATCCAGACTGCTATGACTCTTCATGGTACTCACAGGGACACTTTCTTTCTTTCTTCGCCTGCACAGGGTAGCTGTGTCAGAGGCATTCTCTGTCTTCTCCAGCTCAGGATGCTAAAATGCCTTGCAATCAAGAGGCAATATACTCACGGGCCTCAGTGATTGTCTAGTAAGCCTGAAAACAACATTAATGTCATAATATGGGTAGTTTGACACCTATGTAAAAGTAAAGATGGCTCCTCTCCACAATATGCCTGTCACCAGATATTATCTATACCGAGAGCTTTAAAAAAAGGCACTTATTTAATTCACAGGAATGATACTAAAATAACCCCACTGTGTAGGATTCCTTTACTTTCTGCTGACACGGATATCACCAGAGGAAAACATGAATCTGAATGTCACAGTTAAAATCTGTCATAAATGTGTGGATCTGTATGGAAAATGCAAAATAACTAACCTTCACACACTGAGTCCCTACTCAACCCAAGCACAGGACCAGCCTTAAATTCTTTTTCAGCCTTGTTTCCCATCACATATTTATGGCAAAATCTCATGTCTAACAAGAAGCATCATTCATTACTGGATAAAACTATTCCGTTTCATTTTCAGAAGAGACTAGTTATAGGTCATGGTGCTGACCTCATCACCGGCAGCTTCATATGTTGGACAGTCAGGAAGCCTATCAGTAGTATGCTTCTACTGTGTCCTAGAGATAGACTGGCTCCAGAAGGACTCTAAATTTGCTGTTCTCCAGGACTGCACAGGAGGGATTTAGCCTTCATGCTGTGGTGGGTTTGCCATCACGCTGCACAGGAATTCTTGCCTGGCACAATCACTGCCATGTCTCATGCCTGGGCAGAGAAGTGAGACTGAGCAGGGAGGTGGCACAGCAAGGGCTGGAAGCAGAAATGGCTGAGTCAGATGAGTTGCACGCTAAGCTGATCTCCACTTGGACGGAGGCAATAGGTGGGCAGCACTTTGCCCGAATAGCCCCGGGGCCTGACCTGATGCCAAGGCCAGAGCATTCCTTGCAGCCCCTGACAAGTGGAGGCACACGTCACATTCCCTTAGCGTCTGCACGAGTGATGCCATGTATCCATGCCACAGGTCCCTCGCTGCCATCGGCAGGCCTGTTTAGCATAGATGGATCGTGGCAGCACTGCAGCCTTCAGTCTAATGCCAGATGAAACTTACAAGAAATGTAATGCCAACTTGGAGAACCAATGAAGAGTGGTCCTTAGTCTCTGCACAAAGTAACACACGCACCCTTCAAATCACAGACCTGCTCCAAATGTGCTGGAAATTGTCCTAAGCCAAAACCTCAGCACATATTACCTCTAGAAGCCTGGCAGAAAAAACATGGGTTTGATCTCTCTGATAACTTGACAGGCTGCTGTATCCAAACAACCAAATTTAGGAAAGCCTGGATTTCCATGTGAACACTGCCCTTCTGCTGGATAAATCCAGCCCTCTCTACTGGGCAAATTCAGATATGCTGGTGTAAATTAGCAGCAAGGACTATACAACTATCAAATCAGTAAACTGCACTGATGATCAACTAGTACCAGCAGCAAATCAAGCCTATATATGCCTTTGATTGTGGATCTCAGTCTATTAGAAGTTGTGCACCCCAGTAAAGACTCCTGGCATGGTATTCTGCAGCAAATAAATACACATTTTTCATTGCTAACCTGTCTTCTTGGTGACTCACCCAGGCAGAGAGCTCCCATCTGGGTTTATAAGAATAAGCAGTTTGATGTGGAATTTCATAACATACTTACATGTTGCTCACATCCTTCTGTTGAGCTAAATTGATCTTTTTTCTTCTCATTTCCTGGGTAGATTGCATTTGGTCTATGAGTAAACACAGTGGAGCTGCCCCCTTTTCCCAGGCTTTCTAATGAGAATGTGCTGTCTGATCAGGTGCATGCACTCTGCTGTCATTTGCAGCCTGACCTGAAGGTCAGAGGTGATTTGAGCAGGCTCAGGGATGCATACAAATCACATCCTCTTGTCTGTCTGTTTTGTTGACTGGTTCTCCTCAGGGTCATGGCTATCTTAAGTAGCAGCCTGAAGGATAAAGTGCGCCCTGTCTGAGCTGTAAAACTTTGACTTTGGACCAATTGCATCTGACATACAGCAGCATGAGGGTTGGTTTAGCCTTTGGATTCAGAACAAATCACTGGCTATCAACAGCTGATAGTGACATGCAGTTTACTGAATGTCCCCTTTTCTCTGGCAGTTGTATATTCTTTGGGAGAAATGGATGTGTTTTTAAGTTTCTAAGGTCATGTTTTAAATATGATGTTGCACACACTCCATTAGAAAGTAAGTGTAGCAAATAAATAAATAGCTAGAAAATGTTACGCTGTTTTATGAGTTTGCTTTTGGGCTCCCAGGTGGTGCACAGTATGGGAGATGGGGAAATAGACATAAAATGGCATAAGAATGACCTACTCTAAACCAAAAAATTTTTAGGATTAGCTCACTTACTGAAAACTTTTCAGGAATGATATTGAGGAACAATCGTGTAGAATAAAGCACTGTATGTCCTCAAGACTGGTATTCTGCAGGGAGCTTCTTTGCCAACACGGCTGCACCAGCACAGCAGTCGATGCACGGGCTTACGGGCACAGGAGCAGCGTGCTCTACCCGTACGCTCCCACTGTGCACAGACCACCAGGCCCAGCCTCACAGTCCCCATACCTCTCCTACCACAGTGACAGGGCTTGCCAGTGCAGCAAGCACCCACTCATGCTGAACCCAAACAAGAAGTTTGTAAGGCCACCAAGCAGGCATCAAAGAGTTACGGCTCTCAGCTGGCATCAGCCAAGGCTGGATTCAAAGCAGTGACCTGGAAGCAAGCGGCTCCGTATCACCCCCATGGGTTGCCCAGCCCCCCTAACACTTCACTTATTAAAAGGTGACTCTAGGACTATGTCAGTGCCCTTGTGCCTCTGCAGCATCATACTAAAAACCCACTCTGTCTTATATGCATGTAAGTGAATTTTATACAAAGGAGCCACTCTTTTATTGGTCAAAGTGCTTTGGTGGCTTCTATTTATTGTTCTATTAAGAGTCACATTGCTTTTGTCAACAATTGTATCTGTTTCATTTTCTCAGTTCTGCAGTCACAGCACTGCTTGAAAAAATTTGCCAAGTTTGTGCTGGAGAATTATACTGAGGGGAATGTTGTGTTCTCATCATATTGTAACTTGGTGGGAAAAAAAGGAGAACTATTATTATTACCATTATTATTATTATTATTTCTAAATATCTTTTTTTTTTTTTAAATCAGAATAGCTGAGGTGCCGCTCTCGGTAACTACCATGTTACATTTCTCAATTTCTCTGTTTATCCACCTATAGAGGTTATCCAGGACTTAGAAACTTTTTATAGAGTACATGTATAGGGCTCCAATGGTTGTAAAGAAGCAGCCTGGCCAAGAATTTTCTACAAAAGTGGATTTTTTTCACTGAACAACCTGATTAATTCATAACAACTTTCTTTTTTTTCCCCACAGAAAGTTCTTCCCTATCATAATAAAAAAAATTAACCATTGTATTAAAAAATGAAACATTTTCAGTTTTCAGCCAAATGTATTTGTCTTTTGGGTGAAAGGATGAAAGGCAACTCTTTGCAAAAGATAATCTTTTTCAGACTAGTTATGAACAAGCTGTATCTAGTACAGCTTTAAACTATCTTTAAATAATAAAATATTGATAGTACACAAAATCTGGTGAATTCATTTTTGACAGGTCTCATCATATCTGAAGACTAGTCCCAAGATCTTTCAGGTCTTAGTGAAATAAACAAAGGGTTCAACATACAGTAGAATTTCAGCCCTAATGATATCATATCTGTGAATCGTGAAGTGATGCCACAAGATGAAGAATTGATAGCAGCATAATAGGATATGTTCCTTTCCCAGCAGAATCCAACAGAGGATTGTAATAGTTCACCAGGGGAAGTAGGGTTAAAAACCTCTGACCCCTGATATCACACAAACATTGCCAAAAAAAATAAAACCCTTGATTGACAGTGAGATGCGTGACTACCTCAAGTCTGCTCTGAAATCTTTGCTGATAATTACTGGGTTGAATGGTATGAGAAATGGGCAAGAAGGGTATCAGCCACGTGAGTGTACACACTCAGAGACCTGAGCATCTCTAATAAGAATTGATGTAGTGTGTCATTTGTAATTTAATCAGCAGCATTACATCTTGATAGTAAAGGGACTATCATGAACATTTTCACAGTAAAGTAAGATTAACAGACACACACCCCAAATTTCTTCTGCCTTAAAGTAATGTTCCACTTGTGACAGTAGCTGATAAATAGAAGAAATTGAAAGTTTATGCTGACACGTGACCCTGAGCTGGTCCCAGAGCACGTAGGCATTTTACTGCATGTGGCACTAACTGCCAAGCACTGACCCAAGAATTTTTGTGAGCACAGGCAGAGCAGTGCCCACCCTGATCCGAATTTTGGCCTCAGTCTTTTCCAGTGGCTGTTGTATCCCAAAGTCCAGGTCTAGATCCAGATCTGAGCCTGTCACAGCCAGGTTCACTCCAAACAGGTCCCTTTTTTTTTTCCTCACAATTTGTTGATAAGTTTGGGAGCCATCTGCTTTACCTTCATGTCCAGGTTTCTCTGATGTATTCAGTACCCCAGCATGCACCAACTAGAACCTGCCTGACATGCGAGAAAGCTCCATGGATATTTGGAAGAGAAGATCTACCCTAAAGCCGATGCCTAGGAGTTAGTCATCTCAACTGAAGCTCCTCAATTTAGACTTTCACCCTAATGGTGGAAAATAGGCCCCTCTAGAGGCAATTTGAGCAGGGGAATGGTTCTCTGAAAAGATTTTTTTTTTCTCTACCCTCAGTGAAGAAAGAACAGAGTGGTTAGAATATCTATGTTCAAAACTTCTGAAGTGAGGTGAGTTAAATCCTTACTCTGCTTACTCTGTCCAGGAAATCCAGTCTGAAGACACTCCCAACATCTGTGTCAACATCTTTTCAATCAAAACTTTAAGATTTCTCGCCAACTGTGTCTGAGTAATATTTTTTCTTTTTTTTTTCTTTTCCATTTTTAACAATGCTCAGTTGTGAGAGCTGAAAGAATTAGCAGTAAATTTACTCATGGGAAAAAACACATTATGACAATGAAGCAAAGGTCTCTAGTGTCTGCAGTCCCACAGTGAGTATGCATGCTCAGATGTGCATATTAATTGTCATTTATATCAGTGGCAAGACGCAAGGAACAAATGGTGCATGGGCATCTGTTTTCAAATGCTTACCCAGGGTGCTGACTCACGTCCATAGGTCACCTGAAAGTAATCCCTTAGGATCCAGGCCAAATGTTCTGGGAAAATATCCCATCTCAACAAAGTCGTTGAGTCTTTGAAGCAACTGATTTTTTTCCCCATTTTTCCTTCACAAATTTAAAATCACCTCCTGCTAATAGTGTTTTCAGAGCCTTCTGTCTAGTTATACCACAATTCCATTGTGTTTTAGCCTCTTTCCTCTCATCCAGCAAAACAAAAAAGGTAATTCATATTGCAGTTTTATCTTCTAGATCCATTGGTATCAATCTCATGACACAACCTGATTTTTTTTAAGATGTGTTGTTGTACTTCTTACTTCTAAATTTCACTCTGTGTTGCTCAATAGAGATAAACAAATATGTTAATAATGCCAAAACAGATAAAACAAAATTTAAAAAAATTAGAATTATAACTTATCCAAATAACAAAGGTCTGAATTTTTGACAAATATGTTAAATTGTGATATAAAGGAGCTTAAAGAAAAGCTAATGATTTCCGTTATTTACTGTAGGCTGTTTTCATGAAGATATTCTCCTGCACTTACAGTTTTTTGGCAAAATCCATATATAATTCTCAAAGTGAGAAATGTTGGTTGTTTTCACACTTCTTTTGGTTAAAACATCTGCTGCAATCAATGAGACTTTTGAGTTCCTCAAACAGGTTTAAAAAATGTCACCTAATATCAGTTTCCATCACGGTGTATTTCAGGACTGGTGGTTTAACAATTGCTCTCCAGGAGAATTACTTATTTCTTGTTTTATTTGTGTGAGGAGCTCTACAGTGTGACAGGTCCATGAGAAAGTGAACCCAGCCGAGGAGCAGGTGGTCTGCTGCTCCTATGTTATTGCCATTATGTTGCCTTTGTTAAATTACCCCACAAACCCAAGTTTCCTCGTTGCCATTTGTTAAATTTGCCTACCTCCACTCTGTGAGCGCAGATAATCAGTCAAACCTTAATTGGGGTATATTTAGATCAAAGTATGCAGCCAGTGTTTGCTCCCAGTACCTGGGTTGCAAATGATAGTCACATGAGTGGCTTGCTCTATTGGACATGCTTTTTGTTTAACCATGATCATTGCTGGCAGGCGGCTTTTTCTGCAAGTGAAAAGCCCTTTAGAATTCCTCTAATTCTGACAAAGAAACTGTCTTTGGGAGGAGAAATTGAGTATTGCCTTCTTGCATCTGAATAGTCTTTCAGCTCTATATTCACAGCAATATACTTAATATCCACAGACAAGAAGCAGAAGGTTTGGATCCATGCTATTTGTTCCTTATCTAGCTTCTAGAAAGTCTTGGAAGCTTGTATTTTTACCAGTTAAGGGGATATATGTAAGGTCTGTTAGTATAGGCATGGATTTCTCTTGAGAAGTGTTGCAAAAACACTTCGCAACAAAAATCACAGACGCTGTCTTTTTTTTTTATTTAAGAAGTAATAAATCAAAGCAAGGTATGTGTAGGGATGAGTGATACATCATCCTTGCATTGCTCCTCTGAGAAAGGTGGAAAATGTTTATGGAAAGATTTCCATTTTTTACCTTATTTCTGATCTGATTGCTGGCTTAATCAGTTGTTTTCAGACGGATTAAATTAGCTTTATTTATTACCTTTCACATCTTTCATCTTCTTCAGTGGCACCATTTTATATTGTCTTTTATTTATCTGTATCATGATAGCACCTAAAGGCCCCATCTGAAGTTAGAGTCCTGGTGCTCTGAAAACTGCAGAGAATAAAAGGTGGCTCATTCCCTGAAGGGCCTGCAGTTTAATCGAGACAGCAAGACACACGCTACACTAAATTTCACATACACTATCGAGAGCAAAACACCTGCAATTAGCGTTTGGCACTAATAGCTCTTCGGGGCTCAGTCGAGCAAAGGCATACACAGGCGCTAGATTTTAGGGCATATTGAGCAGCCCCATTTAGTTCAAAGTGACAAGGACATATGCAAAGCTGATGATAAATCTTCCAGGGCAGGAGGTTAGGTTGTGTGACCAGGCCATTGGCCGGTTGAGAGGGAAAGCTGTCGTTAGGGACAGAAAGTTGACCTGCTCTTTGGATTTCTCTACATTTGAATGCCAAGTTAACAAAGCACAGATTTAGTATGTTTAAAGAGTCAATGCAGAGAAAATACTGTAAAGTAGCTCTGTTTTCCACAAAATTCCTCGCAGACCTTATTCTAAAGGAACTTTGCAAAGAGTAAAGGCCACTTTTGAAGCAACATAAAGGCCACTTTTGTCAGTGAAATAACTTGCTGGACTTTTTCCCCACAGATTTGTATAGAGCACTGGTTCACATCAGGGTCTGAAAAAAAATTAGTTTTGATTGTATATACATACATACAAAAGGGTAAACAGTCTGAATAAAGCCCTTTGTACTGGATTAGTGTCTTAGCTCTTTAACCCAAGCTGCAGGTTTGGGATGTCTTTGTTCAGTTAGGTTTTCGGGGCTGACCAAACCGGGTGTGTTTGAGTTTCATTCCTCACCCTTTTGAGGTCTGTAGGACTGATTCCTTGCATTCAGTGCCAGCAGTACTGTAAGTGCCCGATGCTTTATTCTCTGAGCTATTCATCCTTTCAACCTTTGGCTTTTTTTTTTCCTTAATCCATCTACCTTACTAAGTTTTCAAGTCAAGTAAAATGTTAAATGTGCTTCAAGCAAGAGCAACACAGAAACAACAGAGAGCATGCCAAGAATTTCTAGCCATCTAGTTTATTTGTTCTTTGTGTGTGTGTGTGTGTACAAATATATATGTACACATGTGAATGTGCATGGGGGTATATGATTACACCACACAAGATGAATCTACCACGAGGCAGAAGTCATGTAAAGCACATATTCCAAAGGATGTTAAACAGAGAGAGGCAAAATAAACACATTTTAGCAACTTTTCTCTAATATCAGAAACAAGTAATTGCACTACATCACGAATATTTTCGTGGAGAATTCAAATGCTTAATGCTGCTTGTCTGAAGCCTTGATGACTTTTTTTTTTGGCTCCAGGGGACAAGAGGCTTACACACATGCCACCACTTCAAAGATTTCCCTTCTATTAATTTTTTACTTAAGCTTCAGAGTGTTAAATTGTTCAATTTAAGCCGTGAATATATTTTATAAGATCATCCTAGCCCACCATTTTTCCCAAAATAGAGAAGTTCAGGATATTTGGCAGTTTCACCTCCTCACCAACTCTGTGCAAAATATAAATGAATAATCTCTTTGAACCTCAGCAGCTTGTGATACAGAGAAACACAAGTTCAAACCTTAGTCTTTCCTTAACGATGGAAATAAACTGTTCTAAAAATAAGTGCTGAATTTGATGATTTAGATTTAAAAAAAAAAACTATGCACATCATAAATAGAAATGTGTTGTAACTTTTCCAATTGGAAATTAAAAATAATGGGCTATTTTCCATTTCCTTGTGGGGCTTTCATGAGCTGAATCAATATAATGAAATGTTCTAGTCAGCAAAATAAATCAAGAGCCTTTTACTGTTTTTATCACAAGAGATCCCCAGTGAGGTGAGAGAGGAGAACAGAAGAGAACACATGACATTATGCAACTATCCTACATCAGAGTGAGAGTCCGACTGCTGCTCCTGGGCTGGATGCTGTCTCTGCTTAGCCAAAGCTCAGAAAAAGTTGGAAATGTGAGACTGCCAAGAACAGGGAACACTGTCTCTAATCTGTCTCAATTACAAAGGAAAAAATGCGATCCAATGTTTTCCTGAGCTCCCACCATGACTTGGAGACTTTCTGTTCATGCATTCCTGGGGATGAGAGCCTGCCTGACACTACTGCCCCAAAGTCAACTGAAAAGATTCCCACCTTACTTCTGTGAGACCTGTACCTGTCTGAAATGCAGAGTTGAGCCTGATGGCATGCTTCACAGCGGAGTTCCTGGAGCAGAGTGCTCCCCACACAGTGGCTCTGCCTTGGAGGCTTCCCACTACTCGCCATGGTCTGGGAATCAAGAGCATCCTGTCTGCAAATACTACTAGGAGGGCCTGGGAACACGTCACCAGAGAACTGCTCTGGCCACTGGGTTTACATCATATTGTGTTCTGCAGGAAATGTTTGTATTTGTTTCAGAGCGAAGTCCTGCTGTTTCAGATTAAGTGCCTTTGCCATCTGCTACAAGAATGGTAAAACAGCACACAGTCAGCTGTTAAAGAACAGAGATAGAAACTCAGTGCAGAGCCATCTTCTTGCTAGCTCCATGGTAAGAATTCCCATTTCCTAGGGTGTTTCATTACACTTTTTTTGTGAGATTTTCATCTCTCTAAAAGCCAAAATAATCCTGGCATCAAAAAATACAGCTTCCATAGCTGTCCTAGTTCATCCCAACATCCCTCTGCTCTCTGCAGCCAGCATCACTTCCAGGGCAGGATCAGACACCCTGGAGGAAAGATTGCCGGGGTTCCAGCCACAAGCAGGTCACTGCAAACATATGGACACCCATGCTCTGAACCAAACTATTAAGGACGAAAAGCTGTGAAGACTGCTGACCTATTTCTTTCTATGAACAATTTCATTTGGTTCTTTTAGGCCTATCCAACTGGCAGGGACTGTGGGATAATAGAGCTTCAGACCTAGGCTGACTGGCAGTAGATGGGACTACCTGGAAACTTGCCAATCTGATTGCTCCTTCAGAGCAGACCATTTCAAAGCTGGTGTAAGGAAGATATATACATCAATCAAGAAAGTGCTATTACTCTTGCTAATAATGGTAGATGATATATAGAAAGCTATCAATGAGCTTAGACTTTTGGATTCCCTAAGGCTATTGCTACCCAAGTAAATTAAACAACTTGAATGAAAATCCTCTGGCACTGAAACTTGATTGTCTGAACCATTAAATTGCTAGAAGGGTCCTTGGCACGGTTTTGACCAGTCCTACTAGTGCTCCCCCAGTTCCTGGACATACTACAGAAGTTAGGTCAGTCCAGAGAGCATTCCCATCAGGCAGTCTGTGTATATATGGATTCAAGCTGTTCCAGGCCAGTTGGCCAGAAAACAGTCCTGGATGTGTTTGATTCACCCATGTAAATCCATCCAAATGTACTGAGGTTATTAATACAGATACTCTGTGTCCTAGGCATCAGACTTTGGACTCTGTGAGCACATTAGACCATATCCTCATCATGCTGCAAGGCTTGTCATAGAAGGCTCACCAATTCTAAGGTGTTTCAGAAGTCTGGAAACCATTTAAGATCTTAGGGAACTTCCTAGCATCAAGTCCAACCAAAGAGCCACCTTACTGAGTAGCCTGTGCTAGACAGTGGCCAGAAGGGAATATCTAGGGAGCAGTATAAAAACAGTACAAAAGCCCTGTTATACTCTCCTGAATATCAGCAATCTTTAGTTTGCGTATCTGATAGCTTAGGATCCTTCAGTTTTGAGAAATACTGTGTTGTCTGTTGCAGTGATAAAATGACCTTTTTCCTCATATTTATGGACAGAATAGCGAAGTACTGATATTCATCTAACTATCCTGGAAGAGCCAGGTTGAGTTCTGCTCCTCAGGCTTTCCTGGGAGCTCTTTCTGCATATTCTGAGCACTTTGGGAGTGAGAGTGCATCATGCATTGGGAAGATAGACAGGTAGATGGAGGAGGGATGTTTAGCCTGCAGGCTACTAAAAAATATGTGCTCCCCCTGATAGTTACTGTGTGCTGTTTTGCTCACTAGTTGAAAGGATGAAGGGAAAGCTGGTCACCTCCTACTCCTTTTCCCACTTAACAGCTTGTTCAGCTGAATGTTGTACGCAGCAATGAAGAAGGCATCTAGGAAAGGGTGAGGAACATATTTTGCTCTTAATTTTGAATAAATAGGCACATGTGGTTAATGAGTAAGGTACTGGTCACTTTGTGGTGAGGAGCCCTTCTGGTGCATCACAGGGGTCCTACAAGACTGTAGATGAGATCTACTTTAGTCCGTATTTGGTTTTTATGGCAGTAAGCCTGGACATTTTAATGAATTGCTCCAGAAACATACCATGAATATAAATCCAATGTCAATTAATGTTGTTTTAACTATTGACAGCAGGGAGAAATAGCGATCACTGTATGTCAATACAGTAAGCTAGAATCTTTTAAAAAACTAAAAATAAATGTTGCACAGATAAGTTTCTGCCTTCAGGACCACATGAAGCAATGCAGATGGGAAGCTAATGGATATTCTCTTCTTAGAGGACAGCAAAAGGGGACATTTGGAGCATTCCAGGAGTCCCCTTGTCCTTGCTGCCTTGCAGGAATAGAGTGAGATGTGTACCCCAAAATAAGACAGTTTGACAGGCTGGACACTGTGCTACACCAAAGGCTGAGGGAGGCTTTCTGCCCTCCCCAAAAGCCACCAGGGTGGTCTTTTTGCCTCTCAGTCATCCTTATGAGCTCTCTCTAACCCTTCTCTGTCCTTTTCTCTCCCATTTACCATGCTTCAGAAAACATCATTGTATTCCTCCATCATTTCACCCTTCCCTTGGGATGTGTGTGAGCGTTGTCTGAACACGTCCTCTCTTCTCTGGGTTCATTTTCCCTCTGATGCAAATCAGAAACAGTGAGGTCCCCAGTCCCTGGGCACTTTTCTGTGTCAGCAGCTGCACTAAAATCCAAGCAGCTTGCCTCTAAGTTTTAACCTGGCCATGCAAACAATGATAAAATTGTATTTTGTTTTGTTTTGTTTTTTCTTATATATTTGGGAATGTTTCTTAGCAGGTTTCACTGAGCTTGGCCATGGCAGACTGTGACAGACATAGCAGAAGATTCCCCATTTTGATAGACCTTCTGAGCTTTCGTAAGAAGGAAACATATATGGAAAGGAAACAGCAGCTGTGGCAATTTTTGAGGATGGGGAAAAAATGCCAGGTGTAATAGGGTTATTAGGGACTTGGCTTGACTAGCTAAAGAGAAGCAGCAGAGGCAGGCCAGTAATTGTATGTGTGTTTCTGCAAGCTGACCTTCCTTTGAAGGATGCTACAGTGCAGCACCTCCCCCAAGGAGTAAAGAGTTGTGCAGAGAGAGGATGTGAGAAACTAAGAAAATTTGCTTTCTTGCTGCTGCTTGCCTGGTGCCTCCTCTTTGCTGCAGGAACGGGAGTCATCTGCATGCCAGATTAGGGCACACTCTCTAATTTATGTTTTCACTTTTTAACATGCAGCGTACAATAACCTGCGTCCTAGAGCAGCCCAAAGGGATGGAAACTTCTGTTCTGTAAGACTTGGCCCATTTAGCTCATTGCCTCCAGTCTGAGGGTTCTGATGAAACTGAGAGTCAGGAAAATTATTCTAAACTTTTTATCTGACACTACAATTGAAGTGGCCGTACTTCCAACCATCTGTCTTGTAACACATATGGTATTCCTAGCTGCCCACCACTGCTTTTCCTACTGCCACTGAGCAAAGGTGAGACAATAATAGCTACTATGACAAGAATAGAGAGTAGGAAATGACAAGTTGCATATGCATTTGCACTGCATATTGCAGTGTGATTTGTCTTTTTATCTGAACATCTCCTATTTTTCCTGTAAGGTCTAGCACAGAATTAAGCAAATAGATTAGATCTCTGCTTCTACTTTTATTTCTGCCCTTCTTGGGAAAAAAAAGAAACTTTTATTCCATATTTACCAAAAATTATTGCTTTTACTATTGCACTTATGTTCCCTGTGCCAACCAGTTCAGCCTGTGATTTGGGGACCTGCTGGGTCTCCAAGTCTCTGACAGATTCTGGTTTCCTCAGATTGATAAGCTCTGGATTTCAAAACCAGTCTCCTGGCCTGCATCGTGCCCCACTGGGAGTACCTGGAGGTGAGTTGTGAAGCCCTTGGCTACAGCAACTACCTAACACAGACACAGATCTCCTGGGGTCCAGAAGTCTTGTCAGACTCTGGAAGATGTTTATAAACCATTCCAAAAGTCTGCACACCCTCACTTTCATGTGTTGGTGTAACAGTTTTTGCTGAGATTGATGGGGAAGAGAATCCTATTACCTCTGGACTGCTGAGAAGAGAAGAAGGACAGTCCAGGGCTTCCAAAGCAGCCCTTGCTTTTAACCATCAAGTTGGCTCCCTCCAGGATAAGTCCATGGCAGGGTGATACAGTGGAAGGGACTTTGGGAGCTGGCCAAGCAGTTGGAGACACAAGCAGATGTGCAGACAGTGAAGGGGTTGCGGATACAGATGGGGATATGGATATGGATAGGGTTGGGGACGCGGGCACACTTGTGGCTATAAGGTCCATCTCTGTGGATTTCATAATGTGCAGTAGAATAGCAAATGTTTTACAGCTGTGACAAAGTTGTTTATGGGCACACAGCATTTTAGAAACAAATAAGTTAACCCAAAAGAAATACTGATTGTAGAACAGTGTTGAAGTACTATCCTACTATCCTCAAAAGTGGCCTTTTGATTTTCTGCCTCAGTTTTCTTATCTGTAAATAAGCTTAATATTTAATTCAGGCATGCTATTTGGTTTAATTGGTTGATAGTTTTAGCTTAGAAAGTTAAACACTATGTGCATTTTACTTCATTTTGCTTACCATTAATTTAGCTGCTACTTTAATGAGTGGCCCTAAGCTTTTCCTGTGAGCAGCATCTGAAGCCAGAGCTCTGCCAGTCTTTAAGCAATAAGGGACATTCGTCTGACTGTCCTTGTCAGAGCAGGGGGAAATCTCGCAGCAATTTTCCATGACAGTGTCTTGCTGTGGGCCATGGACTGGAGCAGCACAGGGTGTGCCTCAGTCACCAGCTGGGATTAGCCCCTCTACAGGTTCAGGGAAGAAGTCCCATGTAAAATGAGACAATTGGAAGTGGTAAAGCAGAGAAAGTTTCTTCCTCCTCTTCTATCCCTGGTGTCAGTTAGCATAGGGACTTCAGCATAATATTATTATACCCTT
>WEIT01009761.1:0-14547 GCA_013389985.1 Dryoscopus gambensis | reverse complement strand
CAGACTAACTTTCCCAAGAGCTTTTGGTGTATTTTGATGACACTGAAATCGAGTGAAGAAGAATGTTTTACTGAGTTTCAGATGAGAGAGAAAGATATTTTTTGCTGCTAGCAAATTGTATGTTCCTAGATGAATCCAGATGAAGCAATATTTCTGTACCTATCATCATTTATTTCTGTGGTACATGAACTGTCCTGAGGCAAAATTTTCCTGAGCAGTACAATTTATAACAAACAAGGACCTTCTCGTTGATGGAGAAGGAAATCTTGGTGGCAGATGGGGGAAGCCTCCCTTAATTTAAAATAAAAGGCAGTCCAGCAATAATGCTATTGAGGGCAGTACATTATGAATATAACTTGACTTATAACTTCTGTTACAAGATAAAAAGTTATGAACCAGATGATGAGCTGCAGGGTATAAAAATCTGGAAGTGATTGCTTAGTTTGACACAGTTCTACTCTATCTTAAAACATGTAGAATTCCCTGTGTTCCTGTAGAGGAAAGCTCTTAAAAGATTAAGAAGTAGCATCAGAGACAAGGCTATTTGTTCAAATTTATTTTCTTTTTAACCTATTTAGCCATTCAGGTTTAACATCTCAAAAAATAACTCGTTACTGCTGTCAATATGATAAATGAGAACAAAAAGATGAGAGCATGGAAACTAGTATGAAAGCAGATAGCTTGTATAACATGGGCTTTATCAGTAGTGAGAAAAAAATTTTATGAATCAGAAGTTACTTAAAAATTCTCCTGCCAGCCCCATGACTTTATAATCCTCTTCAGTTGGGCAATTTATTTATAAGAAGAGACAGAGGGCCTTGTCTTATAGCTCTGTCTGATTAGATCCATCTTATAGCTTCTCAGTAGTGTGATATTACAGCTAACACTGATGAGGGAATGAAATACTTTCAAATATCAAAAAGACCTTCAGTCAAACAGGTCTCTACTTGCGTGATATAAATATGAACAGTTGAGCAATGGAGCATACAGTGTAATTTGTGGCAATGGGAATGACACAGAACCAGAGACAGAAACGTCAATGAGAAACTTCAAACAAAAAAGGAAGAGGTGGCTTTCTAGTTTATGAGTGTAAATATTTCTCAACAGCCAAACCTGTTGTTTCTTATCCAAAATATCTAGAAATGAGATACAGCGATCAAGTGCTAAGCACAGATTCCATGGACTAATTACACCAGACAACCTGACATCCAACCAGACTATGAATTTTACTGCAACAGGGACTGCTACAGAATTTAACAATACAACCTGCTGTTCTTTCACAGACGCTAATGTAGGTCTCTAACTAAGGCAGTATTTTAGATGTGCAGACAATTGTGTCATTACACAAGATAGTTTAGTGAGATATTCATTACTTGTGGATCGTCATTCACTTTATCAAGGCAAGAAGCCAATATTTCTCAGTGTTCCTGGGAGGCTGATGTTTTCTTTCATTAAACAATACATGCTGGTGCAAAGCTGTAAAATAGATGGTTCCTGACCTAACTCTACAGGACAAGGTAACACAAACAAATTTTGGTATTCTTGCCAAGCATAAATATTTTTATTCTTGGGGTTGACTTTGTACAGAACTCTGGTCCTATAATAAATTCAACTTCAGGACATGACTTTTTGAATGAAACCCAAATCTACTGTTTGCACTGGAAGATTCTAATTAAAACAGTCATCTAAATGGATATGATTCAGAATTGAGACCCAGAAAAAACATTACTTTTGGTTGAAAGCCATGTCATCATTGGGAGTTCCAACCAAATCAACCAAAAACTAGTTGAAAGAAAGATGTCTTACACTATCCAGTGAACTGAAAAGTATCAAAATAATCAGCTACACCATAATGACTGGAACACTGACATTGGTTTCTGTGATCTAGAGTAACATCCATCAGCTCACGTGCAGGTAAGCAAAAAGTTTTGGCAAATGTCACTAGCATTATTTTTGCAACAGTTATTGAAAAAAAACCCCTCACATAGAGAATCAAACCAGTCACCTACTGAATGGTCTACTTGACTTCAGTGGAAACCAGGCCTGAGCAAAGACTGCAGGAAGAAACCACAGCATGTTACAGTGAAGATAATAAGCAGAGAAAACAAATGAAAATTTCGAAGAACATTGGCACAGGATTTCCAAAATAATAGAAGGAATTGGAAGCTGAATGTGCAAGTCTCCTGTACTGACTTTGAAATGTTATCCCTTAACTAAAAAACAGTGACCTAGACAGGGCTCTAAACAGGACACACGTTGATTCTGGAGAAACTCAGGAACTCACAATCCACACTAGATGGAAAAGTAACTTTTGATTTGACATCTTCTGTGTTTTCCAAAGTGCCAAACTCCTGACTAATTCATCAGAAAACATTATGAGAAACCATTAGCAGAACCTGGTACTATTTTTATACTATATCCTTCTTCACACACCTTTTACATGTACTTGGAATTTTAAACATTGACATTGCTCCTCTGGGACCCTTAAAAACTGGCAAGAATTTCTCAAACATGAAAAAAGTGGGGAGTGGGAAATAGGCAATGCTAAAGATTCCTCGCCTGTTTTCCACATCTGGTCTTCTAAATTCTCAAAGACATTTAACTGATTGTTTCCAAGCTGAATAAAGTAGGACCCACTCTCAAATAAATGGAAGGAATTTGCAATATTAATTGTAGGAACTAGAAAATCTGTTAACTATCTAAAACTTGCAGTTGCATCAATTACTAACAGTAACCGTCCTTTATTAAATTCTGTTCTGCTTATGGTTTACGAAGTAATTTGAACTCTGATGTATCTGAAATTTACGCTACTCATGATATTTCAGAGCAACTTNGCTTCTTGTCTTGCAAGCAGGGAAATCCCTGCTTCTTCCACTGTTGTGGTTTGGCCACTGCCTAAATCTATCAAATGTGAAACAATTGTACTCAAATTATAGCCTGAAGAAGATTAGACTTATCTGTATACTTAATCTGTGAAAAATATAACATGATCCAAAGAATATTTAAGATAGAAATTTGATGCTGGACACAAAGCAATCCTTCTCTACATCAGTATACCAAATCAAATTCAGTACATTACTGATGAAGATTCATCATCATCTAAGTGGCTTTTCAATGCTTTCCTTGAANAGAAAAGAATCCTTAATTCCCATTAGTGGGCCTTTTTTTATAGCAAGCAGCATAAAAAACCCCTAAAGGTTGTGCACAAGGAAAAAACTAGAAAGAAGACTTCAATCCAGAGACAAGCTTGCCTGAAGACAGTAACTGACAGATCTCAGTCTAGTGCTGTAATTCTGTGACTTCTTGCTTCTTGTCTTGCAAGCAGGGAAATCCCTGCTTCTTCCACTGTTGTGGTTTGGCCACTGCCTAAATCTATCAAATGTGAAACAATTGTACTCAAATTATAGCCTGAAGAAGATTAGACTTATCTGTATACTTAATCTGTGAAAAATATAACATGATCCAAAGAATATTTAAGATAGAAATTTGATGCTGGACACAAAGCAATCCTTCTCTACATCAGTATACCAAATCAAATTCAGTACATTACTGATGAAGATTCATCATCATCTAAGTGGCTTTTCAATGCTTTCCTTGAAATGCATCCATATTCTTGAAAACAGAATTCAGCAATTCACAACCAGACCCTGTTAAAAGAAGATTTCAACTAGACAGGAAAATGGCTTTTCAGATGACAAATACAATTTTGTCAACAACAAAGCCTTCTGAAATACTGATTTCTATAATGGAATATTTATTTTAACTTCTTAGGTTTATCTGTTAGGGTGTATTTCATCCTGTCTTTTAATTTTGTATTACATTTTATTAAAATATCGGCATATAGTAATCTTACATGATGCTAAGTGTTCCAAGATTAAAGCATTTTGACATCACTAAAATGAAATGTTCCTGACTCTTCATGCCATGTTTAATCTTACAACCAACGAGAGAAGAAAAAATGTTTTTTCAAAACTTTATAGCTACCCTCAGGAACAGCAAACTTATTCGTCAGCTAGATACATCCACAGAGTGGTTTCACTGCACTAACTTTCTAGATCCTGATGCATGGGTGTCCACAAACAAAACACAGCACTATCTCCATGCCCTGAAGTCCAGAATCAGAACTGGAAATGAAATTACATTCTACTTTTTTCCAGGGATGGTCTGAAGTACTATCAAGTATTTGGATCATTTGGATCTGTTCTTTGCCTAGAGAGGATTTTAGTCTTGAGCACCTTTCTCCAGAACAAAGTTTGTACTAAGAGCATAAGGGAAGAAAGGCACTTGCAGGCAGAATATGTTGCAAGCCAGCAGTTTCAAAGCAGCACATCACAATTTTGTCATCTGAGGAAATTAAAGGCCTTCTCTATGCTTTTGTTGAAGCCAGTACCCAGTGAGTTCAGTGGGTAACACAAGTGCAGAAATGCATTTCAGGAATACATTTGAATGAGGTGCAGTGTACATGTGATGACCATCATTTGTCAAGCAATTGATATTAGGGAGCACCACAGGGGGAAAAGAAAAGCCACACAAAAAAGACCTAGAACTTCTCCACCTCACTATTATTTCATAGTCTTGTGAAGCCAAGACTCCTCATAAAGAAAATACTCAGGTAACACACCCTTGTGAGCAGGCTAATAAGTTACTGTTTCAGATGGCTGAACGGCTCAATATCACTGGCATGTTCAATTTCAAAGTAAAGAGAAAATGAGCTTTTCCAAAACTGTTATTGAGAAGCTCCTGCCTGGAAATATGTATTTAGACATTGTTGCAGACTCTTTTCACAAAAAGGAAACAACATTGCCCAGTTGCCAGTTAAAATATATTTTATGAAAATAGACATTCAATTTCAGTGCTGACAGCTACAGTATATTGATGGCATTGATGATACCCCCTTTGATCCACAAGTCTGTGAATCACCTTCCTGGAAACACAGTGGCACAGGCTGTGTGAGACGGCAGAAGTGTCATTGGCTACTGAAGAAACCTCCTCACACTCATAATCAGTCAGCTAACCAACCAAGCAGTCTTAAGGATAAACAAATCCTTCCTCCTCAGTGCAGCTGTTGACCTGATAAAATGGCCACCTTGTAGACAAAGGGCTCTTTTCAAAGCAAAAGGAGGATGCAAAGATTAAAAGTCACCTCTAGTAACTAGTCAAAGAGAAGCGACAAAAAGAGCTACATTAACCCAAATACATTATTTTATATGTGCAAGTTCCTCATGTTAAACTCAGCAAATTGCTGCTACTTCTCCTTAAGGCTCATGTGTCATTACTGATGAACCCAATTCTTTTCCTTTTGCTCCAAATTCTGTCATGCACAGAGTAGGCATTTTCCCCAACCCATTTTGTACCATGTGAGTGCTTAGATTCTTAGACAAGCAGCACATTAGGCCTCAATGGCATTACCATAAGCCAACGACTCTGAGGCACAGTCATCAGCTTTTTTTATTATTATTAGGACAATTTAAAAGTCCACTGCCGTTCCATGAACTAACAGGTGATTGAAGGCAATTTCAAGGTTAAGACCTCGTGAAGAGTTAGAGGAAATTATTCCACATGGTGGCAGCAGTGATCTAAAATAAAATGAAGTGCCATGTTCCAAAACAGTCACACCTGCTTCAAGTTCACCATATAGAAAGAGAAGCCTTCCTTTCTTTGATAACCTCCCACACTTTAGTTTCTTTTAAACACTTATAAAGTTGGTGTGTCTCTGCTCTTTTTTTCATGTGATTTTGAACTTCAGGATTGAAAACAACTTCCAAGTCCAGAAAAAAATCAAAGCAGTTTCTTTCTTCACTGAGGTTGGCATAAATACAAAAAAACCCTAAAGAGTAGTCTGAGAGGGAAATGAATGTCGTCCAGCATATCCACTGCATTTCTCCATCAAATGTTCACAAGAATAATATGGAAAAAATGTCACTTTCTGTGGTGGGTCGACCTTGTTCATGTGGTATCCAGCCAAAGCTGCTGTATCACTACCCTTCTTCAGCTGGACAGAGGAGAGAAAATATATCAAAAAGGTGAAGATAAAGAAAGGGAGAGATCACTCAACCATTACTGTCAGAAGCAAGACAGACTCAATTTGTCAAATAATTAATTTAATTTATTGCCAATCAAATTAGAGTGGGGTAATGAAAAGTCAGTAATCTTTAAAACACCTTCTCCTCCAACTCCTCCTTCTTCTCAGGTTTAATTTTACTCCCAATTTTTCCACACACACGCACACCTCCACACCCTTCCTGCCAGCAGCACAAGGAAACAGGAATAGGGGTTGCAGTCAGTGCATCACACATCACCTCTGCTGCTCCTTCCTCCTCCTGGGGAGGACTCCTCACACTCTTCCTCTGCTCCAGCGTGTGGCTCATCTCACTTGAGACTGTCCTCTACAAACTTCTCCGGTGTGAATCCTTCCCATAGGGCTGCAGGTCATGCACCACTCCAGCGTGGGTCCCTTCCACAGAGTGCAGTCCTTCAGGAACACACGGGTTCCCCGTGGGGTCACAAGTCCTGCCAGCAAACCTGCCTCAGCATGGGCTCCTCCCCATGGGTCCACAGGCCCTGCCAGGAGCCTGCTCCAGCACAGGCTTCCCTTGGGGCCACAGCCTCCTTGGGACACACATCCAACTGCTCCAGCGTGGAGCTCTCCACGGGATGCAGGTCGATGTCAGCCTCACCATGGACCTCCACGGGCTGTGGGAGGACAGCTGCCTTGCCATGGTCTGCACCAGGGGCTGCAGGGGAATCTCTGCCCCAGTAGTTGGAGCACCTCCTGCCCCGCCTCATGCACGGACCCTGATGTCTACAGAGTTGTTCCTCTCACATCTCCACACTCCTCTCACTGGCTGCAACTGCTGCTGCACAGTAATTTTTCCTTCTTCTTAACTACCTTATCCCAGAGGTGCTACCACCATCTCGGATGGGCTCAGACTTGGCCAGTGGCAGATCCATCTTGGAGCCAGCTGGCATTGGATCCATTGGACACAGGGGAAGTTTATAACACCTCCTCACAGAAGCCAGCCCTGTAGCCCCTGACATGCACTATTAAAACCTTGCCACACAAACCTTCTCATAGTGTTCAGCGAGTTCAGTGTTCTGGCAAGAGAAGAGACACTGACGCTGGGCCATATCATACAGCTTTTGATGCCAGCTCCTGGATGAGCAATGTTACAGACCAAAATCTTGTCCCTAGAGCAAATCCTGAGTATAAAAATATGCCGGGGGCTTCTTCCTGCCAGCAGGAAAAGTATATTGTCAAACTCTATCATACAAACAAAACTGCTCCATGAGAGCTGTAGCAGTTCTCCTTAGTACTCTATGTTCCCTTTCAAGATGCACATCATTTTGAAAAAGAATTCACACAGCTTCAGACTAGAACAGCATCATTTTTAAGTTGGTGGGAGGGCTGGGAGGGGTTTTGTTGTTTTGGTTTGTTTTGAGGGGGGCTGTTTGAAAGAGGAGAAAAAGACAAATTACTCCATCTACACAGCTGGTACACAAGTAATCTGCCTTTCTCTTTGTGGTTTCCCTCTCTGCTTTACCAGAGATTTTTTGAAATTAAGTTGCTATGCTGAAAACTGTGTACAGAAACTAAATGTTCCCCCTGCTTCTTTTAACTGTAGGTTAACCAAGTCTAGGAATTTGCTGCCCTAAGCAAACTAGGAAATGAATGGTGCTCCCAGCTCAGCTGCTTGTGCACCACAGTCAGCAAGCATTTCTCTGCTCTAGGCAACCACCTGCTCCAAATGCATTCCAGTGCCATCTGCCCCTTGGATGAGAGAATGCACAGCCCTTACAAGAACCTCCGGTGACTTACACCAGAGAGTTACTGTCTATGGTCTCCCAGTCATGAGACAGGAAAGGGTAAGTACTTACTAGAGCAGGGAATTATTCATATTTGGCCATTAGAGATGAAAACCCCCCAAACTGCTCTCCAGTCTTAAATAACTTAAAGTAATCAAATTTCATAAGGAAGGCTTTCCTACACATGCTTGAAGCATGAAAGAAAGGAGGGGTCAGTGAAGGAAAGGGACTTAAATCCAGTCAGTTAGCCTAGGCAATTGCATTCTTTTACAGTTGTGGCCCTGGCACTTCATTTTCCCTTGGGCATCTTCCACCTGGCTCTTTGCCAAACTTGTTCCTTGTATTTGAAACTCACCTAAGTCATCCTGATCCTCTGAAACATTTTATTAACAAATAACATAAGTCAGCTACCTTGAACTGAAACAGAGCTATTTCCATTTGAAAATATGAGCACCTGCATCTTAAGCTGAAGAGCGAGGCTTTCTGACGTAGTGGCTGACAGCACCTTTGTGGATAAACAGAGGAGAAGCCACGATATTTAAATCCTAGGAGGTGGATGCAAATGTTTTCAATGTGCCACTGAACCAACAGAATCTTCATCATGTCCCCATGGATCTGCTCCAACAGCTACAGTTACTAAGGGGCTTCACAAATGGAACTTTTCCCTAGTTTGTAACACAAGAACATCCCCATTCTGAATTACAGCCCTTCATTTAAAATTGCCTATAGAAACCTCTTTTTTTATTTATTTGTTGGGGTTTTTTGTTTAGAATGTGCAAATCTGTTAAAAATTCAGTTGTACTGACTGATTCAGGGGAAGAAGAGATCTTTTAAAATTTCAGTAAGTAGTTTAAAGCTCATTTTCCCTTTTCCCTTCATACTTGTATGTTTGAAAAAGCAAAATCCATTTGTTACCCCCCAATTTATCATCAAAACAAGCCTGACATTAATTGCATTCTGTTATTACAAGCAGAGGTCATATGTGCTTTTCTTAATAGAGTTTGCAGCTCTTATTTTTATAGATATTCCATGTGGGCTAAATAACATTAGGAAAGCTAAGGTCAAAGCCCAGTCATTTCAAAGGAACAAAGGGAAAAATTTACAAGACATCTGGTGAGAATAGTTTATAAGGGGAAGCAAGGCTTTTCTTCTGAGATTACACCAACTGAAGCCTAAATTGGGGAAGAAATCCCAAAGGGAGCCACACTCCACTTGGTAAATCAATACTGCTCAGAGATGCAACAGATTTGATCCTGAATTTCAAACAGATGATAGCATCTCACATGCCAGGAAACTTCCCTACAAACACAAAGTTTTTATTTCCATAAAGCACCTTTGGATTTTCTCTCCCTTAAGCTGTTCTCCTCTCTCCCTGCAATAACGTAGTCAGATGTCCTGTTCAGGGTTTTGTCACTTCCAGGTCATCCCAGCTATTTGTCACCAACCCATACCCGTCCTCACAGATATGTTCTTCCAGGTCTGCTGGTGTAATTGCTTGTGAAATCATTTCCTTAAGCAATTTCAAACAAAGTTATTTACCTGGGTTAAACTTTTTTTTTTTTCCCTGAGCCAACTGATTTAACCACTGTCCATTCAGCAGCCTGGAAAGGAAGCTGATCCAGCTCAACTGTCAGCCCTTCCCTGGACCCAGAGTCGGTGTTTCTCAGCTGAGTCTATCAATCCAGCTCAAGTGGCCCTAACAGCTCAACATGAAACTACAGCTAAGGCAGCACTGAATCATGAGTGCAGCAGAATAAGTGACATGGGGCTGAAAATCCAATAAACCAACACTGCCACTAAAATTTGTATTGTGTAAACATAGCATGGACATACACAGAGGACTTTTATGAGATACTTTTATGAGTCATTGTGCCTGCCCATATATATTTTCTCAGGTAACACACACAGTTGGGTAAGAGTTACTCTATATGTGCAAAAACACCTGTGCAAAAAGCTTCTCTCCTGAGCATCCCCTAGGCTATCTGCACCTCAGAAGTAAGTTTATGCAATCCTACACCCACCCTGGGCTACAAGGTCACGGTGAAAGAAAGATCATGTTACCTCTCTCCCACCCATCCACTCCCTCCCCTCCCAAATGCCAAAAGGTAGCAGTAGGCTGAAAGTTGTGGATATCTGCACCAGAGATACCAAGCTCTTAACACTGAGTGAAGCAGTCATCAAGAGGTGTTAAGATTCAGTAACTGCTAAATCTGAGCTTAATTTAAATTTTTGCACTAGTCTAGATATGGTTAGTGCTGTCCAGACATTATTTGCTTGTTTTGCTACCCAGTTCCATGCTGACTGCCAAACCCCGCTCTCCCTGTGGGAGGCAGTACGTGTGGCTGAGACTGCACTAACTTATGCAGAGATGGGCACCAGCACTCAGCCTCTCACCTCTGTGTGCTCCACCCCACATGCTGTAATACTGCAAATGCATTAGCAATGTCTTCTTTTACATGTTATATCAGGACCGATGGTCGGTGTCAGGATGATAAATGAGCCGATTTTGGAAATCCTAAAATACAGGGACAGTGAGATAGGAATGAGTGCAGCATATCGCAAACTGTATAGCCCAGGGAAAAAAAATCACCTAGTCTACAAACAGGAAGTTTCAAACTTTACACTAATTCTTATTAACATGAAAAAACACAACTCTCTGAACCACAGATAACTATGTACAATTGCTCACAAGCCTGCGCAACAAACGTCCAATTCTCTACATTTTTTGAAATGTTGATTGCAGCTATATACATCTGTTGTTTTGAAAAAGGCATTCCATTACTTTGCATTATACAAAAGGTAGAACATTAAGGCTCTCTCTAATCAGATCTTTTCCCCTTAGAAAACTTAGGGTTATCCAGCAGTTTCATTACAGTTTCATATTAAAAGATGCCATGTCATATGATCTTCATCATCCTTTAAGTGACACTATAGAGATGGGAAAAGAAACAAAACAAGAACAAACCAAAACAAAATCCAATCCTGTCTGTATGGCACAGACAGAGAAATAAAAGTAAGTGTGTTCTAATTTGCTGTCTAATTTCTTTTTTTTTTTTCCTCCTGTCTGCTTTTAAAACATAATTAGTTGGTCCCTCTTCTCCCTCTCTTATTCAACAATTCCTCTTTAGTTCCAGGGGAGAAATCTGCTGGAATTCCTGCTGGGAGTTCACTTTGGGTGAGGCTAAAAATTGCTGATATTAGTCCTTCTCAGTAACTGCAACACCTAGATTCAACAGTGTTCATACATCAAATCTACATCATTTGCTTTAATTACCCCATTTTCATCAGTCTCCTTTTATTACTCTACCTCCTGTAATAGTATTTCCATTGCTGTGGAATCTGAGGCTGAGTTTTATGCATCTTCAATAACTTTGCAAATAAGTAGTCTGGCATGACATCTTGCCCCGAAAAAACTGTTATTCCACTGGTTTCTTTATAGATGCTAAAGATATGGTGGACAACCACCTCTTTCTCCTCTCAGTGATTTAAATCAATTATTATGAATGTAACACACTGCCTAGATTCTTTCCTTTTAGCGCTCATTTCAGCCCTGTGCCCAAATATCTATTTAAAGACTATGACCTATTATTTGCACAGCTTCAAGTTAGAGCAAAAACTGTACATGGCCAGCTGAAATATCTATAGCCTGTAGGTTTGCCTCAGGCTAAACCATCTCCTGTACTAGTAGTCAAAACAAGTACCTTCTCATTTATTAAAGATATGTTGCATTCACATATCTCCAGCAGCTGCTGTGGCTAACTACATAAAAGATAAACTACAGTCAACCATTTTGGATGAGGTTCACATCAGACTTTTAGCTCCCATATCAAGAAAGAGGTTAGAAAGAAACATAAATTTAGATTTTAAATTTTTTTTTAATATGACCATCTGGAATTATTTAGAAATATCATCTAGAAATCAGGTCCTCAAAAAAGCAGGGATAATACAAACAGGCCCAAGCACACAGATCTTTGGAACAGAGATCTCGGTCCTACCATAGAACAAGCAGAACAAATAGAGAAAGGTCATGATAAAAGCTTACCCTTCAGGCCAGTGTCCTTAATTTAGCCATTTGGATTTAAAGGTAACTGTGGATGGGGCAAAGTCCTTTCCACAACTATAAGTAGTATCATATCCAGCACATGAGAGGATATCATGCTGCATTTCAGTGACCCAAGTACTACTGCTCAGCACATCAATATTCTTGTAACAAAACCTGTTACAATATAGAAATAACTCACCAAATTTGTAGGCTGGAACATTTCCAGGCCACATTCAGGAGAGGACACCACTGATCATACATCTTTACCACAGTGTCACCCTGTGAACTTCAAGGAAGCTACACACAGACCAAAAGTCAGACAGGCCCAGGCCTGAACCCAAGAAGGTCTCACAGCTTTCTTTCTGGAGATGGTGCACTGGAAGCCAGCACTGACTGAAGACTTAGCTGGTTTTTCCCCACTTGGTCCCTTTCAGTGATTTCTAGCTGAAACCACTGAAAATTCAGTGGTTTCTAGCTCACACAGAAACAGTATTCTAATATTCATATTGCTATGACTGGAAGGTAGAAATATATTTAACTTTTTCCTCAGAATTTATTCCTAATGGCCCCATTTCTGCTCTGGTGCTTCTCATGTCAAGTCTTTAAGAACAGGTGATACTTTCCTTTCTTACCATGCTCCCCTCTAAAGCTACATGTTCTGACAATAGAGCCCTAAATTGCTTTTAGAACCTTCTCCAAAACCCCAAGCCCTTTATAAAGCGTGCAAGGGCAGAAGCCAACCAGCTCAACATTTCACAGGTTTGAGGAGAAAAGTCACAACATAAACAGTCTGCACTGTCTCAGGTATAAACATTGCAAATGACCTCAGGATGCTCCCAGAGCAGAGCATTTACACCTACATGTCCTCTTGTTACAGGGCCTTTCGTGTAAAAGACTGTTAAAGAAAAAAAATTAAAAATAATTTAAAAAACAAACCCAACCCAGAAAACCTCCACTGGTAGAGTTTCTACAACCTTCCTAAGTATTCTATTTCAGCATCCAGCTGTCTTTAGCTGAGAAGTTCCCTCAGCATCTCAGCTAAGAACACCATTATTTTGATTTACCTGATCAGGAGTCCTGGTAACATGATGCTGGAAAAAGCTTCAAGTTTAACAGCTAAACATTTCAGCTCAACATTCCTAAAATAAGTAGTTTCCTGAAAATGCTGAAGTGCACATTTAATAGAGCAGACACACACTTTGATGGGAACAAGACCTGCTTGCGGGAGTCAACAAACTGGTCCTTAGCCCTGGGCGGGGGTGTGGGGAGAAATTAAATTCTGTAAGTTAATTCAAGTGTAGTTTGTCATGAATAAGATACAGAGAGACCAATGATACCCCTGCAAGAAGAGCAAAAGGCAAAAGATAAAGCTTGAGAGAAAACTACTTGATTAATTCCAAAGCAGAAAATATTTCTCTTCTGATAGTTCTGCAATAGTAACTTTTCCTCTGTTGTTCAGGATGACTAATATACTACAGATACTATATTTTATCTGATGGATACAGATCCAGTACAGTGAGAGCTACTCCTTGCAGTACTATTGACGAGGTGCATGCTGATAAACCTTGAGATGGTCTTGTGAAGTTCAGGCAAACCAGAAATCAGCTTACTTATAAAAACGCACCTCTTAAAAAAATCACATATGGAAACCTTACGAATAAACTACTTTGTAACAAGCTGAAATTTTACCAATATTCTTGCTGACACAATCTGGTTTCAAGTCACACAAGTCAGACTCAGAATCAGAACAACTTTTATATGTCAAGAAACAGGAGTTGCATTATATAATTTTCTTAAGCTACATGTATATTTGACATTAAAGAGGACAGTATTGAGAAGTGGGTTTCTGCAGTTCTTGTCTCTTTTTCAGCCTATACATTTTTCCTTCAGTTTTATGGCCAAGAGCCTACACTAGAACCTGGATTCATTTCTCAGCTCTGCAGTTTAATTCCTGGGAGGCCTCTGTCAGTCATTTAACCTTTTTAAAGCCTGGGTCTCAATTACTTCTGGATCTGTCAACTCAATTGCTCTGTCTCTGAAGAGCAGTGATAGTACTTCCCACGTCTTGCTTTTGCTTGTCTCACCAGATAGCAAACTTTTTGAGAAAGAACTGATTCTTAACGTGTCAATACGGCACATAGCATGCTGAGGTCCTTGCAGTTGGCTAAACCAAACACCCCAACTTCCTTTCCCTCCACAATCACAAGAAACTCCAAAATGTTGCTTGATGATGTATTATGATTTTTTCCCAGATCCATTTTTTTTTCCTTTATGGGAAAGAAGGCAGCTAATCTTACAGGAAAACAGAGGGAGGGCTTCATGCATCAACCACCAAGCTCTACTCCATCCTCCTTGCAGTGCAAACCGGGTTGTTGTGTGTATCCAGTGGAGGAAATCCTGCTCCGCAGAAAAGTCACCATCCATGTTCCAGAAGAATCAAGCACTGAAATAGCTTTTGCACTGAAGCAAGTTCAGGACCAACAATTTGAAGTGATTTTAAAAGACGACCCAACCTGAGTCATCTGCACAAAAGCAGGATGTATCTTCTAAGCCCAGTACAGTAGCAGCAGATATGACAACACAGAAAGCAATGAAGGGATGCCAGAGTTAGAAGATCCTCCACTGATTCATACCCTACCCTTGCTACTGGCCATTATGGCAGAATTACAAAATAACAGCCTGGGGTGCACAACAGGTAAAAT
>WEIT01009759.1:0-13281 GCA_013389985.1 Dryoscopus gambensis | reverse complement strand
TTGGTTTTGCACAGCCTGGGTTTTTGTAGTGGCGGGGCCACAGAGAACCNCCAGGCACCGGAGCCGAGATTCCTCTGCAGGCCGTGGGGAAGAGACCATGGTGAAGCAGCTGTGCCCCTGCAGCCCATGGGCCCACGGGGAATGCAGAGATCCACCCGCAGCCCGTGGGGGAGGTGCCCACGCCGGAGCGGGTGGGTGCCTGGAGGAGGCTGTGATCCAGTGGCAGACCCGGTGGAGAGAGAGGGCCCTGGTCCCAGGCTGGAACAGCCTGTCCTTGGAGGACTGCACCCCATGGGGAGAGAGACCAACGCCGCAGCAGTTTTAGGAGGACTGTTTGTTTGCCCGTGGTAGTGATTCATGTTGCAGCAGGTTTGGCAGGACTGCTGCTTGTGAGATTAGATCCACACTGGAGAAGTTCATGGAGAACTGTGTCCCATGGGAAGGGACCCCATAGTGTAGCAGAGGAACAACTCCTTTCCTTGAGCAATGGAAGAGGATCTCGGGTGGATAACTGACCAGAACCCCCACGTGCTGTCTCCCTGCCCTGTCAGTGGGAAGGAGGGAGGGCTTGGGGGGAAAAAGGTGCTTTTAAGGGCTTATTTTAATTCTCATTATCCTCCTCTGATTTTGTTAAGCTAAGCCTGTTTTGCCCTTGGAGTGTTTTCTCCCGGTCCTTATCTCAACTCATGAACCCTTTGTTAAATTTTTTCTCTCCTCTGCCCAGCTGTAGCAGGGAGGGGCAAGTGAGTGGCTGTCATGGGTGCCTGGAATTTGGCCAGTGTCAAACCATGACATCAGCATATATGTACAGACTAGACCAGAAAAACAAAGCAAACAAACCAAAACCATCTATCAATTGCATAAACAATTTTTGAAGAGTAAGGCTTTCAGGTTTAGCTGAGTTAATGGGAGGCAGCAAATTTTACTGTATGTCTGCCTCTACTTGACAGTTATCTGCACTGAATGATTTCTAATTTATTATTTATTTTCATGTCTTTATAGTTTCTGTTAGCCGAGATGCACAATTTGCAGGAAATATTTGCATCAGAAACATTTCAGAAACTGAATTAATTGCACCAACCCATCTTTGTCATCCTGAAAGATAATATTTAAATTTTATGTTCCATAAATGTATACTCCCCCGCACTTGTCTATTTTATCAAGTCTTTCTTCTCCTTGGAATATATCCTGTTCACTGGTAAACTCATGTATAACGAATGTACCAGGACAAACACTGACGTATAATCCATCAGTATGTTGATTGTATACTCCCAAAGCTTTAATTATTTTTTATGTGCTCTTCACAATGAATACTGTTCTCATATTTATGTGTTTATCTTTTGCTGCATACTCAAGAAAAGTGTTATCTGATGTCTTGGGGTGATTTTATGACAATACTGTATTCCCCTATCATCTGCTTTATGAGATGTCTCAAACCGGGACATCTGATTTCCTCAAGACAATTGTAAATAAAAATAAACCCCATTTTTTCTTACAAATTTCTCTTTTCACAACTGATTTATTGTTATTTTTTTAAGGTTGTTTTAGGGGTCATTAATTTTATATTCCTAAATCAGGCCCATACACAATGTTTAGCTTTTTAGCATCTAGTAACTTTTTTAAAAGTCTTTATAGTCTGTGTACTTCTGTTTTAAATGTCGCGTATATTTTTCCCTTCATCTTTTTAAACCTATCTAGTCATCTAGTTCTGCAGTATTCTTTTTCTGAGTTTAATTTCCCATGATGCACAGATTTGCTGTTCTTTTTATGTGATGTACATACATCATATGTTTGTTTTATTTTGAAAGTCAGCGTATCTCTTCTGTTATTGTTTTTGACTTTATTCATCATCAAGTTTGTCAAGGACAGAAAGCAGCGTGAAGGGGCTGATACATTAGAGTGTCCTGCAGCCAGTCTGTGAGACCTGGACACACTGAAGAAATGGGCAGAGAGGGACTTAAATCAGCAAAGGCAAGTGCAGGGTCCTGTACCTGAGGAAGAATAACCCCAGGCACCAGGACAGGCTGGGAGCTGACCTGTTGGAAAGCAGCTCTGCAGAGAAGGACCTGGGGTCGTGGTGGACAAGGAGCTGTCCATGAGCCAGCAGTGTCTTTGGGGCCAAGAAGGCCAGTGGCATCCTGGGGTACATTAGGAAGAGCACTGCCAGCAGGTCAAGGGAGGTGATCCTGCCCTTCTACTCAGTCCTGGCGAGAGCCCAGGAGTAGCACCTGGAGTGCTGTGTCCAGGTCTGGGCTCCTCAGGACAAAACAGACAAGAAAGTATTGGAGCAGGTCCAGCTGAGGGCTATGGAGCTGGTGAGGCAGCTGGGGCATCTCACTTATGAGGAAAGGCTGAGGGAGCTGGGCCTGTTTGGACTGGAGAAGAGATGACTGAGAGGGGACCTATGCATACAAAGAGCTTAAGGGCAGGTGTCTGAGGATGGGGCCAGACTCTTTTCGGTGTCAGACACAGGGTGATGGGCACAACCTTAAACTCAGGAAGTTCGATCTGAACAGGAGGGAAAAATTCTTTACTTTGGGGGTGACAAAGGATTGGATTGGGCCATCCAGAGAAGCTGCAGAGTTTCCCTCTCTGGAGATATTAAAAATCCAGATGAATGCAATCCTGTGTAATGTACTCTGTGAACTTCCTGTACGAGTGGGGTTGGGCGAGATGGCCTCCAGAGGTTCCTTCCAAGCAATGGTTCTGTGGTTATGTGTGATCCTGAACCATCTTTTGCAACAATCTCTTCAGCTTCTGGAATTTTAACTTTTTAATACCAGTTACCAGATCACACTCTTGCATTAACCTTGAAAATTGCTATCATATTTTTCTTGCTGTTTTGGTTTCTCATTATTTTTACTACACTGTGAATGAATTTTCCTTGCTAGTCATGAATTGCTATTCATTCTTAGAGACCCCAGGCATTAGGGAGACATTTGAAAAATGAGTGCTGTGTAATCCCAGGCTTTAAGCAAACATTTTCTTTCTTGCTAGGACATATTCCAAATAACTGAGCTGTCACTAAGACCTGCATAATAACTGTCATTGAAGCAGCTAAAATTTTATTTGTAGCATGCTCTGGGGAACTAAATTTTTTTGGTCTTTCTTAGATATTTATCCTTTAAACTCTGAATATACTGTTATGTCTACACAGTACTGCTTAAAGAAGAAGAATGGTCTTAAGAACATTTTAAAGCTTAATTAATGTTTTCTACTTGAATATTTGAAGGATATAAACACCAAAGAGATAGAAGAGTCAATTAGTATATTGTCTAGGGTATGTAAAGGAATAATGAGATGGAATTAGGGAAGAAATATTTAAGTTAAATAACAAGAAAATCTTTTTGACACTGACAACCACTTGCCTGTGAAATTGTTTCTTAAGGAAAAATGTTAAGGAAAAATTTCCTAAGAGAATTAAAATTATATGGACATAAAGAAATGCTATAGGGTAGAGGCAAGGTCTTATTGGAAGAAAAAGGGAGACCAGATAAAATTACCCCTCTTCATTTTTACCCAGTGCTTTTTCAGTTTCAGTATTGAATGCCAAGATGTTTTTGGGGAAAGCAACCTCTCTTTAAGCTGAAATGACATGAAGGAGTCATTCATGGGTTTCTAGTCATCAGACACTGTCATTAAATCACTAAGCTCTATAGCATTTAAGAGTCTTTAACTCCTCTAGTCAGTCATTACTTGACTGGTAAAGACCAAATACATCATTAATACTTAAATAGCTATCAGTTTTAAATTTCATACTGCAGAATTCAAAATGTCACTCATATATAATTCAAAAGATGTTTAAGGACAGCAATTAATGGCTTGCAGTAGCCTTCTAATCCATGAATTGCAGTCTCAGATAAGATTAAAGGCCAATGTAATTCAAATGAGATTATGAGTAATGTAACAATTGTATCTGAACACATGAGATGAGCAAAAACCTTTCAGTTTGATTCTGAGAAAAAAACCCCCAGTTTACTTGGGTATGTAATTATTTTGTAAGATGCCACTGATCACAGTCAATAGGACAAGAGGATAAATTTGTCCTTGAGGGTGGAATATAGATTTGCATTTAAGATATGTTTAGTGGCTGTCACACAGAGCTCAATTCCATTTAGTCAGCTTTGACAAATTCCTATTAAATAAAGTTTTGTATTCTAAGTCTAATCTATAAACCTTTGTGTAGTTAAACATCCTTCTCAACATGGATCCTGCACTGTTCTATTGACAGTGCAGGTGGGTCTCATTTCATAATAAAGGATAAAGATATTCAGTCCTAACTAGTCATTTTGTGTCTTTGCTTAGCTACAAGAGATATTGAAAAAAAGGAAAAAAGAAGTAGTCTCAAGAAGGAAATTATTTTTAAAAACCACAATTATCAGAGGATATGCCTAAAAGAAAAAGTAAGCTAGTTATTTCTGACTTAAGGACTATTAGTCAGCTGCATCAGCTCAGTAAAATACTGTGTCAGTCAATGAAGTATGATATTACGTGTAGAGGCAAAGAACACTTTGTTCAGTGTACTACTGATATAAGAGATGTGTTTTAAATAAAATGCTAGCTACCCATCTAAATTACCTATAAACCTAGTTCACGGAGGAACAAAAGGGAAAATGAAATGTAAAAAAAATACTTGCTCACTTTATAAAAAGTGTTAATAGCATTATTTAAAATGACAAAACCCGCAAAGCTGAACTGAATTGCAAAAACATTTTTATTTATTCCAGGGTTTATTTGCATTATGGAATACATGGAGTGAAGCATGTAGTAGAACAAATGAATTAAAAAAATAGCATGTATATTTTCTTTTTTGTGAATAATTGAATTCAAATTATTTTACATTTGTATTCTGAATACACACTAATTTTCCTAAATACAGTAGATTTATCATGTTATAAGATTGATTTAACTACTATGTTGTCAGGTCACATTGAATTCAGACAGGTGTGGGAACAAGACCTGGCAGCCTCAAGCATGGATAAATTAATCCTCTGGAATTAGTGCTTCCTTTAGATGACACAAGGTGTCATTTGAGCGTCTTTTCATAGCTGCCCAGAAAACAGTCATTTTGCAAAAGGTTGATGGAGGAATGGAACCATTTGCATAAAAGAAATGTCTGTAAGGTCATATGGACACTTCCATTTGCTGACTGAATGGTATTCATGAACTAGTTCTCTCAGCTCACGGAAACTACTTTTCAGAAGTTTTTTCCACCTTTATTTTATCAATCTACTTCACTAATAGTGTACTGCAGCCATTGAAAACAGTACCAGTCCAAAGACACTTTGTAATAGGATGCTGAAACATCAAATGGTGGGATTTTTAAATAAATTTTACTCTTACTAGGGATGTTTAATTTGTCACACTTCTTTTATTTTGAGCTTATTCATCTCATCTTTTCCCTCTCCTGTCTGAGGAGAGTGGTTTGGTGGGCACCTACTGTCCAACCAGTAGGTCAGCTGTCAACCCACCACAGGTTTTTTTGGAGCACGAACATGGAGCACAAGGCAACAGCAGTTGTGCATTAATCATGCTGTAGTTATATCTGTTATTGGGCATCACATAGATTTTTTGTGCATCACACAGTTTGTTGGCTACGCTGCTTGCCTCTTGATTTTGCTGCGCTCAGGAACATTATAATATAAAAAAATGGCTCTCTGCTTTGCCCTCATGTTGACGGCCTTGTGCTGGGAAAGCTGTCTTGTGGAGAGTATGAAGGAATACATCTCCCTCTCCCCAGGCGGTCCTTGTTCACTCTTATGTGAGCTGTTTAGTGTGTAATTATATTGAAAATCATACAATTATATAATAAATAATTAACACTGTTAGCATATCATGGATTCTGCAAAATCTGGTGTTGTCCTGGTGTAAGAGAAGACAACATTTTGGGTGAATAAATGCTGAAAATCGTCCTGAAGTAGTTGTTCCTTGGTTGTCAGGGTGTGTGGAAAGATTTGGGGAGAGAAAGTTCCTAGGCCAGTTATCACCTCCCCTAACCTGGGACCTTGCATTTGAGCCTTCAAGTAAGCCTGTCATTACTTGATAGAAAGATTCCTTGCCTATCGTGGAGAAAAACAACTTCTCGCACTGTGCTGTGTACTGCATGTCATCAACAGTTTTGGTGGTATAAGTTCTGAAAGTATAAGGGGTAACTGGGGTCTTGTAAATTCAGAAATTCCTCATTACCTAAAATTTTATGCCAAATGTCTAAAGCATATACCAAAGTATTAATAGCTTGCATTACCTTTATTACATTATCAATAACCTTCAGATTACTCACAGAGACAGTAGTGATGTGTATTATGAATTTCTAAACACTACCAGTGGCTTGTTGCAGAAGTTGATAATGTTGTAACAGGAACATCAAGTACACTTTCCTTACTTATGTTCATTAACTACTTTAGCACTGGTAATTACTGGGGGAAAAAAAATGGCAAAAGCCTTGACAGAAATTCTGAGTGCTTTGAATATTCTGTTCTGTTCTGTTCTCTTCTGTGTGCCTTTAGTACTTCCCCCTGAAGTAAAAAATGTGGTTGGTCCAAGGAGCATGAAGGACGGATCTATGTGACATTTTTTGTTTGAAGTCATTAAATTAATAACTGTCCTCCTCTCTTGTGAAACAGTCAGTGTCCTTGTCTCAATGCACACATGTCTTTCAGATATTTTTTGGAACATTTCCACTGCTCTTAGGAAGGGTAATAAATTCTATGTAGTAAGTAGCACTTTTAATATGTTCTTTCATGTAAAGATTGTGGTTTTTTCTTCAAATCTCTTAGCTTTCTAGAAAGGAAGCAAGAGTTTCTGCTGTAGGAAGCAAATGACCAGCTGTATTCTTGTTATCTGTCATGATTGATGGCAACACATTCATCACTTTTCTGTCAGCTAGAAATCTTCCTTTTTGTGTTTGACTTGAGCTGTCCTCTGAGACCCACTTCTGCAATATTTTGAAAGTTTCATTTGCTATTCCTCAATGCTGTGCTGCTGACGTTAATATTGTCTCTGGAAGACCTTGAATTGTTAATTCTAGCTTTGGTTGCATCAACATATTCTTTCTTGCTGAGACCTCTCATTTCCTGAGCTGACAGAAGGCTGTTTGCATAATATACAGGATGCTGAAAATTCAGCAACCTCAATGTCATGTTATTGTAAATCTACTCATTAACTGGGCTTCCATTTTCAAAGTCAGAACCTTGGCTACAGTTGCATCGCTCTTTTAGCTCACTGTGCACAGCCCCTGCGCTATTCCCTAAACTTCAGAAGGTCACACCACCAGACTGCATAGTCCTATTTATGAAAAAGTCTGCGGCTGAGACTGAGACTCAAGGCAAGAAGCCATAAAAATAAAGCAACAAAACATGTGAGCTGAAACGTAACAGTGGAGTGGAGAGACGTTGAGAGGTTTCATGGAGTACAATTAGTAACATCTTTTCATGCTGGTACTACAATCTGACAAAAACAATGCACAGCTTATGAAATAGTAAGATTCACTCTGTTTGTAAGATTAGTCCTGATATAGGTTAATATAGAACACATTCTTTTTATATAATTTTACCTCCCTGCTTATAATGACAACCAACATGGAAATGTTTTTATATACTTTGGAAAACAGAATCAACACTTGTAGGTGAAAAATGTGGGCAACTATTAAACAGGTGGTTAGATCACACATATTTAATGTTTTTTTTCTTTTGGTTCTGTCTGAATGTGTGAAGATCTAAAAGAATCAATTTTTAAAGCCTCCAACGTGCAAAAAAATAGGGGGTTTTCCCTCCTATTTTTCATTTCATTTCAGTTTCATGTTTCATGCTGAAAATAATAATTTCATGCTGAAAATAATAATTCTATTCCTGAAAATTGACTATGCATTTTAAATGTTTTATTTTTAATACCCTTTATGTGGAGCAAAAATGAAAATAAAGGCCTGGTATGGATTTTATTTTTAATTGAGCCATTTCATTCTGATAGCACTTTAAAGCTTTCAATTTCCTTTAATTAAAAAAAAATTGCTCAGGTGACAAATGACGCAGGCTGCAGTTGTGCCCGGAGTCCACGCCGCGCCTGGCTGTCGGAGGTGTCCCAGAAGGGGCCCTTGTTACAGCCATAATTGGCGGAATTTGTTACAAAAGAACAGAACCGGTGCTGGCTCTCTCTCGCAGGGAGCAGGCTGCAAATCGATGTGGAAATAGCATCGATAAAGGCGAAGGACAGAGAGGGATCCCTCTGCAACTTCAGAACTTTACTGGAACAGGCAGGCAAAGACAGGCTCGGGCGGATTCCAGCCCCTTTTTGTCTGGGAGCCAGAAGAGGCAGAATAAAGGATTACAACCAGTGGAGTTCTGTAAATTGTGAAGTGATGGCGGGGAACATCCAAAGGGACAAACTCAGGGGAGGTTCATGTTCTATTTGAATGAACAAATGAAGGACGAAATGTAACAGAACTTTCCAGTGATCATACATATTCCATACAGGATATGCATAAATATAAGGGCATACATAAAATTGGGTAGGGGAATCTTAAACCTAGGAAGAATCTTAAACAATAGGAATTCATTGGTGTGGATGCTGCAGTCGCTTCTATATGCATTGCAACAGGTGTGGATGCTGCAGTCGCTGCTGTATGCACTGCAACAGACAAATTTCTGTGCAATGTTTATTTTCAACAAGCTGACTTCTCCAAATAAAATCACAAAGTGAATCCTGACCAGATCTGCTAATTATCACGATAATTAATGCATCGGTTATGGAAATAAAGCTAGTGACAAAGTGAGGCTGCATAGCAGAAGTGTTGGTGTAATTTTTTACCCTATTTCTGAAAATTTCAGGTACTCGAACACTGTAAAGAACCATTTCAAATGCTAGAGATAACACTACAAAGAAAGAGAGCACAGATAATTTTGTTTCTCTTCTGGAGGATATGTGATGCTTAGACACTGACTGAACCACAACAGCTGAATGCAACCTGCAGTCACACACTAAACTGCAATATTATTCTAACAGCATATCTCGTACATTTGAGGAGATACCTATTTTGATCAACCATATATTTTTCTCTCTGCATGTTACTTGCATCTCTAGTATGTCATGATTTATAGCACAGTGCTAGCATCCAAAATGATCCTATAAGTAGTACCATAGAAACATTAATGTTGCAGAATAAAATAGCGTTCAAGTACAAAAAAAACCTCACCAAATTTCAAAAATCCTTAGGAATGGAAGAGGTCCAAATACTTTAAAGTACTTGAGAAACAACAAAAAAAAATATTAACAGAGGTATATTTCCTGTTAGAACATAGATTCTTTGATTTAAAACTAATAAAAAAATAAATTAAAAAAAAACTCTGAAAAAGAAAGGAAGAAAAAAGAGATTTATCTGTGTAACTCAAATCTCGTACTCAGAACACTTAGTCACTTGCATAATGCAAATAAATCACTGTTACATAAAAGCCTTACAGGAAAAACAAAAGGAAGAAAAAGAAAAAAAAAAAGAAAAATGAAAAAGAAAAAAGAAAGAAGAAAAAAGAAAGAAGAAAGGAGAAAAAAGAAAAAAGGCAAAAGAAACAAGAAAGGAGAAAAAAGAAAAAGGAAAAAGAAAACCAGCTCATTTCTGTACAAAATTTCATGAATAAGTATCTGCTATCTGAGAGATTGATTCACATAAAGAAACTTAAATATTTAGTGAGCATTGGAAGAAAACTAATTTCCAGCTAACCAGCTATCTGCTTCAATCTGTTAATTAGCTAGATGTATAGCTAGTAAACGTACAAAATAAAATGCTTAAGAAATATAAGAAATTAATGAACATTCTGTAAAGGCTAACATTCACACCTGCCTTCATTTCTCACTGATGTTTTAAATAATTATAAATGACTTCTGATTTGATGAATATCATGTGTTCATTTCTGTAATACATTGACAGGTGAAAACAAAATTTTCAAGTATTTTTCCATTTGTTTTCTTCCAAAAACGAACTTAATTTTAAGGCTAACTTAATGAGGTCTGGTAAGAAATGAGGATTGTTTGATACTTTCTAAATGCAAAGCATTTAATGTTGAAAAAATAGGGATTTTTTTCATGTAACATTCTACCAAGGAAAGGCAGAAGAAACAGCTTTAGGCAGCTGATGGACCTTCATAGGGCAGCTTTGTACAGAGATTTTAAAAGTTCAGTCTCTGTAGAAAGTTCTCCCAAATCATAATTTGCAAATCACAGTCTGGAGCTAACATTTCCAGAGGGTGCTGCATATTTTATGAGACCCCATTCAGTTTTGGGTCACCAAATCTTTATAAATGAGCTCAGATTCATTTTTAATAAACTGTCAAAGCATACACAATATCTAACTATTTGAATAAGAATTTTATTTAGGAGCTTATTAAGTTATTAAGGAAGATCCGTTTTTAAATTATTCAAATTTAATAAGTAAATCTTACACCAGAAATGTCTTTCCCAATCATATTTAGAATCTCGTTCCTACTAAGATTTATACCTTCATAATCCCTTCTTTTTAATTCTAATTGTTTTGCTAGGAATTGAGGAGCTTACCAGACCAAAATAAATATCCCATAGAGATCAAATAATAGAGCAAAAGTTTAAGCCAGTTTAAGGTAATATAATGCTCAAGGATGAGTCCTAAACCAGCTGTGCTACCACAAGAAGTGTGAGATAGAACTTCATTAAAAGTCATGATGTATGCATATATCCCAGATGACAAATACAATTTTTCTGTTTAAAGACTTATTTTCAGATTGTCATCTATCACATTTTCTTCATACATGAATGAGACATGATTTAAACTTCAAATTATCGTTGTTAGGGTACTCTATACAAATCTTACAAAGTCAGTGCCTTGGCATCTCCAAAAGAAAATATTATAGAATCATAGAATGGCCTAGGTTGAAAGGAACATTAAAGATCATGTAATTCCAACTCCCTCGCCATAAGCAGGGGTGGTATCCACTCGACCAAGATGGTCAGGGTCCCATTCAGTCTGGCCCTGAACACTTCCAGGGATAAGGCATTCACAGCTTCCCTGGACAACATATCTGAGTGCCTCATCACCCCCACTGTAAATAACTTCTTGCTAATACCTAATCCAAATCTCTCCTTTTCTAGTTTAAAACTCTTCCCCTTGTCCTATCACTATCTGACCATGTAAAAAGGCACACTTTCATCTTTTATAAGCCGTCTTTAAGTACTTGATGACCACAGTGAAGTTACCCCAGACCATCCATTTTCCAGCTTAAAACCCCCAACTCTCTCAGCCTTTCCTCACAGGAGAGGTGTTCCAGACCTTTGATCATGTCAGTAGCCCTCCCCCAGACCCCATCCAAGATGCACATCTTCCTGTGCTGGGACCCCAGAGCTGGAGGCAGCTCTGCAGGTGGGGTCTCACCAGAGCGGGGCAGAGGGGCAGAATCCCCTCCCTCCCCTGCTGCCCACAGAGCTTTGGATGCAGCCCAGGACACACTTGGCTTTCCGGGCTGGGAGTGCCCATGGCCAGCTCATGTCCAGCTCTTCAAAGCCAAACTCCTTCTCTCCAGGGCTGCTCTCAGTGAGTTCACCCAGTATGTACTTATGTCTGGGGTTGTTGTGCCTAGTTCTGTCAGAATAAAGATAGAAAAGGCACAAGCTATTTCCTTTAGGTGTCATTTTAAAATTAATTGTGTAGGCTTTAAAATTCAACTTTAATAAACAGCTGGTATACATATTGTATCCCATTTCCCTTTCATTACACATGATTTTTTTGAGTCACATTTCTCTGTTGAAGAATTTGGCACATCTAATGTTGTGTAAGCATCAGAAGCAACTTATAAGAGCAACACTGTCAGTGTCAATGTAGTATGAGATGTTGGACTGCACAGCAATGAATTATGTCACCACAATCCATACTGAGCTTCTGTTTAAATCTCACAAAGGAAAATAGTCTATATAAGGAGAGTTAAATTATGAGAAAATCCAGCCATTGTACTCAGATTTGAACTGTGTGTTATAAATTATTATTTGCTGTGTCTTCATTAAAAAAAAATTATAACTTTAAATGTGAATTTACCCATCCTAATCTAAGATGTAAATATACCTATGTTAGTGCTCTATGAGTGATCTCAATGAAGGTCAGTCCATTCAACCCTAATTCACCTACTTGATTTTACAAAAGATTTACATCTATTATAATTTTACTTTGTTACAATTCCGTAACAAGAATAAAAATGAAATTAACTGCAGTTCTATACCCAGGGAAAGCCTGTTATCTCTTCAGTAAAGACAAACTAGAAATGGATAAGATTTGTTTTTCAGCATTTTATTCTCTTAAATTTTTAAGAACCTTGCTAATCTATGAATTGTGTTACAGATCAGAGCTGAAGCCATTAAATGTATGTATAAAGCACTCTTTCTCCCTGATACAATTTTCTTCTTATTTTGTTTATTCTTAAAAAAATCATTCATATCCATTGACTGAATAGGAAACTATGATTTACCCTAACCTGAAAGAAGTAGGAGACTATAATTAGTCATTGCACCTAAATAAGATGCTCATGATCTTAGCACCTCTGAAAAAAATGACTACAAGAATAAATCAAATTATATATCATATATAACATACATATATATACACATATAAATAGCATATAAAGTCAGGGAGACAGCAGCAGCAGCGGTAACTGAGGTAAGTCTAAGGGTGAGGGTTTGATTGAGTTGTGCAGGGGGTTCCTGAGCTCAGGGACATTCAAGAAGCAGCCTTGAGGTCCATCCAGATCCAGAAGCCCTTGGCAGTCATGTATAAGGGATGTTACAGGAGAAGTCTCCAGTCTAGTAAGGCCATCTGATTACTATCCATTATTCATTGTTCAAACTAGCAGCAACAATAAAAAAGAGAAGCCCAAGGGCAATCAAAAGAGACTCCAGGGCCTTAAGATGATTTGCTGAAGAATCAGGAGCAAAGGTAGTGATTTCCTTCATCCTTCCAGTAAGAAGGAATAATATTGATAGGAATAGGCAGATCCATCAGATAAATGTGTGGCTCCAAGGCTGGCATAATCAGAAAAAGTTCAGGTTCTTTGACTGTGGGGTGTTCTTATCAACACCCGCTCTACTGGCACTGACACCTGATGGGATGCACCTTTTTCAGAGGATAAAGCAATTTCTAGCACAGGAGTTAGCGGGGCTCCTTAATGGAGCTGTAAAGAAGTTTGGAAGGTGGAAAGGATAACTTTGAGGTCTTGCTAGTGATGAACAATGGAATGCTGTGCCGAAACTTGAAACAAGCACTAATGGGATCTCTCAATC